>JARYZH020000038.1:3280000-3754126 GCA_030021035.2 Notholithocarpus densiflorus
GTATGCCCTTCACCTTATAGCTAGCGTACCATGTTCTTTCATACCCAAATGTTGTTTTGCATATATAGGGTCTAAACAAGATTGAGAAGAACATCGTTTCATCGAAGAAGAATAATATATGCTTGCATTATTGCAACGTTAACGTACGTTGTTCGTCCCTGATGGGATGCTGTCCATAATTCAAAAACTAATCTTATTGCCAAATAACCAGACCAATTGAATAAAATGTGCATAATAAATAAATAAATGACTCTAAAATTAACTTAAAAACCCTAGAAATCACACATTTTTTAGAATCCAAAAGTAAAAAGAGGAAACAAAGAAAAGGAGAAAAGGGACTCACGAAACAAAAGGAATTTGAGGTCTCTTGAACTATGTCCTTTGTCTATGGATTAGGAAAAACACCAGTATACAGCAATGGATCAACTTTTTACCAGTCCCCTTAAGAATTGGAAGAAGTTGCTTTTCTTAAGGCTCTTTTTTTTTTTTTTCCTTCAAAAATGCTTGTTAGTTATTACACACTTTTAAATCAGTTGGTCAGTAAAGAAAAACAGGAAATTGAACCTCAGACCTATTGAGCAACTAGTGGGGGTTTTAGCATAGATTTTGTAAGTAAAATAGGGTTATAAAGGGGTTGCTCAAAGTTGATTTCCAAGTTTGGGGTTTGATCCCCTTTTATAGAGGGTATTTGAGGTTTAGGGGATGTCTGGGTTCATTCCCACATTGAGAGTGAACTTTGGTAACATCAACCATCATATATATCACCTCTCCATTATTTCTAAGTTTAGAATTATCGTATGATGGTACGCTATCTTGTACAGGTGTTCGAAACAAGGACAATTTCACACCATATACAAGACAACGTACACTATTTAAGGGCAGCGTTACGTACCAGTCTTTTAAGTGCATTAAGGCCCATTTAGAATTGGGTAGCCCATGTTTTGTAATTTGTGACACAAGGGATGTCTTTATGAACTGTTTTGAATTTTATGGCGATGCTCGACCTTAAGGAATAAAATTAATTTTAGTAGGTATATGTAATTATGTATCAAGTTAGACACTAGCATGCAACAGCCCAAATTTTTTATTTGAATACTTGTGCTCCTTCTATTGTCTTCACTGTCATACTGTTATTCTTAATGATGTCTGATTTTGATGTTTGAATGCACTGGCGGCTCCATGTAGAGTGCAGGGTGGTCACAGGACCACCCTGAACTTGGAAAAAAAATTAATTATTATATGTAAATTTTAAAAAATTTATGATTTTTTATCCTTAAAAAATATTTGGGACCACTCTAAATTTTTTTAGGCTCAACATAATTATACTTTGGACAAAATTTAGTAACAAACTTGGTTGTAGATTTACAACTTCACTCAATCTTTTTTTATTGAATGAATTTTGGTAAATCCACAATTGGATTACATTTTTTTCTTAAATCCTCCATACTTGAAAATTTTCAAAAAGATCAAATATCAATAGCTATGTCATCACTCAAATCTTTAAATTTCAAATTTTTGTTGTCTACAATTATACATAAAAAATAAAACTAAATAGTAAATAACTTCTGATTGACATGAAATTTGACATGTATTTTAAGAACATACAATTTAATATTTAAATTTTCAAAATATTTAACCATGTTAATTTGTTTAATGAGAGTTGTAGCAAAAGCCCAAGAAAATTTTTATGAAACTAAAATTTTGAAAAAGATATAATTTGCAGTATTGGTAATGAGTATCATGCAAAGATTTCAAAATAAGAAAATTCAAAAAGGAAATTGTAATACTTATGTCTTTGTGTGTATGTGTGTGTTTATTAAATTTTGTATAATTTAAGTTTTTTAGTAACCACTCTAAAAAATATTTCTGAAGCCACCCCTGTTTGAATGGTAGAAAACATCTTCGATTTCTCCACCAGCTCGCTGCAATATTCTTCTCTACTATTTTCTTCTATCTCCTGCTTCAATTTCTCCTCCAGGCTCCAGCTTACTGTCTCCTTGTTTTCTCCAAAGATTTTTTACCTTCCCTATACACACATACGGGATTTTTACTATTTTGTTTTGTCCAAGAGTCATCTACTCTGCACGTGAGATTTACTTCTCTACATATTTCTTTTCCTACCTTCAATTTATTTTCTGTTTATATATATATATATATATATATATATATATACATATATATATTGAGGTGTGATAGCAATCTAAATCTGTCTTGTGCAATATATTATTAAGTTTGATATATGAATTATATCTGTCTTGTGCAATATATTATTAAGTTAGATATAATATATTCTTATCAAAAAATTAAATATAATATATATAGAGATAATCTCAAACGGTATACTGAGAATTACTAGTACTAAAATATATAATTTCTTTAAGACTTTAACTAAACTAAAATGACCTCAGTATGAAATTGAAACCCTTACGAAATTCCGGCCCCCCTAAGCTCGAATCCTGACTCCATCCCTGCTCAAAATGGAATTGTGAGAGAAAAGAGTTGAGAAGGTAAAGTAGTAAAAATGTTAAAAGTTAAAATTTTTTATTCAATGGTTGATATTAAAAGTAAGTTTTTGAACTTTTAATCTTGGCTATCAAAAGTGTGGTATTGCATGGTGCAATAGGGCTATTGCACCATATTTCAATCCCCTAGAAATGGGAAGTCTAAAGAAACATTTGTCTTGTTGTTTAAAATGGTGGCACAAGACTAAACCAACAGTAGCAAACCTAATTAGATGGACTGTAAGATAGTAGTTATTACTATTATTGTGAAAGTTGTTATGTGATTGTGTGTGACAATTGAATGATGAGCGGAAGCAAAAAAGAGGGAGCACACACAAAGATTTATGTGGTTTGGCCTAATGGTATACGTTCGTACAGTCAATGAACCTAATGTAGAGTTTATATACTAAAAAATATATGACTAACCCTAAGCTAACCATAAACTAACCTAAGGTTAGTATGTTTATTCTACAAGAACATGAACTTACAATTGGATCAATATGCTTGTTCTACAAGCACATGAGCCTATAATTGAATTGGATCATAATATATCTAACACCCCCCACCCTCAAACTAAAGGTGAATGAGTAATCTTAGAGTATTTGTTAATTAATAGATCATTTAAAGAAAGTTTTAATGCTACTTCTATATGAAATATAAAAATATGAAGAAAAAAAATTAATTACATTTTTCTTTTCCAATAAAAAAATTTTAAAAATAGTTTTCCGTTAATTTTTCCCTATTTAAAAAAAGTGACTGCAAAAATCAAGACTAAATGATTGAGATCTAACATTGATTTCGGTACTCAATTTTCTGTTGTTTTTTTTTTTTCTTAGAATATATAAAGAGAGAATGGAAGGGTTTCTATAAAAGTATTTGTTGCAGCAGGGAGAAAGAAATAATAAACTAAATATATTTTATGCTACCAATGAAAAAAAAAGGATAGATATCGGATCACTCACGGTCACCATCAGTAGTCATGCATATATTATTCCAATTACGGAGTGGTTAAATACGGTTGTAGGTAGTTATGCGACTAACAAGGATGCTTAAAATTTTTAATCATGAATTTACAAAATGATTAGTTGACTTAATTTATTTATGTTTTGTTTCTATTAGATAATAATGTACTTTGCTTGTTAGAAGAAGGTAACAAGTATGGGAATGATGGAAAGAAGATATTGTTTTTTCTTTTCCAACTGAAAATGATAGTCCTTACCACGGCTCCCATAGAGTCTAGGGTGCTCACAGGCCCACCCTGGCCTAAAAAAAATTAATTATTATATATAAATTTTAAAAATTTATAATTTTTTTATTTTTAAAAAAACTTGGTGATCACTCTAAATATTTTTTAGACCCAACGTAATTAAACTTTGGACAAATTTTAGCAATAAACTTAATTGTAGAGTAAGGCTACAACTTCATTCAATATTTTTTTTATTTGATATGAATTTTAACAAATCTACCATTTAATCACATTTTCTTCTTATATCCTCCTTATTTGCAAAATTTTAAGAAAATAAAAAATCAATAGCCATTAATTAAATGTTTAAATTGTTGACGTGGGTTCAATTTGTGGCTTGAATTGCCACTAAAGCCCACAAGCCCATTGCTTGTATGTTGGTCAAGTATGACCGAATACACTAGGAATATAATTCCTAGTATTGCCGACCTATAACATATATATAAATATATATATATATTAGGTTTGTGTTGAATGGCATATATAGAGAGATCAAGAATTCGATTAACCTAGTAAGTGCAGCCGCATAAGAGAAAATAGAGAAAAAAGAGAGGCAGTCAGCTTCTATTCTTATTGTTTATGTGAGAGAATACTAGGGTATAATTGGGATTTGGGTTTCTTGAGAGTGTTCTTGTGCACTATTGTATCTCCCTATTTTTATAGTGAAATTTCTCTATCGTCGCTGTGGAGGTAGACAGTTTGCCGAACCACGTAAATTCTTGTGTTCTTTGTTTGTATGCTTATTATTTAATTTCTGCTTATTTATTGTTATTGATTTGAGTCCTGAGGTGCTATTTGCACAACATAAATTTTGAGTTTTTGTAGTCTAAAATTATACATATAAAATAAGTTTATGAATTGAATAGTAAATAACATCCAATTGGCATAAAATTTGACATATGTTTTAAGAATATAGAGAACATGCAATTCAACTGTTAGATTTTCAAAATATGTAGCAATGTTAATTTGTTTAGTGAGAGTTGTAACCTTAGGCTACAACTAAGTTTGTAACCAAACTTTGTCCTCAAACTTTGGTCTCTTTAACAATATATTAGGTCCTTACAAACAAAAAGAAAAAGTCCAAGAAAAATTTTGTTTAACTAAAATTTTGAAAAAGATGTAGTTTGCAGTATTGATAATTAGACAATCATGTAACAATTTCAAAATAAGAAAATTCGTAGAAGGAAATTGTAAAATTCTGTGTTTGTTGTGGATTTTTTTTTTTTTTTCCATCAATATATAAAGTTCTCTTTTTATTAGATTTTATATGATTTAAGTTTCTTAATGACCACCCTCAAAAAAATTCTTAAAGCCACCATTGGTCCTTACCCAAAAGATATTTGTTATCAGCTCATGATTTTACATGTAGAATTCGATGAAAGTAAAATTTAGAGAATGCAGATTTTTTTTTTTCTTTTAATATTGTTTGGTTACTATTGTAAATGGAATTTGTTTTTCTTTCATTTTGAAACGTTATTGGTTTCTCTGCTTCTTCTCTCCATCTTTTTTGTTATATTTTTTTACTTGTTACAAGTGAGGATTGTTTTAATTGTTACAAGTGGGAAAGAGGGGTTCGAAACTTGGCTCATAAGGGAGACCAATTATGTCACTAAGCTGCAAAATTCTTGACATCCATTACACGGTTTGGCTCCTCTTTATCATTAGAAGTAGTTAAATTTCTATTATATTCTAAGTAATACTGTAGACATAACAATTGAGATGACAGGTTTTTATTGGATTTTATTTCGACCTACTATTAACATCACTTTATCATTTACTATTAACAACTTGCCACCTCCATAGTTAAGGGTGGCAATATTTGACATGACACGCGAACACGCTATGAATATGACATGGTTTTTTACGTGTTAGTGTTTAGTATAAATAGGTTAGTGTCAAAAATGAGTTGCACGCTTAACACAATTAAGAAATTGGTCAATTCCGTGTTGACATGTTTAACCCAAAATTACCCGATTAATATAAATAAATATCATTTTCTCTTAGATAAATTTGAATTCTAAATATAGTTACGTAATTAAAATAATTTAATGGTTATATTGATAAAGTATTTATTGAAACTCTAAATTCTCTGAACCTTTAACCCAAAATAAAGAAGAAAAAAACTCTCTCCTTTCTTTATTCTTCTTAAATTGTGTATTAAATAGGTTGAAATAAGTCATGTCATGTCAATCTGCTTAATTAATGAGTTGTGTTATGATTGAAGGAGTGGGGTCTGACACGATTATTAAATGGGTTAGGTTAGAGTTGAGCCATGTCTTCGAATTCCCATATCTTGACATGACACGAACACAACATACAAACACGAATTATCACTCGTATCAACAATTGTATGTTTTGTAAAAATTATTGTGGTTCTAGAGTGAATATTAAGGTTTTTTTTTTTTAATCTTACACCATATTTAAAATAAGAGATTTATGCAAAACCTAAACCCATTTAATTAGTCTAGTTCAAGTAAAGTAATACTAATCCTACTAATGATAATCCTAGGTTTAGCCTAAGATTAAACTCTATATATATACTCTAATAAGCTCATTATAATTTATAATATGGGTTATATATAGTAAAGGTGGGAAAAAATTGAACTTTGCCCTTTTTAAAAAAACAATCCAGCATTTTGCCCAATTTCCCAAACTAATTAGGGAAATACCCCTCTTTTGAAACTCGACTTTCTCAAAATCGAGTTAAGCCCTATAGTGGCATTTTAAAGATCCTATAGTGACGTTTTAATGAGCCTATAGTGGCGTTTTGTAACTCGAGCTCCATGAACTCGAGTTATAGGTAAAAAAAAGGAAAAACTTGCATTGAACTCGAGTTCATGAAGATCGAGTTACAAAACGCCACTATAGGTCCTTAAAACGTCACTATAGGCTCCTTAAAACTCGACTTTCTTAAAATCGAGTTAAGCTCTATAGTGGCGTTTTAAAGATCCTATAGTGACGGTTTAGTGAGCCTATAGTGGCGTTTTGTAACTCGAGCTCCATGAACTCGAGTTATAGGTAAAAAAAAAAGGAAAAACTTGCATTGAACTCGAGTTCATGAAGATCGAATTACAAAACGCCACTATAGGTCTTTAAAACGTCACTATAGGCTCCTTAAAATGTCATTATAGGCTTCCCAAAAAAAAAAAATTTTAACTCGATTTTGAAAAAGTCGAGTTTCAAAAGAGGGGCATTTCCCTAATTAGTTTGGAAAAGATGGCAAAATGCTGGATTGTATTTTTAAAAAGAGCAAAGGCCAATTTTGTCCAGTAAAGGTGTATTACTTTAATCCCAACATAAATCCTAAGATAATAGCTCATTTTTCTGATAAGATCTAACATTGATATCAGTAACCAATAGATAAAGTTTATTATCATTTCTTATAAATAAAAATTAAATTTAAAAAACTTAATGATAATGGAACGTACGTACCAATTTCCGTTCTTCTTCTTTTTTGGGTAGTACAAAATTACACACCATTAAAGGTTTATCTTCGATTTTATTATTATGATAACATTGTTGAATCATTATAAGTTTTACTAGGGCTTCATGAATGCTACGTGCATGGAAAAAGTCTCGAGATCAAAAAAAGTAATGAAAACTCCATTATTTTATAATAATGAAGAAGGGCCAAAACTTTCATTTTGTAAAGACATTTATTTATTTATGTGGGTTTTAGTTAGTTCAACTGGTAAAATCTCTTGATGGTTGAATAAAAGATTTAGGATTCAATCCCTGCCTACACCAAAAACCGATTGATGTCTTGATCTGATAATAAAGAGCTATCATCGGAGCGTTGAAACTCAAAAATAAAAACAATTTTTTATTTTTTTATTTTTCTTATTAAAGAGTGTACTTAGAATTAAAATTAAATTCTATAAATATATATATATATATATATAAATTAAAGAAAATAAAGATTTACAAAATTAATTATTTTTTCTTTTCCCATAAAAAGTTTCTAAAAATATATCCTAAATCAATACTCTTAGAGCATCTGTTAACTTTTCTCACAATTATAATACATACTTTTCAAAAATAAAAATAAATTTGTCACTGATTTATTTGTTTTTATGTACAAATTTATTATATTTGTGTGTTTTTCACTTTTTCTTGATATATATATGGAAAATTATTAGGTACTCACAGAGTACCATAAATACGTACTCCCTCCTCTCACATGAATGATGGGTCCCACCATGAATTTAATTAGTGGGACCCACCATTCATGTGAGATGAGAGAGTACGCATTTATGGTACGCATTAAGCACACCTTAATTTATGCTCTTAAGGCCCTTGTTAATCCTTCTCCTATGAATATTAATGAAAAGCTCTCCTAAAATTCCTAATGGAGAAAAGAAAAAAAGCTTCTAGAAAAGTCGTCATTGCATGAAGAAAGAAATATTAAGTTTTTATTTTTTGAGAAGAAAGAAATATAAAGTTAATTATGTTCTATGCTATCAATAAAAATAAGAACAGGGTCACCGTCAGAGGACATGCATATGAATATAATAATCTCATTACGGAATGGTTAAATTCGGTTGTAGGTAGTTATGTAACTAACAAGGATGCTTTAAATTTTTTATCAAGTTTTGAAATTGTCAAACTACTAAGATTGGGTCATTGCATCGATTGACTCATATATAGGGGCTTCCATTTTAATCATTTAAGATTAAATTTTCTCTTAAAGAATGAATTAATTAATCCAAAGCCAATCGGTGATTAATTAATTAATTAATTAATTATCCGAATGCCCACTAAATTTGAGCAAAAAAATAATTAGAAAATAGGTTATGCCGACCATGCCCATGACTCTGCTAGCTAATATACTATTTTTGCTAACTATTTTATAGGTTCTTATTAAAATATTAACAATGATTTCGATGAGATTAGTTAAAAAAAGAAAAAAAAATGAAGGACAAAGACCACAAACCATATCTATGTACAGGCACCCTAGACCAATTTTTTCTTTATGTCACCCTTATGAGTAACGTGTGAGGGGCACTATTACTCAGCACCATGTGTGTGACACAGAGAGAGACAGAGACAGAGACAGAGACTCCTTTGGATGAAAGGAAGGGAATCACTATAATAAACTACCATGCAACACTTCTTCCAAAGGAAACACTTGGCTATCCTTTATGGACAATGTCTTGGGGGAATGTATCAAAAGTCCTATTATATATGGATGCCTTATAAATAATAAGAAAATTGTTGGCAAGTCCCTTAAGACACCTATTAAGAAGTAATAAATGCTTTTTTATAATAAAAATAAAATAAAATAAAGTTCTTTTTTTACCTATTATTTTCCCAAGAAAAACTCAAATCTATGCTTGATTTTTAAAACAAATTAAAATACATCATTCATCTTCAATTTCTACATGCACAACTTATATATGGATCTCAGTTAATTAATTTTATAAGTAGTACTTTTTTGTTGAACAAATCCAAATTATTGATTAAAGATGAGCACTCATTTGCTAACAATTGATGAGTATTCAATACTCTTAAAGCACCTCACTAAATCCTTTGAAATTAAGGAACACCCATTAATATGGCTCTTATAATAATAATAATAAGAATAGTGCATCTCTTCCCTAGGAAGTATACCATTATCGATGGAGAAGGGCGTTGCCTTCACCAAAGAAGACTCTAGTTATATTTTTTAGGCCTTGGGCTATTCAATTTTTCTTGTTCCCTTTCATGGCAAGGCTTTTCTTTTTAATTTACAGGAAACATGCTTGCAAAAACTACTCTATGTTGTTAGTTGAAAGAAGTTACCTCGTATTACGGCGTCCAAGTTGGTACCTTACATTATCATATATTTTGGGCTAACTATATTACTAATTTTGAATGAAATAATAAGGCTGTCGAAATAAGAGACACCATCTAAGTTTCAAATTATAATTAAAAAAACCCCAAACCTTGGTTCAACGATATTATAATATAATGTTTGTTAAGTTCAAATGTTGTTGTGTTGGCAAATTCAAATCAAAACACACCTTTGATATATTTGAGTTCAAGATTTTGCTCAAAACAGTGAAGATCCAATGGTCTCAACTTCTGCTTGACTCTACTCAATAAATCAAGGTTTGATGAACCTCAACTCTAGCCTCTATACCTCTCAACAGAACGAGCGACAGGATTCTGCTATGTAACTTTTAATTTCAGCCCATGATGACCTAGCCCACTTGGGATCCATACACTAAGTTTTCAAAGGTATAAAAGCTATATTTTATGGCTATCATCATAAGAGAGAAGGCACGCATTGAGAAAAGTTGTTGCGACATTGTGTGCTTTGGGTTGTTTTATTGTGCTATTTCTAGATTATTGTTGAAGCATATTACTACGAAGAACTTTGCACCAACTACTACTGAAATCAAGTTGTTGTGGTAAAGTCAGTCACAAATTGGAAATTCATGAACATTGAAGGAGCTAAGAAAAGTAGTCCAACCAGGTTGGAAATGTTCTTAAATAGCTTAGTCAGTTTCACTAAAGATAGATGCTTCGAAATCGAGTATATTCCTTATACTTATAATCTCTAGCTTTATTTGTGGATTTTTCAGGAAGTGATGACCTATATATCACCCGGCCGTAAGGGTTTTTTTCATTAGGTTTTTCTAAATTGTCAGCATATCACCATGTCTTGAAATTTACTTTTTCGCGGCATGAAATTTAGTTTTGGCAATATAGCTGTGTCCAACACTCTGTAATTGAACCATTTCATAATTGAAAATTTTAATCAACTTGAGTAATTGATTAAAATTGAATTGGAACCCATCAATGTTAATCCAAAACATTTAATATAAGAATTAAGATAGCTACTTTTAAAGTAGATAATAATTCGATTTTAGCCCCTAAAATATGTGTTAGATTTAAATTGGTCTCTAAAGTATCAATTGTTTCAATAAATCCTTTTTTCTTTTTCTTTTTCTTTTTTTTTTTAATAAGTGTTTCAATAAGTCCTTACAACTTTAAAAATGGCACAATGTAACTCTTATCCTAGCTTGTTAATTATTACTACTATATGAATGGCTTGCAGTGCTGACTTTAGGCAATTAGGCTTAGGCCTAAGTAAAAATTATCTTGTGCGCCCGCTCCCTCTCACCAGTAAGTGGACCACTAAGCTGTAGATGATAACTGGGTTTTTTTTTTTAATCTTTTTTTCCTTTCAAATGTCATTCACCAACACAGACTGAATTACGCTTGAGTGAAATTCTCGGAACATGTCTTCTTCAATTCTAAATTTCTTATTCTTTCTTTCATTTTTCTACTTTCAAAGTGGGTTCCTCTCACATATTATAATCACTATAAACACATTTAACATGTTAGACTACAATGTCATTAACATCATCATGATAAAGACATGCTTATAAAGAAAATAGTTGTTACATCAGCAATTGGAATTTGCATAGTGATGGTAAGATAGGATAAGAGAACCATTGAAGCACTTAACTAAATTGAAACAATACATAGATTAAGAACAAATTTGAAATCTAACATAAAAGGCCAAAATCATTGTTTAACCTTTAAATTATTAGACTTGTCATCATTTGGTATACGCAGACCATAACAAATGGGAACAATTGGGCTCAAATCAATTCACATGATGAAAGAGATTTGAAAACAATACATGATTTTCTTTTCATTTTTCCTTTTGAAGTGCAAATTGGTATTAACGTGAAAGGAAGTGGGAGACTAGGAGAGGAGATTACATTTCATTTGCACCAAAAATTTACTAATGATGAGACCACGCATTTGTTGTTGAGGCATGTGTCTTGATAATTTCGCCTTATATATCATACAAAATTATATATGAAAATATAAAATTAAGTATAAACTAATTTATGCTTTAATGTTGAAGAAAAACTTAAAGTTATGTTTAATAACTCAAGTACAAAAGCTGAGTTGATCTTTGACCATTTCTGTGGAACATTGTTAATTTACACTAATTTAACCTAGGGTTTAATAGCATGCATGTATCAACTCTTGATCTTTAATTAAGGCCTTGATAATCATCCTTTGAAACGATTTAAAATCACCAAGTTGATTTACTATACTATGCACTTGTTCCATTCGTTAAAATTTGAAATATTCTTCTTGTATCAACCGTTAATTAGAATAATCCCAAATCTTTCTCTCTCTTTTTTTTTAGAAGACCAAATCTTTCTCTTTAGTGCTCACAATAGAATATGACAATATTAGGCTAGCTAACCATGATGATGATTTTCTACAATATGGCATGACGCATAACATTTTTATCAAAAACTTTGAATCACTCTTCTACACTTGATCACTACATCAGCTAATAACATAATAGCTTCCCTCTTTGATAACATTTTCGCAAGGTTTAAAATATATATATATATATATATATATATATATATATATCCTGCGCTGCATGGCATTACAACTTAGTGGTACATAGTAAAGCAAAACTTTTTGGTGTATTGAAGCTTCTTTATTTTTTTTAGGAATAGAAGAAGCTTCTTCTATGGTACGTACCCATTTTGAACAGAATTCACAATCGTTCATTTCAAGTATTTTAATTTCACTTTTATTTATATAATGAAAGAATGGTGAAGATTAACATAATTTGTCTTCAGTCTTCACATGTCAAAGCCTTGCTCAGGGAGTCACCAATCAAATGGCTTGTCAAAACCGTATCAAAGACCCAATCAGCGCTTCCTACAGTACTTCGATCTTCGATGACCTTGACACTTCAGAAAATCATATTCTTCCCTTTGCTGTAGGGGTTCGCATATAAAGAACGCATTGTTTCCTTTTCCTTTTTGACCCTTCTTTTAATTACCACACCCACTATTATTATTTGCAAAGAAAAAAAAAATTCATTGAATTTGATTTGATGGTTTTGATCTGATTATTATACCATTTTTGGTTCCATCACTCAAACCCCAGACAAGACTACACTCCTTCCATCCACCTCCATCAAATCCGCAATGTTAAATTCACCAAAACGACGTTTTGAAAAGTGAAAAATATTTTATCTAATGACGAGATTGTACAGAACTAGACGAAAGAACTAGATTGAAAACAGATAAGTTAAAGCACATAAGTGAGAGATTAACAAAATTTTAGAAAACTGACTTATAAATAAGTTAAAGTTAAAAGATGTAATTGATGATTAAAATATTTATTTCACCAAGGAAAAAAATATTCTAGAATGTGGATCTTAGCAATTTAGTTCTCTGTATGCTAAAGTTAGTTATGTCAAAAAATGGTTTTTTTTTTTTTTTTTTTTTTTTTGAGAAACATGTCCAGAAGTTTGTTAGAATCTTTGGCATTATATTTAACAGTTCAATAATATATATATATATATATATATAAAGAGTAAGAAAGAAAAGGTTGCTTCTATTGACTTTCCACTCTACTCTAATGTTTACATTTGGCTGGATACTGTTTAATTGTCGTTATTTGGTACTCTTTTGTTTTCTTTTTTCTTTTTTTTCTGAATGTCATTAATTAGTCAATATTGTAAACAGAAACCTTACTTTAAAAAACGAGACTCAATCATTGATGGCAAATTAATATTGGGAAATGAATATGCCTAGGGATAGAAAGAGCTTGGGGAGATGTCTAAAGTAGATGGTTCCAGTGAGAGATAGTTCCACTTTCTTCTCCGCAACCATAAGTTTATTAGAGATGAGAAAAGTTAATTGATGGCAGAAACTATTGGTATCTAGTATTTTTAAAAACTTTGTATGAAGAAAAAAAAAGTAACAAGTTTTTTTTACAATTTTTTATATTTTTTTATAAAAATAATATTAAATTTTTTCTAAAATAGTACTGTGCACATTTGGTGTACGTGATGGTCACTCCACAAAGACAAGTTTTTGTGAGGTGTGGGAAGTAAAGATCAGATTAAATTCTCTAAAAGATGGCTTCACTCACATATACACTTAACAAATGTCCTAAGTTTATATCATATCCTTTTCCTTTTTTCTTTTCTTTTTTTTTTTTTTTTAGCTTCCTTGGTTCTCTGTATCCAACTGACGTGTTTCATTCACTGTCAAACTGTCAATTTTTTTTTTTTTTTTATATCAAGTTTGTATTATAATATAGGGTAAATTCCAGAAATCTACCCCGAGGTTTGAGGAAATACCAACCAGGTCCATGAGATTTCAAAATTGTCCACTTTAGTCCCCAAGGACAATTTTATCCTTCCAAATTTAACTTCTGTTACTTATTTTTCTTTCTCCCTCTCATCCCTTTGTTTCTCTGTTTCTCTCTTTCTTTCTCCCTCTCATCCCGTCGTCCTTTCACAAATTTTCCAAATTTGTTCAGCCAAATTAGGTCCTCCACACCACTCTCCACCGAGCCTAACACCGTAGCGACGTTCTTGAAGGCGATGGTTGGCGATGGTCGGCAATGGTCTCCGCGGTGGTTGGCGATGATCGGTGATGGTCTCCATAGAGCATAGGTCTACGGTGGTTTATGGTTTTGGTTTGTGGTTGTGGTCTCAAGTAATGGATCTGTGGGTTGAGTTTGATTTGCAGTGGGGGTGGTTGTGGGTTCCGATGGAGTGGTGGGTTTATTACAAATTTTTTGGATTTAAGTTTTGTTGAAGGATTTGGGTTTTGTTGCTGTGGATTTGGCTGAATTTTGTGGCCAATGGTGGTTGTGGGTTAAGATATGGTGGTGCCGTGGTGGGTTTGTTGGGTTTTTTTGGATTTGGGTTTTGTTGCTGAGGTGGTGGTTGTGGTTGGCTGAGGTGGTGGTTATGGAGGATGACGATGATTGGACGGGTGCAGAGGATGACGATGAGACCGCCTCAGGTGAACTCTGCTTCATTTTTTTTCTCGCTTTCTCTTGCTCTGGTTTTTTTTTTTTTTTTTTGGATCAATTTTTATTTAGAGAGAGAGAGAGAGGGGTTGATATGTGGTGAGGCTTGAGAGGGTAAGGAGATGGAGGCATTGGACATTGAAGGGCCTCCACTCTCAACAAAAAAAAGTGAGGATTTGCTGGGTTTTTTGGATTTGGGTTTGTCTTTGCTCAGTTTGCATTTCCACAGAGGGAGAGAGAGAGAGAGAGAGAGAGAGAGAAAGATGAGCTAACAGAGGCTACCGTGAAGAGAGAAAAGAGAGAAGCTAATAGAGGCTAACGGTATTTAGGGACAAAATTGTCTTTAGGGACTAAAGTGGTCAATTTTGAAATCTTATGGACCTGGTTGGCATTTCCTCAAACCTCGGGGTAGGTTTCTAGAATTTACCCTATAATATATTATTATTATTGTTTTACTAATCAAAAGCTGCTATTCTAACTTCTATTTTATTTTATTAACCAAAGCTTGCTTTCACTTTATATATGATCGAGTTCACGTTGAAATAATGAATTCAAGCCTTAGATCAATGTAGGCTGTAAATGACCCGCATTATTTATGAATAGTTAAAGTTTGGTTTGGAAAAATTCTTATTTATACCTATTTATTTAGCAAACTAATCAAACTCAAGTTCAAGTTTAATTAATCTCAACTATTAAATGAATCAATAGCTCAAATACAACAATGTATTTGTAAACAATATTGTCAACATGAGACTCGATTTTACGTGTATATAACATTTTTTTTTAGAAATGTGTATATGATATTATATGTTTATATGTATGCATGTATATATAAAAGCATACTTATATAGACTTGAAATTAAATTTGTAAGAAATCAAATTATTATTTATAATTTTTTTGATAGTATAAATAATTCATTTCACAGTAAAAATATATACTTATAATTTTAAGAATGCAATATTAATAGTCAATCTAATATTATAAGTTTATAAACAAAAACCATTCTATCTAATTAACTCAAAATAATATAATTTCAAATATAATATAATTATTAATTTATTAGCATATATTTGTTTAATGCCTCTCAGACAAGTAATGAATCAATTTTGAACATATAAGTTTTAGACAAAAAGTTTAGTGACTCCCTTATAAATTATGATTAGAGGAATTCAGTCTAATCGTGTTAATGGAATAATTTGGTTCATCATCAAGCCAAATTATTTTATCTCAATTAATGATCAAAATATTTCACCTTCTAACAAGTTCAACAAGATGGAGAATTAGAGGAAAAAAAATCTTTCAACCATATCATATTTGGTTCATAACAACAACAAATGAAAAATCTTCTTCTGAAGACAAAATGATTAATTCCTTTGAATTAGCATATAGCAAGAAACAAATTATTTGGCATAAAGCATAATTAATCTTTCTGATAAAACAAAAGAAATCAAGGCATTAACTTTTGAAAAGTTTATGATAAAAAATGATAAAAGGTTTGTTACTCAAATGCCAATCAATTACGCGCCAACTACAAATCAAATTAGAATGGTTAAAGATTTGCTCGAACACATGACCAAAAGAAAAACATTAATGTGCCATACGACTTATTTTATTAGCAAATGACATAGAGGCCCTATGTCATATTAATGATAGCCAAAGTCCTATATTTTTGCCTCCATTATGACCAAAAAAAAAATTATCTTAACAACCAAATGGAATATTGCTTAAAGTCTAGGAAGTAAGAATACTTCATTTAAAGTATTGTAATAGTGTTGTAATCGTCATGTCATGTTATAATTTTTTAAAATTTACTTATGTTGTTGTGTTAACACATACCCATACCCATACCCATACGTGCTTCCTAGCTTAAAACCTTGAATTCAAAAAAAAAAAAAAATTTAGAAGGCCTTGAATTCAAATCTGACTCGTATTCGAATAAAATCAAATGAACTAATCTAAACTCATTTACAACCCTACCTGCTCATTATATCAATCCAACCTAAGTATTAGTATATTAGAGCCATAATTTAGGAAACATTGTTATGACATCAACCATGCAACGTGGCGCAAGTTACACGAATGAAGTATACAATAGGATTAATGACGACGTCACACCTGGCCACTAATGCAATATTCAACTATGGTTTTCCCCGACCAAAAAAAAATATTGAGTTTGAAAAAATCATTAGGGTTTTGAAGTTAGAACTTTGAAGTACCACAAGTACAACAATGAATTCATTAATTTTTCTAAACAAGTTCATGATCAGACGGCCAGTCTCCTCTGTTAACTTGGAATTGTGCCCTAACATTCGGACAATCAGAATAAAATCAGATGGCCAACGATACACCACGTGTACATACAACATAGCTGGTGAAAGTTACAGATAATTTTTCCACTAAAAAATTCACTTTATTCCACAATTTTTTTTAAAACAAAAAATAGAACTACTAAATTCTTATATATTTCTTATAATGAAGTTGACAACGTATTAAATTAGGGATTGATGATAGCTTTGTTTATAAAAGTCTTCACCTGCCTTCCTTAACCCTTAAACTATGGCTACAAATCAGTAATATTAGTTTAATATTGATTGAAGTACTTGTCATCAGAAGCATTTCCATGTGTAAAAGTCAAAAGGGTGGAATTACATGTTGAACATTAGTCGGTAGAGATTTAAATTATAAGTAAAACTATATTTTAAAAATTTTAAACAAGGTGATAATAATGGGCAAGAGAAATGATACATTTCACATGTATGGTGCAGCATCTTGTAACCTGCCATAAAGTTAGACTCTTTTATCGGGCAGATTACATTAAGCCATTTGTTTTATGCTATATATTCATTGATTATTGTTGGCAATGTTACCACGTGGAAGAGGTATACCTAGAGAAATATTGACTTGTGTTAATGAGGTATACCTAGAGAAATATTGACTTGTGTTAATGCAGGCTCAAATCCAATGGATGTAGCTACCCTATTTTTAAAATAATATATCTTGTGCAACCAAGATATGCATCATTTTTTTCACAATAAATTTACACAGATATAAGGCTCACCGCATATTATAAAATAGATTATACATACGACAAATGTATGAGATAATTAATACCCTATTATAGAAGGGAAGCCATCTTTCATGAATTTTGATGACCCATGTTCTCCATGAGGCAGTTAATCAAAGTGGCTTAATTATGCAATTAATGAATATGATTAAGGACTATGAGATGCATCACCTAAAAGGGTATGCTTGTGTTGTGGATTACCAGTAGTACCTCAAAAAAGCATTGACCTTGTATATATACATATATGTTATTTATTAATGTCACCGTCCCATACCTTACCCTAACGGCTCCTTGATAGAAAAGGAAACAAAACAAAACGGACTAAAATATTAAGAGGTTGACATCCGAGGTGGCGGGAAGCTTTACTATAAATAGGCTAGAGGATCCCCTCTTCCAAACCACAACATAGCAAACTAAGCTAAGCACAAACACTTCAACAAACAGCTCTCTTTCTCTCTCTATATATCTCCATCTTTGCCTCTTGTTTTGCTTCAATGGCGATCCCTGTGATTGATTTCTCAAAGCTCAATGGCGAGAAGAGGGCCGAGACATTGGCTCAAATTGCTAATGGATGTGAGGAATGGGGATTCTTCCAGGTACTTCTTTCACTTCCTTAGCAATATCCAAAGTAGATATTACATACAAAAGGGTGTCTAAGAATGGTGGGAATGAGTTCCCAATTCCCATCACTATTCTATCTCTTGTCTATATTTTATTTTAGTTAATGTATGATTATGTGCACGAGAATATTTATGGTTGCATTAATGTTACAGCTGGTGAACCATGGGATTTCGGAGGAGCTCCTTGGAAGGGTGAAGAAGGTCAGCTCCGAGTGGTTTAAGCTTGAAAGAGAAGAAAATTTCAAGAACTCAACACTAGTGAAGAAGTTGAATGAATTGGCGGAAACCAAGAGCGGCAAGTTGGAGAATGTGGACTGGGAGGATGTCGTTACTCTCGTAGACGATAACGAGTGGCCAGCTCAAACCCCAGGATTCAAGTAAGCATTGCATATATACATTAATCTCCTATAGTGATCACTATGCTGAAATTTGTTCAGGCTTTACTAAAGAGGCTGAGTTCTGTGCTAGTTACTAGAACTCTACTTTGGTTGCTGGCAAATTGGAAAGAGCAAAGAATATAGTACAATGAGAATCCAATAATGTCGACAACCAAACAACTATAAGCAATATATACCAACCTTAACACATTAATGGATTTGAAGCAACAAAATGTTTCACTTTGTCGCTAGACTCATTCTAATGCAAACTTCTTTTTTGGATTTCTGGATATCCTCTCATGGCACCATGTGGTTCTCAACTTTCAAATCGATTTCTGATCTTTTGGGTACAAATACAATCCATGCTTTATGTTTTCTCTTTTAAACTTGTACGTTTATGACATTAATACTCAAAATGATGGAACATTATTCTAATGCAAACTTGATAAGTTCAACTTCTAGCCAAAAGCATGCAGATGACCTAAAAACTTACCAAGGTTCATTAAACTAGTTAGAAATTCCTAGTCCTTGAATATGTAAATTCTGATATCGTTTGGCTTGTGATGTTACAGGGAAATCATGGCTGAATACCGGTCAGAATTGAAGAAATTGGCCGCGAAGGTCATGGAAGTGATGGATGAGAATTTGGGCTTGCCAAAGGGATACATTAAGAAGGCATTTGATGGGGAAGGAGATGATGCCTTCTTTGGTACTAAGGTGAGCCACTACCCCCCATGTTCCCATCCAGAGCTGGTGAATGGTCTCCGAGCTCACACTGATGCCGGCGGTGTCATCTTACTTTACCAAGACGATGTGGTGGGTGGTCTTCAAATCCTCAAAGATGGGAAATGGATCGATGTCCAGCCACTACCAAACTCCATCGTCATCAACACTGGAGATCAGGTTGAGGTCTTAAGCAATGGCCGATATAAGAGTGTCTGGCACCGGGTTTTGGCTGCTCCAGAAGGGAACAGGAGATCAATTGCTTCATTTTACAATCCCTCACTTAAGGCCACTATATCCCCTGCACCACAGCTAGTGGAGAATGTTAAGGAAGAGGTGGATCAAGTTTACCCCAAGTTTATGTTTGGTGACTACATGTCTGTTTATGCTGAGCAGAAGTTCCTCCCAAAGGAACCAAGGTTCCAGGCTGTGAGAGCCATGTAAGAAGGTTAAACTTCAAATATTTAGAAGATTACAAATTTGGTTTTTCCTTCTGTGATAAAGATTGTCCTACTGACAAAGGATACCCCTGGCTTGTCTTACTCTTAACCACGTGTAGGGGAGGAAAGAAAGCTGAAGTGGGTGTTAGTGTTTGTGTGTGTGTGTGTGTTTTAGATTGCTGTTTTTCTTTCTTGTTATGCACTTATGGGTTTCTTTAATGCACCTACTAAATTCTCAAAAAAAAAATTAATGCACCTACTAAGGTTTGCTTTGTACAATAGATTATATAAATTGTACTTTTTGAATATTGTTCGCAAATTGTAAGGTCTTTATTTCCTTGCTCGGTGTCAATGGAATTCTTATATGATCATCTTAAGATACTTTTCCTTTTTTCTTCTTTTTTTTCTTTTTTTTTTTTTTTGTATAAATACAATAGAATTTCAACTTATGACATCCACTCCATGATAATTGTTCTTTATTATCAAGTTCAAGACATCAATTGGTTTTTGTTATTGACAGATCTCTTATCTAATGACAAGAAACTTAATAAGTTGAGCTCTTCATTAATACTAAAAATAAAGGGTGGTCATGATGATTGTTATTTATTATTAGATCCAAAATATCAATTGGTTTTTTTGTATAAATAGATCTCTTATTTGACAACAAGAAACTTAATAAGTTAAACTCTTCATTAGTAATAAAGATAAAGGTGGTCCCCATATAGTTCTTTTTAGTATGTTTATGGTTGAAACATTCCATAATTTGCTGTTGAGTTATTGAAACTGGTAGACTCAATTAGTCTCTTTTTTGGAAGACATTGTTAAATTCAACCACTCGAGTTTCTTCCAATAGCTCAACTTGGACTTCAGCAAAATTTTACAAAAATAACAATCATTAGTGAAATAGTAAAGTTAAGAATACAAAATAAGTCAGCTGTTATGTTTGCATAAAAATTGGATTTGATAATCTGATGAAATCTGTTTGAATTGGAAATCAAAAGGGCCAAAGAAATTCCACTCAATGATAGGAGAGAGAGAGAGAGAGCTACACCTATCACCATATAAATTAAGCAGTCAACAAATAGTAGAATAAGGCGCAAACATAAAATGTCTTAGAAATAATAATGGAACTGCAGTAGCGATCAACATTAAATTGACTCCCAAAAAAAGATCACTATGAAAATTATTTCTCATGACGTGTAATATTCCATAGATCTTCTAGTATTATTTCAATGAGACTTTTTCACAAGAAATTCAACTAATATATCACAAAGAGAAAATAAATAAGAAATAATACAGGAAGTCAAGCAAACATCAATCAACTTTCAGATTCATCGATGGATCTACAAGATTAAATCTTTATTGCTGTGTAATAGATGACATTATACAAGTACATTTTGTCATATTGAAATGAAGAAAAGAAAAGAAAAAAAAAAAAAAGGATTCACATGGAAGCCGATGTGGGAATGATTCGTATTATTTACTCTTTGTAAAGTCAAATTTTCTTTGATCTCAGATTACAGTATGTACAGTAGTTTTGCACAAACTTCAATCTCAGACAGAAAGAGGCTTCAAAGGGCCTTTTGATCTAGCCTTTCATTCCAATTTAGGCAGCGAATCAAGCTGTGAAACCAATCACCTGTCTGGTCAGACTTGTTAACTGTTGGAAGTGGGTGCTGGCTCATAGATATTCGTACAGAATCTCCTCGTGAGAGTTGCTGCCTTCTCTTCCCATCAAAAGAAACCCATGCATTGCTTCTAGCATCTTCTGGAATCTGTCAAATACAACAATGTTAAACTCCTAACAAAAATACAATGGCCAAAATTATGATCAATAAGCCAGACTTTCATAGTGACAGGATACAAAACAGCATTTTACTTCTCATGTGATCACAAAATGCTTGAAACATGACAAATATCATAGAACGAGAGAATTTGGCACAGATATGGTACTTTTTTCCAGATACCATTGAAGAAAGATGAGAGGGATTTATAAAAGATGAAATCCAACTATTGCATTGATATGAATACAGGTAACAAAACTCAGAATGCTTTGGACCACTCTCCCATGTACTTGGGTTCCTACTTATGAAAAAAATTAATTAATTCTTAATTTTTACAGTTCATTAGGCCACGTCTCAAGGTTTAGTTCATTTTTTATAAATGAGACAAACAAATCACAACTACATTTTGCACCCTCACTGTAATCTGTTTCCATTTAGCTAATGTATATCTCAACAGACAATGAAAATAACTAATAAGAACATATTTTCATGAAATTCCAGGATTTAGATAAAAGGATAACCAAATCTGTTAATTGACTAACAGTAGGATAGATTTTATTGTTAGTAGCCACACCTAAAAGAGGAATTCCCACAATAAGTCGATGGGATGCATATTAGGAAAGTACATGGTAGCGATCCAATTAAAGATTTCGATTCTAGCTGGGACAGCTATGATCATGGTAGCTGCCAACCCATAATCGCAACAACCCAATTGCAAGAGTGGAAGCAAGCTACTAGCGCCTATCAGCAAGAACTAGGCTTGGCTTCGTTAGTAGTGCCTGCATATTCTGTCTCGCCCAGCAGCCCACCCATTAATTATTCAGAGCTGGCCAGCAGGCCGGGCAGACTAGGACCGTCAAAGAAAACCTTATATCTACCTTAGAAAACTCCACCCACCAAGTTGAGTTTTTAAATTATCTTTACCATTATGTTTATGATTGTATTCATAATTATGTCAAGGGCAATACTTGATTAAAGTTCTTCAGATGCAATACGTTAGATTCCCCAATAAAGCACAAACAGTGCTGCACCTAAGAAATTGTAGCTAAGTTTTACCTTTATACATCAACATATATGAACATTGTAGAGCTTTGACGGCACACTAATCAAAATAATATAAGTCTACAAGTCAAAGAAGCACAGCACTCCTAACACTCAACTGATTCCTGACATGTGGTTGAATATGGAAATAAAAGGACATTAGAATCCTATTGCTCCAGAGATTACACAATATCAGGCCCTTCAAATACATGCTGGCATGTTGAGTGAACATTCGCATTTGAAAAATGCAGACTCCAAGACAATCCCTAAAACCCACACTCAAAGCCATTTAGCATAGCTTTGTCAACATGCCTTAAGAACAGCAATAACTAAATAGTGAACCAAGTAAAAATTATATATTCCTTCTGCTTCTACATATGGTGATTCTCTGTTTATAGATATAGAGCAGCTTCCTCTATGAGTTGGGAACCACCAGGATACAATGTTGATTTCCAATTCAAATGTCAGCCTTGTATGTACTATGTACACTTCACATGAAAACCGTGAAGAATTTTTCTCTAATTCCAAAAGGTGAAAAAAACAAAATGAAAGAAGAGACTTTTGTCACTTGCCACCTAAAGTGCACTATGCTCTCTCAGACACAAGTCAGTCCAACCAAACCGGCACCCTTTTTTTAATATAGGTAATATAATTCAAAAGTGCAAAAAGGATGCAACCCAAGTGCATGGGAAGTACACAATGGAACACCCAAAACGGGGAAAAGAATATTATAAAAAAAATACAGAATTGTCATCTCAAATTAATATCATCAATAAAAGCTAACGAATCTGACGATGTAGATGGCCTGGCAGTATCCTTTTTTGTACAGTTTAAGAGCTATAGGTGGCAAAATCAAGACAATATACAGGCTAAAACCAAAATTTCTTCCAAGAAAAAATAGTAAGATATCTACCAGAATGTGAGCTAAAGATACAGATATAATAATAACTGATCACTAGATCATTAATAGCATCACCTTCATTTCCAACCTTGCCGAATCCGGAAGTATAACCGGTCTAAATGAGAGGGAGTGGGGGCAGATTGGTGTAAACAGCATGCAAGGAACATTTGGATGCACCTGCATTTAGATTTCAAATATGGCCTTAATAGTTGTAATAAAGAGAAACAGCAACAAATGATATATTTTGGATTGCAGAATTGAATTTATATATTTTGGGTCAATGAGTTAGAAAAATAAGAGCACTGATTTGATAGACACAAATATTGTGATTCTTTCATTGCAATACCTAAGTCATAATTAGAATTAGACAATTTAATGGAGCAATCTGCTGTAGGGAGATCTTTTCTTCCTTCTACTTTGAAGAGAACTCGGGACCATTAAATGAAGGATTTTAAGAAAATTTCATTTAACAAACTAATAAATAAACAAGTGCAGCAGATTATACATCCAACATGTAAAGTCAGAAAACTTAACACGTTATGTGCCAGCAGAGGACATAACAGCAACTATGTTGAACAACATTAGTTTCTAAAATATCAAATATTCTGATATCTGTTATGCTTAATTCAGTTTTAGACTTTTTTTCTGCTTCCTTGTACACTAAAACACACTGTGATCCCCCAAGAAGAGATATTATCTACTAAGCTAATACAAAAAGATGAAGGGATTTTCTTCATGTAACGATTAGACTCATTAGAGTTCCGATAATGGTCAGATCTCTTTGATGCATCCAAGACGTATGATCATTATAATTCATAGACACCAAATTTAAAAGCAAGCTTAAGCCAAGCCTGTCATTCCTACACTGCATCAATCTCATTATCAAATACAAAGCTCCCAATTCTAGCATAGTCCTTAAAGAGAGGAGAGTGAGATTTTCATATTTATAGCACATTTCTAGTTGCCAATAAAGTAAATAGATGGCTCCCAAATGAAAAATGGTGTCCTTTGTATTTAACCTAGGCACCAACACAATGTTGGTAGTTGTTTTTACCAAAAATGGCTGTTTTAATCCTCTAATCTTCAGGCCAAAAAAAGGCTGTTTTAAAGTTTTTTTTTTATTTTGAAAATAATAATCATTTTTGAAAGATCACGTTTAATGGGAGCTAAAAAAACCATGCCCTAGAAACAATACACATCCTAGTACCAAAAGTTATATAACCATGACTTGAAGAGGAAGGAAAGCTTACCATGGAACCTCCTGCAGCTGTAGAGTAAGCAGTACTTCCTGTTGGTGTGGCTACAATGACTCCATCACCTTGCACCTAAAGAAATGGTACTCATTATCAAAAGCATGGCAATGTCATAAACTTATCTTTTCTTACTACATCAAAGTTTAGACATGAGATGTAGCATAAATGGTGGCTATTGCTTTAGATTATATATATGTTGGACTTCTGGTGATTGGAGAGGGCAAATAACAACTCCTCAGCTCACATAATAGTTAACATGGAATTTTCAAATAGGTTTCCCATTTTTCTTGTATTAACGAAATGAATTCACTAACCTCACCTTGGTTATGAGCCTGTCATGTTCATAGCATTCAATTTTAGAGAGGTATGGATTAGAGCCCCGATCAACAACGACCTCATTTAGGACATCAAATACTTTCCCAGGCATTGCTTTACCATTTCGAAAAATTTCACATCGAAGGCGCATTCTAAGAGTTATATAGACACCATCCACAGTGTTATTTCCATGGATGACTTGTCTTAAGTCTTGTTTATAGTCATCAAACTACATCAAAAGAAATATAAAAGGAGTCAAACAAATGGCTATTCATGAACAAATAATTCAGACAATAACAAAAGACAAAAGCTGAGTTAAGAAGCTTACGGTATGGGAAGTAAGAAATCCAAGAGATCCAAGATTAAATGATACAACAGGGGGCACAGCACCTCTAAATAAATTTGATGCATGTAGTATAACCCCATCTCCCCCCAAGCAAGCCACAAAATCAACCCTTTCATGTAGATCACTGCATCAAGGACATCCAACAGGTCAGCAAAATTCTCAATGAAGTATAGGAATATTAACAACTATTTCAATGTTGTTGCTCTTAAGACAAGGAGTTCCACTACCTGGTGTCTTGACTATAAAAGGTCTGAATAAATCCGAACCCTGGGATTCTAGCAAATATGTCATGCACATCAGGTTCCACAAGTACATTCATTTTCTCTTCATAATACAGAAAAGAGGCAGCCTGAAATTCCATGCAATAAATGCACTTAACAATAGCTATGCAAAGATTAAATAAGTGACTCTGAAAGTACACATGACCTTTTTTATTGATTGACAGAGATCTTTCAATATACCACAGAATAGGATAACAGGGTATCCTCTTGAATACTAAACTGCTAGGCAGGACATCCCTTACCTGAGATAAATTCTACTAAGAACATGTTCTGATTACTCATCTCTTTTAAAGTTCACAAATAAAGACGTATTTACTGCTCAATTTTCAATAACATGATAAAGCGGCCACAACCCTATTGTCTGTGTTGTCTTAGATATATCATATATCTTTATTTGGGACTAGAAGCTATAAGTCACAGTCCAAAACAAAACAACTTATTATACCAAAAATAAATTTTTTTTCAAGGCAAATTATCAACAAGCTACAAACATGATAAGAAAAGAAAAATTAAAAAAGGAGCAGAAACCATATTTTGTTAGTAAACCAATTGATTTCCCAGATATTAACTTTTAGGCATTTACTAACAAGATATTTCTGATGGTACCTCTTTAGCTTGTTCCATGAGCTCTTGCCCCAGTTTCTTTAACAACAATACAGTCTTTGGTGTCGATTTCCACATAAGCATCTGCTGCTGGGTACTAGGATGAGTGAAGGCCAAGGAGGATTCTGTCACCTTTTCTCTGGTACAAGAAAATCCATCTGTTCGAACTAAAAACATTTCTGCTTTCCTTCTTGACTGCACCCTTACAACCCCAGTTGCAGAAGCACACATATTACCTCCAATCGTAGGCAGGTCATCACTGGCTGAAACTAAAGCAGCTCCACCATTGATCTTATGATCCTTCAGTACAGATTTGGATGTTACATGCTCATCAAAGTTATTAGTCACAATAGTAGAGATATTTTCTGTCATCACAGAAGACCTTTCCCCTTTGCCCAGTCCATTCACAACTGGACCAGTGGCAACCAAAATATCACCAATCAAATACTTCCCATTGTCAGCAGGTGATTTTTGGGGCTCTGGATATAAAAATTTTCCATTAAGTGAACCATTGGAACTTCCTGACTCCAGAGTCAATGGTACAGTATTAGTAGCAACCATATCACCTTTCCACATTGTCCCAATACACACCTCTCTTGAAACTGGCAGTATTTCAAACCTTTTCAATTGATAATTAAAATAAGTAGGAGGGGAGATCTTTCTACTCCTAAAAAATCTAGACATTTCTTTTTTGGAGAAGACACTGCATGGAGGAACCTGAGCCTTCAGAGGGTCAGTTTCCCTGCTGAAGTTTGCATCAAATCCTACTCCATTATCAGCTAATTCTACTGATGTCAGACCTTGGGGAGAAACATGGCCGTTGTAGGCCCCGTTACTGCTTTCATGTTCCTTAACCTTGAAGGGAGAGACTTTTTCATAGGATACTCCATTTGAACCATGATATGTACCCAAAGACTCTTGAATTGACTTGTTATCCCTTTTAAGAAGGGAGTTTTCTTCAGAAAGTGAAGACTCCTGAAGTTTTCCCATTTCATTTGCATCACGTAATAACATATCATTGGAAGCAACTGACCGACTAGAGACAAAATGTGATGCAGAACGAGTCATGTACTGCCTCCACCTGGAGACCATGGCAGAAGTTCTCTGCACTCCTTCCCTACTGTGAAGATATATGGGCTTTTTGCTGCAATCTGAAACTAAAGATGCAAACTTCTCAACCTGCTCCATCGTAGGTGCGGTCCCAACTTCAACAGGAATTTTGACCAGTTCAACTTTCTGAGACAAAATAGCATTATCTATGGCTGCTTGGTAAAAGTTATCCTTTACAGTCTCTGCTCTAAGATCTACAATAGTCTTATACCCTTTATTCACTAACCACTTCAGACCTTCTTCTGTCACCTGACCACCCATCCAAAAAGCTACCTCAGAATCTTTGGGCCCTGAGTCTTCTTTAGAAGTCGAAAAATAAACGGGCTTCCAATTCGCAAACAGTGTATGGCATGGATAATCCTCCTGACGAGAAAAACCAGAATCATAGCATACATTCTTCAGTCTCTGAAGTTTCCTCCACACATCCAAGCTTCGATTATCATCAGGCATCAAATAGTTTTCAAGAGCGACATGGAAGCTCTCACAACACCTTTTCATCTCACTCCTGTAAATGGCAAGTGGAGGAAGCTTATCCTCCGAGCTTACATCTCCAATCCGAAATGAATTTTGGATTGAGGATCTTCCGGAAAGGACGTCAGTTCTTCCTTTGTTAAGGAGGGATACCATGCAACCAAGGACAGAGACTAGTTTATCTTCCAATAGTGGTTTTTCCTCGGATGTGAAGTCATATGAAACACTACATTCACCAGTCAATGGATTGCATAATGTGTCCATTAGTGCAGCATGAAGCCGTTCAGCCGTTCTAAAGATTCTACAATATGCCTCAACCTCTGCAATATCCCCAGGAACTGGACCAACCCAAGGCACCGGTGCCGAATCATAAGACTGCAAGGTCTTCACATCCAAATAAAGCAGTGTCAGTCTAACTTATTTTAGAGACCATCAATTCATTGAATCTCCACTAGATACATGCAGGAAAAGTGGGTGCTCAAGTATACTATTAAGAAAAGGAAGGAAATCAGTTCAAAAGACCAACAACAGTATTATAACACAAAGATGCACCATAGCAAACAATCTTGCAAAAATAGAGGAGAATGTGTTAATATCAGATTTAGAGGCCCACTTTTGATAGTTTTGAGGACATAATTCATAGCAAATTAAAGGGGTGGAATAACTCATTTTAGGCTTTCAAACATTTAAATTCAGAACATTAGCTAAAATATAACCACAATAAACGATGCAAGACAATCAATTAAAGCACCCTTAATGCATTTAAGTCCCCATTACAAATGGGTTTTCTCATTCAAACCAATTCCAATCAAAATGGAATATGTTACCAATCAGCCTACGGTTTCTCCGCCCACAACAACCAAAACAAAAAACTTGATCAAACCCATTACGATTTCACAAAATCCACACACAACCCACATCTCCAACCAACTAAATCTCTCCAAAAAAAACATTATCTTCAGCTCACTCAGTCATTTAATCAAACACCCATTACCTCAATTAAAAACAAAATTTAAGTTAAAAGAGTTGCAGTGAGAGCACGTGACCTGAGAGTCCAACCCGAAACTGAGGGAGGAAGACTTGGAGAGCTCCGCAGTGACCACTAACTTAAGCTTTCTCTTCAAGCGATCCTTCTTACTCTGCGACTCAAGCTTGGTACTACCACCACCCCAGAACTGAGATGGCTTAGAGTTAGAGACCCAAAACTGAGAAGAAACTATAGCTGACGACGATGATGACATTCCGGTGGCCGGAGCAGAGATGTTCTTGTCGACGACGGCAATGGCCACTCGGCACAAATAGCAACATGCCACCATATGTGTGTAATCAAAGCAAAAAATATTTTTTTTTAAAAAGAGTTTTTTTTTTTTGGAGAGATGAGAAAATAGTAGTGTGTTTGTGTTTGTGTTTGTGTTTGTGGATAATATGGTTAGAGGTTGGAAATTGTAGTGTTGGATTTGGATAGGAGTAGGACAATCATTTAGTTTTGTTCTGTTTCAGTTTCAATCTCTCATTCTTGTGAGTTAGTTTGGCATTCAGATTGAGAGAGATTCTTGATGTGATGTTTTTTTGGATTCAGGAGATATATATCCTAGTGTCATTGTGGGTGAACTGTGGCTTAAATCTACTTCGGCTATGTGGCCAGGACAATTCTTTGGGTTTTTTCTTTTTCTTTCTTTTAAAAATGGTCATAGACTCAGTGCCACTTGTCCAAAAATCATTTTATGTTGGAAATTTTGCTCATTTTATCTCAAATATTAAAATGTTGAATTATGATTTAGATAGTCAAAGTCTTTTTTATTTTTTTAGGAAAATTTACGATAGTCAAAATCCATTTAATCAAGAAGAAAAAAATTCTCAAAAGAGAAAGGGATATGTTAAAAAAAGATTTGACTTTTTTCACATCTTAAGGCCCGTTTGGTACGTGTGTTTAAACAACAGTTTTCAGTTTTTTTGAAAATACGTATAGGTGAAAAAGTGTAGGGAAATACATGTAATGTTGTTTAAAAACTGAAAACATGTGTTTAAATTTATGTATCAAACGGGCCATTAATAACTTATTCCCATAACATTTAAGAAATTGTTTAGAGTAAAATACTATTTTAATCCTTTATTTTTCGCCCCTAAATTATTGAAAATGCTTTACTTTCTGTTTTTAAATTTTACTAAAAGTTTGTTTTTGTCCGTAAAATATTGAAAATGATTTTATTTTCATCCTTATTTTTGTCTATAAACTATTAAAAAAATCTTTTCTAAGTTTAAAGGTTAAAAAAGAACTTCTTAAAGTTTAGAAATAAAAAAACAAATTTTTGATAAAATTTAAAAACTAAAATAATATTTTATCTAATTGTTTAACCGAGTCCACTACAACACAAATGCACAAGAATAATGTAAAAAGAATCAATAATAAAACTCTTGACATCGAGAGATTTTTCCTTTAAAGAGATGTGTTGATTCTTATGATATTTTTTTTTTTTTTTTTCCTTTTCTTTTCTGCTTGAAGAAATTATCAAGTTCAGCCAGATGTGTTTTAAATTAGAAAAAACCCATGACGTTGCAAATAAATCATAAAGGAAATATCACTAATAAATTACATGAATGACCATTTCTACTTACAATTCTAGTTCTAGCCCAACCGTTTGAAAAGATAAACAATGAAAAGTATACAGCTAAAAGACAAGAGGATTAAACAAAGAAAAGTATATTGTAACTTGTAAGAATTAAACATCGGATCGGACAGCGTCTCGTGCTTTTAGATGCAATGCCGACATGTGGATAAGGATTCTCTCTATTTGGATTTGGATAGACAAAGACAGAAAAATTCGCATCATTTATATATCACATAATTAAACATCTTTTTTTTTTTTTCTAGATAATACAGATTTTATTCACGAAAGCAAAACGAAGATGAAGATTACAATGTCAAATTAATATGTGTACGAGTTCTAAGAAACAACAAGGAATATATCCTAAGAGTCATCCACTCATACAAAAGTCTCATTCCACTGCGTAACATCATATAAACCTTTAAATTTGTTTTATAAAAATTAAATCTTCACCATGAAATTCTATCAATTTTGAAAACAAATGATTTTGACATCATCAGGATAAAATGTGGGGAGTAAGAGTAAGCATACCTTTATCCGTAAACACATTTAATAGACATTAATACATTAAATGTTTTTTCAACCTATTTCTATAAGCTGCTGCTTAAAAAGCTACATAGATCACATAAATGTTTTACTGACAAAAATTAAGGTGAGAATTGAGACTAACACCGATAAACCTCCACCATTGGCTCCTTTTCCTTAAATTTTGTAGAAAACAATAGTCAATACAAAGTACATGGTTACCATCTTAACCTTATCTTGGGTTGTATGCTTCTTTTCCTCCTCTTTCTGCACCACGGCAAGCTTAGGAATTGGCACTTGTGCAAGACAATAAATTCTCTTGCAGTAGCTGAAAACAACCCCAATTTACCATCAAACCTCCAAACAGCACAGGCTGTTTATAGGGAGGCTTTTCTAGTGCTTCAAGTTAAGCTACTTCGTGTTCGAACTTTGTCTATAAGCATTTGCCTGCCTGACAAATCTTCTTCATAACCAACAACCTGCAAGAGCAAAATTTGAACACTATCTTCACAATGGAAAACTTAAAACACCAAATATGCCCGCTTGGTACAGCTATATTTTCAGCTGTTGTGCCTAGAAAAAATTGAGGTTTATAAAAATTTTATTTTGAAAAAACGCAGTTTCAAAACAGGATGCCAAACAGAGATGGGCTTAGCACAGGATAAGTTTTACAAATGCTAAGAAATACTGAAAAATTTTATCTTTCCTCTCAAAGCCAATACACTACTAACACATTATTTCATACATATTAGATAATCACTGTACTTCAATCATGCAAATTGCAAACAACCAATAAAATCCAGATAAGGAATTGCTCAAACCTGAGACTCTGTTTGTGTTTCACTAAAACCATCATATATTCCTGCACTCCTATCTCCAGAAGGATTGCAATCATCATCATTTTTCCCAGTCCTGAAAAATACATCAATGCCAGAGTCAAAAGAAGAGGTAAAACAAACTGCAGACTCCAGCAAGTATGGTTTGGGGAAGGGTTATTTAATTTTGATAAATAATTTTGGTTTCTAGACCAGTCATTTTTAGATTTGAGGACACAGTCTTGTAGACATTAGGATAACCATTTATTTGAGGAAATATTTTGCTTTTCAAGTTGGAAGTGGTCAGTTATGTCAGGAAACAAGTCCTGGGATTCAAAACCATCATAAAGTTAAGAACTATCACAGAATCATAGTGGCAGCAGCAAGTACTTTAGACAAAAATCGGATCATCAGTATTGTCAAGATCAATTATTACATAGCAGCACAACTTCAATTGCTGCCCTAAAGAAAATATAGAAGCACTGACAGAAAGAACCAACGAAACACCAAAACCATGCAGTCACAAATTAGGCTATGGGGAACACCGAGGGTAGGGGACCAAACCAGTTTCCTAATGCACATACGTGAGATGAAATTCATCTTTATAAAACATCACTTGAAATACCAAGAGAGGGATATTCAACAAAAGCATGCACAGTAGCATCAATGGTAAAATCAAACTTCAGATTAGAAGAAGATCAAATTAATACTCAGAGATCTCCACATTAAAAATGGTAGAACCAAAATTCAGCTGAGAAGAGGATAAAATAAGTACTCAGAGCTCTGTATGACTCCAAAAATCCAAGTTTATGAGGAAAACTAATCAAAGTGAGGAATTCTACTAGTAAAATCACAGTATGCTTCTATACAAACAAGATGAGATAGCACATAGGATGGGAAATTAAGTCAGATAAATATCAAGCTCAACTATATAACGAAATAATTATCTTGAACTAGAAAAGTAAACAAATGCTGTGAATAATTCTATTTTAATAATATCTTAACTTATTCACTGAATTAGTTAAATATAAAATATACATATATATATATATATAAGAACTGCAATTACTCAAAAAGGATTATCTGATGTGAATTGCTAGCGCACTTCCACTGCTACAATTTCTTATTCTTTTTTTTTGTCCTTTTTGTGTGTGTGTGTGTGTGGAGGGGGGGGGGGGGTGTTGCAGTAAGGATTTTCATACTAAATCTGAAAACGTCATTCATCTCATTTTCATTCTTTATGATTAAAAAAAAAATGCAAATTTTCAATAAATTTCAACAAGCATAGGATTCTCAGAGATGTTACCTGGTTAACCAGTGTTTAGACAACCCAACAACAGAGTGAGCATCTGAATGGTCTCGACCAAGGATTGAATAATCAGATGAGAAAAGCTGTTCCATCATCAAGGACTAAAACTGATTTGGAATTGACAGTACATGAAATATGTATAAAGAATGATCACAATATAAGGATACATTTTTATCACACCCAGTCCTTCCTGGTGAATTCTGATCATGAATCTTACAAACAAAACAGGAAGCAAAATAAGTCAACCAACAAAGTTGATTATCAACCAAGATATAAAAGAATCATCACCATTTTTTACCTTGCTTGTCTGCTCCAACAAGTCCTCAATAGCAGCAGCAACATCAGGAACAGCATGAGAAACTTCCCCATTATCTTTTGTTATGTTGTCTCCAATGGCATTCAAGTTGATGGGATCTCTTAAATGTACTTTAGAGGAAGGCAGATCCTTTTGGTCATCATCTTCCAAAAGCTTTGCCCTTTTGTTGAACACAATTAATTGTTCAGATTCTTCCTTAAAGCTGTCATTTCTGCTAAAGGTACACTGAGTTGCTGTGTTTCTTAGGTCTTGTGATTGACTAGGAAAGCAAGAGGGACTATCTCCAGATACCATCCGGACAGCTTGTGTAGGAAACTGACTCGTGGTACACAATCCTGCCTCTTGGTCTTGAACAGTGACCTCTTTTGGGCGAAATGAATCCAGAGCAACAACTTCATTCTGTCAGTTGACAAAGAACTCAAAACATATTATTATATCTACAGTTCTAAAAAGCATGTCTTCACCCCCCAACCCCCCTCTAAAAAAGGCACCCACACACATACACAGTAACACTATGACCCCATTGTGCAGTGTGACTTCTCCCAAATTTACAGCACTATTTTGCAAAAACCTTCTGAAAGAATTGCCTGGCTCCCCTAGGTATTCAATAGCTACCCATCTGTATAAAAGCATGAATTTGCAAACACACACACACACACACACACACACACACACAGGCACAAAGCATGCTCAAACACAAGTAAACATAAACAAATCACCTCCCCCCCGCCCCCTCCAACGCGCACACACAACACAGACACACAGAATATCAGAACATACCTGCCTGATACACTCATATATCCACTCTGATGTAATTGAGTGTATCCCCCATTTACGAGCAGCCTCATACTTTGGTCCATTGGAGAATTTACATAATAAATGGGTAACCTTTTTAGTAAGTTTTTCCGCAAATTTAGCTCCAAGAACAAAACACAAGTTTCTTAATAGTTGTCTATCTTTCTCCTCATATTGTGAAACACAGACTCGGAATCTCTCAAACCCAGGCAAGGGAATCCGGCAGGGAAGTGGAGAATAGAGAATGTGACTGCCAACATCCAGCAAGTATTCCTCCTTCAAAACAGATATTTTAAACCCATCAGCAATTTCCAGTAGGACAGTCTTATAAGACTTCAAAAGAAATAAGATGATGGTTCATCCCTAGCTGCCATCTCCAATTACTAATAAATAAAGCTGATCAAGTAAAAGGGAAAAAACTAGAACAGCAGCACATGCAGAAACAGAATTATTAAATCAGTAAAGATTAATCAAATTAGTTCATAATTCTTAATTACTATTTAAGACAACAGAATAAGGAGACGGCAGAATCTTATGAATCAGAAGAAAAAAAATTACAGAAGGTTATAAGATGAGTGCAGTCTTGTTGCTTAACCAAAAGGGGTAATCATAGAAAATATCTGAATGCTAATCAATGTTCTCAACCCATATTCATCTTCCTTCGGATATATAGATAAAACACACTCATAGATTCTAAAGGTTTTTTTTTCAGAATTTTTTTTATAGGTAATGAGACTTTCATTAAGGAAGCAACATACGTACAAAAGAGGAATTTATGAAGTATACAGGCAGTAGACACAAAATTTCATTACAAAAACTAAGTGAAAACAGAATCGATTGAGTCAAATAACATAGGCGGTCTACTCAAATCCAATGACAACCAATAGAATAATGATCCTATGAGTTGAGATTTAATCCTCTGTACAGACAATCCTTGATCTCCATATGTCCTCCTATTCCTCTCCTTCCACATAGGCCACATTAAGCAACCAGGAACCACATTCCATACTTTATTTCTGAAAGCTTTTACTATGTCGCCAACATTGAAGTAAATCTTTCACCATCACAGGCATTACCCAAATTACTCCAAAGACTAGAAATATAATGTTCCATAATTTCATAGCCACTGGACAATAGAGTAGGCAAAATAAAGGTTACGTGATTAAACTCCCATTTTCTAACAACTTAATAAAGTATCATGGTATTAGAACAGGTGGTCCTAAGTTCAAATCTCATCTCCACTCTACCTTCTATTTAAAATTTAAAAAACAAAAACACACAGTGTTGGACCTCACTTATTAAGGGCTGGTCTGAGCTTACAAGTAAGGGATAGTGTTATAATAATGGTTAAATGATTAAATTCACTATTTGCTAACAATTGAAGGTTAGGGACAAGTGGTAGTTTATAAGAAGTAGCAAGTAATCCACAGCTTCATTCAACAACAACAACAACAACACAAAAAAAAAAAAAAAAAGTGATCCACAGTTCCTCATTACTCTTGGAGCATTTGGAGCATTCACATCAACCTCAATGCACTGTTAGCCAAATTTGATCTAAAACCTCACTTTTGTTAGTTTAGCTAATCTACTACTCACAGACAATTACATCAGTGTCAATACTTTATTACTATTTCATTTAAGTATTTTTTTTCTCTCTCCAATGATCAACATTTTTTTCACCCCATCTTTCCCCAATTTCACATTTTCTCTCCAAACTCAGCCACCAGATTGATGCACAGATCAACTCAAGCCACACCCTTGTAACATAATACCCCCTTAACCACCAACCCATTATTATCCTTCAAGCTTGATTCCTTTTGTGAGTCTCAAACCACTAAGTACTTTTACTTCTTGCATCCAACCTCACCTAGTAGATCTACTGCATGCACCTTCCCAAGTGTCAAGTAGCATGATCATTGCACAATATCATGCTCCTTGAATCTTGGCTACGCTGTAGCACATACCTCCGTGATTTATTCCATAGAACTTTTCACTTCCAAATTGTACTTTCTCTTCCATGTCATCCACCAGATCAATGTCCCACTGCCGATCGCCGCACAACCACCAGCAGATCTACACACCACTGCCAATTATGCGATAGGTGCTTTAGAGAGAGAGAGAGAGAGAGAGAGAATGAAATTAAAATATATATATATATATTTTTTGGTTTGTTGATGAACAGTACCACCATAAGTGTATTGAGGTACTGTTCATTTGTTATTTTTACACATCAAAATATTGATCCCGATGCACAGTGCTTTAGTGGCTTTAGCTATTATTTTGGCAAAATGTTACTTTAGCTAGCCTGCTATGAATGCTCTTACACAACACACCAATTTGCCAAAACCATACCCCTCTTCGCCAAGTTGCCTATAGTGAGAACTTCCAACAAAATCACAAACCACATTAGGGACCTTGTTAGGTACTTTAACCCGCCAAATAGCCTTCCTAGGGAAATTCAAACGGCCAGCACCTCTCAAAACCTCATAGAAAGAGCGAGCACTAAAACATCCATCCTTAAAAAATCTCCAAAACAACTTATCCTCCACACCTGTTTTGGCCCATATATAAAGAGTTCTAGCAGCCAATCATGGGCAGATTTCACAAATGTGGGATCCATTGAATTCCTCCATTGTTCATCTCAATGCTGTCCAACACCATAGCCATATAAGGATGCTGCATTCCTATCAACACACCAAGCATCCTGCCAAAACCTAATCCTTCTACCATCACCAAAACCAAAACCCACAAATCTATAGAAAGAATCCAATCCTACTCTAATTGCCTACCAAAAACCACAACCATAAGATGAATAGCATCAACAGATTTTTCCATTTTATTTTTTTACAGAGCGTTGCGAAAAAAGAGAGGAAGACAAATAATTGGTTCCACGCAAGATTACGGCCAACCACATGTATTCTGTGTGTAGTTGATAAACCAAACAAAAAATTGTACATGTTCCTCTTTTATTCTTTCCTACCGACCAAATAAAGTAACGAACATAATAGTTGGTGGATCATGGATGCACATACATTTCTTATATTGCATATCTAGGAACTCCATTTTGGAGTTTACTAATTTAAACCTTTGTCAATTTATTATTCTAAGACATAAAATAGCTAGCAACAGCCAGTGGTCAATGTTAACAGAAAAATATGCATAAATGAATCAGTTACGCATACCTCTAAACAAGACCGGATCCAGTGACTGGATACACATGTGGTTTGGGGAGCGTCTACAGACCTGGTTATTACACCATGACACTGAATGGTATAGTGCATATTTTGTTTCGCAGGATCATCCACTACCTTTCCTCCTCCTTGAACTACCCATTGAACAATTTCAGCCCTCTAGGAGAAGAGATCACAGTTAACAGTTAAACATATTTGAATATTCTATACCTGTCTCAAATTCATTACTACATAATAAAAAATAAAAATAAAAAGAACATAAAAAATATATATATTCAACCCAAAAAACAAAAAATATTGAGAATCAGAAACAATTAGCAAAACCCAAAAAATGAATGCTAGTAGGTGCAAAACGAGCAATCAAGTTCTCAGAGGTTAACCAGCAAATACTTTTTCTTCTAAAATCTTACAACATATCCATAACTGCTTCTAGTGTTCAAACCAATCTGTAGAATCTTTTTTGATGTTTTGTAATGCCAACATGAATTAAGATACACACAAACTAAAGCCCCAGGTCTAGGTGGATTCAATGCGTGTGTGCATGTATAACATTATGATGAAAATATTAAGAGGTTGATTTCAAGTTAATGGACAGAACTCAGAAGCCTAATCCAAACCCAAATTGTTTACTATAAAAGCAATATGTATTCTACCATTAAATATAGAATTCTTAACATAGCAACCAAAGACCTTTAGTTTCAGGCAGGTTTGCAAGACTGCAAGTTCATGTTTCATATTCCAAGTCCTATTTACTGCACAAATTTTCTTTTTGCAACATGACATGGATACTATTTTCTAGATTTATTAAAAATACCCAGTGTACATTTCTCCTACATTTACAAATTAACATTGACATTTACAACCAGGCACATCAGTGAACTTCTAAATGGTGATAATTATGCCAAGGCCATGGTCACTGTGGTGCAAAATTGAAGTATGAATTTTAACAACTTACCCTATCCCCAGGAAAGGATTTTGAGAAGCAAAATACTCTCCCCTTGAACACACTTGATGGCTTCCCATTTTTAACGCTGGAATCATGTTGTGTCTTCTGCCGACCTTTTTTTTTATCCATCAATTGATCATTACCTTTACCATTTATAACAGGAAGTTGACTTTGCTCAGAAAATTTTGTCGTTGCTTTAAGAGAACTGTCTCCATTCATGTTGATTTCTGACCTCTCTTCTTTGTTTTTCTCCAATGACGGCAATCCAATTCCAGAGTTCCTATTCCCCAGTACCTGATCGGATGACATGCTAGGATGAGCTGTGGAGTTTTTACTTTGATTTAAGCTGGCTACTCCAATCACTGCTCCTTTTGTGGAGAAGACAGAATCTATGTGATCACAATTTACAAGTAAATATGAAGATGTATAACATACTCAAAAGCATATAGTTGACAAGTACCAATCAAACAAATAAAAGAAATAAAAACAGCCCAAATAACAACATAAGTCCGCCTTAAATTAGGATGTGAAATTTAATACACACGCACGCACAAACCAGGACTTCTCATATAGAAAAAAGCAAACCTTTTGGAAGAAGTAGATCATAGGCTATGTATCTCTGTAGAACAGGGATCTCTTTCTTTTCACAATCACAATCCTCTAGCCAGGTGGGTTTAACTACATAAATGACACCCAAAGCTGCAAGGCTCCTTACCTCCTTTTTCTCACTAAAAAATTACAAAAGCAAGTGAGAGATGAAGCTAATACAAATAAGGGAAGATACTTCCCCAACTCAGCAAGAATAATAGAGAGCCAATGCAAATAAAAGGAATATCACATTTATGTCATAAGTCACCATACTAGCAAGGGACCTTAAAGAATTGCATAAAGAAAGAGCCAAAAAATTGCATAATCTTTTTGCTAAAAAGAGTCAGCACTTACATCTCTGAAGGAGATCCAACTACTATGTGTGTCAATTTATCATTGAATGACATATACCGGGATCCTCCACCTCTACGCACCATACTGACTAGTTTACGCATTTCAGAAACTTCAAAGCCAACAAGTAATATTCTACACTCTGACAAGTATAGATCACCATCTTCAGATTGAGAGTCATTGGCAACAAAACCATCAAGGCTTGTTTCATTTTTGGGCTGCATGGTAGGTTTTTCAAAATCCCCCTCCTTAACAAAGACAGGATGATCCGAAATAGCAGAAGACACATTCTGCGACAGAGTGGCTTCTAGATCTGAATCCGCAAACCCAATGCTGGGAGCAGCTTGAGAGTTTAAATCTTCTGATGTGGATGGCACAGACTGTGAATTTCCAATACCCTTGTCTAGGCTATGCCGCAGAGTCAGGCGATTCCTTACATTTTTATTTGAAGATACAGAACCACCCTGAACAGGATAGGAGTCCTCATTTAAACAAGCTATTCATCCAAGAAAGATATTAAAGGTCAGATACAATGTGCAAAAACCTTGACAAAGAGAAATACAATATGCTGTGAATTTAAAGGCACCAGAAGATATATAACATCTTATGAAAGAAAGTACCACCTCTTCTAGCAATGGATTGATAGAACCATTTCCGAGTTACAATATAAATATGACCCCATCGTCGGGCAACCTTGTATTTGTCACCTTCAGCAGCTTAAGAATAGTCAAGAGCACAAAGGTACATATATTGAAGAATTCCAAAACTCAAATAGTGATAGGTGTGGATAAAAAGATACCTTGATAAGTAATAAAAAAATTATTAAGCCAAAAAAAAAATAAAAAAAATCATGCAAAGGAAGCCAATAGAGTATACTGGAGGTGTAAATAAATAGATATTGAAATATAGTTTAGGTGACAATGGCATGCTCACTAGATGAGTTAAGAGAAAAACACCACATGTTGTAGCAGTGTGAAAAGAAACCATTAAACCAGTTGAGTGAACCAAACCAAACCAACCAAATTGAGCATCTTGGTTTGGTTTTTTAGGTTGATTGATTCAGATTGGTTTTATAAAGAATCCTAATAGATTCAGTTCATTTAGTGGTCAACCAATTAAAAATAACCAAACTAAACTTAACCGCCTATACCATATATTTTTATGTTTTGGGCCAAGACTCAAGATCATTTTAATTTTTTTAGTATTGAACGCTGTCTAATTACAATAGCTAATTAAAAAGTAAGAGGATCTTAAATTTGGAGCCACAAAAAGGCAAATACCATTCAGGCCTTGATTTTTAAATTACTTGGGCCTTGAATTTCAGAGTGGCCCAACTATAGGCCCACATGTATGAAATCAAACTGACCAAATGGATCATAATCAGTTTGAATAGATTATGTTCATTAGGTATTTTTGGTTTCGTCTAATTATCATTTCTACCAAACTGACATGATCAGTTTGGTTGAAAACTCCACCTCCAAACTGACTAACAAACAACCCATCATATAGAGCGTGCAAAGCTGAGATTGTAGTTGTCACCTAGGGGAGTGAAAGATGCAACAACAATGAATTCCAAGTTAAATAACATTTAATATTTTTAAAGTCAACCATTGATGAAAGTACTCATAGTCTTGTTAAAAATTCACTTATGCATCTAGAATGGGAAATAATCTGGAGATACTTCAGCTAGTTCAGGGAATGCCTGAATGTATAAGTTTTTATACACACTCGAACCAAAAGGGCACAATGATATCGTATGTAGAATGTGGCAGACACAGCAGAATGACAAAATAAATTTATGCTGTCAACCCATAATAAGGCTGCAACAATGCTTTGCTAATAAAATTGAGAAGTGTACTTTATTACTGTCACACTGATAGAAATAAATGTTCAAGCAATTCAATACCAAAGCATTTCTTTCAAGGAAACATGATAAGGATATATCGCAAATCAAATGTGTGCACTTCTTGGTCAGTTCAGCAGAATATTTTCCACCATTTTGTGTAATAAGCTTTTCAATCTCCTTTCGCTCATCTGAGATAAACAAACAGGTTAGCACCACAAACAAATAATTTATTATAAACAGAAGAACAAATAGCCAATATCACAACCTGCTGGAATTTGGGTCACACAAATTGTCAATCCAGAAAAAGGAAGAACTCTGAATGATTCCTGAGGAACAACACGGTGCTCATTCCAGCATTGATGCAACCACTCAATTGTGACAATTGGTTTCTTCAGAATATTTAAAGCCCACTGAAAAAGTAAAGATTATTAAATAAAATCAGTGATTGCATCCCATCAATGTATGTAATCTACAACACGTGACACCTATACAAATACAAATTTCTACAAGAACTCCAACTGATACATCCCACCCAACTCTAATAAACAACAGACGAACAGTACCATGTAGCACACCAAACACCTCAAAGTGACTGCAACACTTCCTTTTTCTTTTTCTTCTTTTGAAAAGTAAATTGCAGAAAATTGTCATTGTGTAATTTCAATTATGGAGCAACGCAAATACCAAACCTTGTATTTTGCAGCCAGAACATTCTTCACAATGACAAAGCTAACATCCAGAGATGCTTTAGGATGCAACACTCCTCCCATTGCTGTTACTAAAGTTTCTATTTTAACCTGAGAGAGAGAGAGAGAGAGAGGAGGGATTTAAGTGCAAGTAAGTGAAAAATGAGGAAAATCACACGTGGGATACTAAATACAAACATACTTAATTAGAAATTATCAACAATAATAAAAGAGAATGATGAGAAAAATCACACATTCCTTTACTGCTTTTTATTTTTTTCAAAACTTTTATGTATATACATAATATGTTTTGGCTAAAAATGGCACACCAATCAAAACAGTGCCATTACTAATACAAGGCCGTCAAAAAGACAAAGCCATTTGATAGCTTTAATTAGTTCTTTTTAATTGCGAACAATAGAAAAGTGCATGAGAAGCAAAGAGCAACACCAAGAGATGTGAAAATGTGGCAAAATTCCAGAGATAGAGGCCTTTCCAGGCATGCCCCCTGCTTGAATTATATTTTAAAAAAACATATACTAAGAGAACTTTTGGGACTAAAAAGGTCTTAGTACAGGTGCCACTTTTTTAAGCAGTTCATACATAAAGTTTAGAAATACATACACGTACCATAAGCATGGTACCTTTTCATCCGCCTCAAAACCAGATGCGAGTACTTTGACACCATCCATTGCAAAGCAACAAGTGTACCCTTGTTTAGGCAAAGCTCTATTCTCTTTTGCACAGGAAAGAACACATTGAGGACCTACCCAACAAACAAATGAACATCAAAGTCAGCAACCGTTTTGTTTTCCAATCAAGAAATTAAACTAACAACCCAGCTATAAAAACCATTAAAAGTAAACCTTTACATGAGTAACCATATAGTTCATAATGCAAACAATCAAAAAAAAAAAAAAAACAACATTCCCCAAGTTAATGACCCTAATACATTCCAAAATCAAGCCAATACCCAAATCCCAATAAGCTTACAGTGAAAAGTGTTTAAATAATCACTAAATATTACAGGCTCAAAATAAAGTAAATAAATAAAAGACTTGACAACAATATTACTGAAAATATGCACAGAGGAACTGCTGCTAATGCAGATGGAATGTAACTTTATGGAGTAAAACTCAAATTCTAAAATTTCAAGGACGTAAAATTCGAAGGACCCCAAATTGAGAAACTTAACCAAAAAGAGCTCAGAAATCACAACCTATATTGACATAAACAAAATTCCCAAAACGGTAGCATTGTAAAGTGAAAAACCATACCAAGTAAATTGCAACCTTTGGCTCTAAGGTCCAGAAATTTCTCCTGCAAACGAGAATTGAAGCATGGAAATGAGAAATTGAAGTGAAAAAAGAAAAAGAAAAATGAAAAGAAAGAGAACACAATAATACGTGATCGGGGGAAGAGATGATGTGGTAATCGTTAGGGGCGGAGCGAGAAGGGTCGCAGCAGAGGAAGACGTCAGCGCCGTTATGCTTGAGGGCGTCGTGAAGAGTGTCGAAGATTTCAGGAGGCACCAGGTTGCGCGACATGAACACATTGGCACCCTTGAATGTCTTCGTCTTCATCATCGTCTTCCTACTCTCTCACTCAATCGCTACCTCACTGACTCACTGAGAGAGTCTGAGTGTTTGGATAGAAATGGAAACTGAATTTTTCCAGAGAGAGAGTGATTGGGAAGTTAGGTTTTTGAATTGAAATGGAGAGTGAGAGAATTGGGAATGGGAACAAAGGAAAGGCCAATTTTAAAAACGCGGGAACGGGGGTTTTTGCTTTGGTGAACTGATTCTGGTGTTGCTCATATCCATCCTTTTCTCATGGACTTCCACCAGTATTTGCTGCTAGCTAGGGTTAGATGGGTTTGGAGTTTGGACTTTTGATGGATCGTACTGTTTTTTTTTTTTTAATAAAAAGGTAGAAAATCACACTTTTGTTAGATATGTGGCGGACAAACATACAAGCTGATGGACCCAACCCCACCTTGGCCCAATATCTTTTTTCTTTTTCTCTCTTTTGAGATAAGGCTTTATGTAAACCTATAAAGTTAGCCTGTTTGGATGAGGTTGTTTTTTGATCATATCACTCCGTTTTTATAACTAAGTTCTCAAAACACGTGGATCTCACAAAAAAATTCTTGTTTGGCTTAGTTTTCAACCCTTGTTTCCATCACTCAAAACTCACAAATTTGAGTTAGAGTGACGGAAATAGGAAACAACAAATTGGTGTTTTTAAAAACTGAGATAGGAAACTCAGTGGCACCAACGTAAATATTCGGACTCTGTGGGGCCTATAGCTTGTGTGTTGTCATGTCAGTTCAAAGTCTGTTTGATATTACCGTTGTAAACAACCACAGCACTACCATAACAAACCTAGCGCCGCCAACAACCACCGTGAAATTGAAACTCAGCCATCGCCAAAACACCAAAATCAACCCACAAAACCAACCACCGATCCACACCACCGAAACACAAAATCAGCCCCAACTGATTCAAGCCACGCCTCCACCACTCTCCATACTGACCACCACTGGAATTGAGACACAAGAACTGAGACCGAGAAACAATTGAAACCCAAAAACCTAATCTCAAACCCGATCTCCACCGTGACTTAAACTAGATCTCCATCGTGAAACTCAACCAACACCCAAATGACCACCACTGAAACCCACCATCACCAATCCGAACTTATCAACCACTGAAACAACCCACCACTTTAAACCCACTAACTACCGATTCAAACCAACCAAAAACAACTAAGAAAGAAACAGAGAAGAGTGGAAAAAAAATATATCAAATATAGAGTGAAGAGGGGAGAGATAGAGAAAGAGAGATAGACAAAGAATTTTGATAGAAAAGAGGGAGAGTCAGAGAAATGAAAAAGTGAGAGGATGCCACAGTGGGAGAAGTAAAGCAGAAGAAGATTTTTTGATAATGAGACGCGAGTGGCAATAGTAGGCAACACTGGGCAGTGTCAGTGGGTGGGGTCCACAGTTTTGGCAAAAAGTTGTAGAGATATGTAATTGAGTTATGAGTCCAAACAGGTGTTTTGCAATTTTTGAGTGAAGGTGAGGTTTGAGTAGGGAGTTATGAGTTTTGAAAATTAAGTTATGAAAACTGAGCTATCTCTAAACCAAACAAGCTTGATTATCCCAAAATCAGATTTTTTTTTTTTTTTTTTTTTTTTAAGAGAGTTTCAATCTATGATGTCTGCTTCTGATGATAACTCTATCATCAGACTAATTATCATCAGACTAAGACACCAATCAGTTTTTGGTGTAGGCGAAAATTGAACCCAGATCTCTTACTCAACCATCAGAGATTTTACCAGTTGAACTAACTGAAACCCACCCCCAAAATCATATATGGGTGTATAAAAAAATAGTAATAGATAAGATTTGCATAATCGGCTTGTCAAATTTTCTTTAGAACTAGTGCTTATTATAAAAACTTTAGAGGGTGCTTGGATTGATGAAAACTTAGTTATATAACTCAATTTTCATCACCCAAAACTCAAAAAATGCGGGGCCCACCGAAACTCAACTTGTTTGAATTGATTTTTTTAGTTGAATTTTCATTACTCAAAACTCAAAAATTTGAGTTTAAGTCATGGAAACTGAAAACACAATTTGTCTGTTTGGTAACTAAGTTTGAGTAAGGTATTTTGGGTGTTTTTGATATACGTGTGGGTGAAAAAGTGTGTTGAAATGTGTGTAAGTGTGTTTGAAATGTGAAAAATGTATGTTGAGTAAGGTTACCAAACGGGAAATGTTTTTGAGTTTTGAGTTATGAATTTTAATGGCATTCTTGTAAATACTTAGCCTTGGTAGGGCTCGCGGCAGTGTATAGTCAAATCACTTTGTGTGAGACTATTGGGCATTTTCAAACCAATGTAACTCTTTCTTTTTTCTTTCTAGACAGTTTTCCTCTTTTTCACTCTTACACCCATCACACACCCACCTTCTTCTCTTTACTCTTTCATTTTCCTCCACCTCCTCTCATTCCTCTTCTCACCCAAACAACATAACCACATAAAACCTAAACTAAACCAAACCCGTTGATTTCATAAATTCCAAATCAAAAATGGCAAATACATAATACAAACCCAAAATCTCGGAAGAATTTCATCCCTGCATCGAAGAAGTTTGTACCATAGGTTGCCTTAAAAATAGATAGGTACAGAGCAAGAGAGACAAAGATAGAGGGGCGGCTGAGAAAATTACTGTATCCTGGGTTGAATCGATGTCAACCACGAAGATTCTAGTTGGAGATCCTCGCTCTCTCGCCGAAAAAAGACGATCTGAGTCAGAGGAAAGAGAGGCCGAGAAAGCAAAGAAAATGAGTATGTTTCAGCTGGTGAGAGGCGTGAAAACTGAAATGAAAGAGGAGGAGGAGAGAGAAGGAGCACGCAAGTGTATCATTATTGTTCTGACCTAGCACAATAAATGAATCCCACCGCTTTATGCAAAAATTTGAGTTATAGAGAAGAGATATGCACCAAGATATAAAACAAAATAAATTATTTCTAAAGTGAGTTGACAAATAAAGTTAGAGAAATGAGTTATGGGAATTGAATATGAGTTACGAGATTTGAGTTACGAGTGATGTTCAATCCAAAAACATTGAGAAACTGTTTTTATTCGGCCAAACAAAAGAAAATGAATTCTTTGGTTGCATTTTCAAGGTCACATATTTTATTGAAAAATGTCAACAAAATGAAAAAGGGTCTTTGGGCTGGGCTCAATAAAGAGACAGGCGGGAGAGGCGGGCCAAACGGTGCCTTAAAATAGTTCGAGTATAGGATCTGCCAGAAAATCTAGTGGCAGAGTCTTGAACATGGCGTGGACAGAGGTTTCAGTTTCAAGGTGTTCTTTCGGCCACAGGCAGTAGGAAGGGAAGCTAAACACTGTTCAACTATTTGGGTCAAAAATAAAGAATTAATTGCGAAAATCTGGTCTTTTACTCTTTTTTCTGTTTTTTGGCAGAATGTTGGGGCGTTGGGCCTAACCCATGAGACTATGAAACTACTAAAAATGCATAATTTTTAAAAATTAAAAATGCAATTAGTATGGTGAGAGAACTGTAAAAGTTACGGTGGAATTCTTAAAAAAAAAAAAAAAAAAAAAAATTTATGATGTATAAATGTCTAATCATTGAACATGATCTTGAGAAGAAAGTTGCAAACTATTTTATTATAATGAATTTTTTCCATATTATTTTATGCGTTATTGTTTTATTATGAGATTGCTTGAAATTATTCCCACGAGCATATATAAAGGTTAGTCAGTTTGGACTAGACCAACATCACATTGCCATTCTTGAACATAAAGCAGCAGCAATTTAGGAATGTAAACGAGCCGAGCTTTGTTGAGTAGTGCATGTACAAGCTTGACTCGTCAAGAAAAGTCAAAATCTCAAGTTTGGCTCGAGCTCGTGACAAGCTTAAAAATTATGTTTGAGCTTGAACTCGTGGGAAAGCCAAAAATCTTGAGCTTGACTTGATTAACTAGACAAGCCAAGCACAAACTTAATATCAAGCTCAAACTCGAGCTCAAGTCAAGCTTTTAAACTTGAGATCTAAAAAAATAACATTATCAAATACTTAAATTTTATTATGCATCTAGTCCTACTTATGATTAGTCATTATTCAAATTAAAAATTTACATAATTAAATTCATTCATTCACCATTCCTTGTCTACAACTTTAACAATTGTTCAAAATACAATTTTTACATTCGCGTTAGATGATGAAGAATTAAAAAAAATACTTGTTTGTAACTATTATGAATGAAAAAATATTAACATATTTCATAACTTTACTTTAGATGATTGATTGGGAGGATCATATGCGGCCCACTTAATTAATTAATTTATTTTTAAATGTAACTATAGTTTAAAGTGGTTCTTGATCAATTTAGAGGGAAAGAAAAAATTAAGGTAATAGGTAGTAATCCCATGTTGGCCATCTCATTATTAAGATATATGTAATAAGTATATTTAGCTAGAATATATAAACTTAAAAATGAGTCTATGCTTGGATTGTTTTGTATTAAACCTAATAGCTCACGAGCTTGTTCGTAAACAAATTTCTTTGCTTGGGCTCGGCTTGTTTATTAAACGAGATTAAAACTAAAGATGAAGCTTGACTTATTTATAAATAAACAAATATGAATAAACAAATATGAACGAGCTTTTAATCAATGTTTGGTTCATTTACGGCCCTAAGCAACAGAAAGAGTGAAAGACAACAAAATCAAACAGAAAATGGAGAAACAATAAAATTCCAGCAATTATGAAATAATAGCACCACAAAATTATGGACCCAGTTCTGAACCTTTCCTTCCTTGACTATAATTAGCAGAGAAAATAACATCTTCCATGATATGCGTATTGAACAATGATGGAAAGATCACAATATATGGAAGAAAAAACTACAAATCATGGAGCATCATACAAGAGCAAAACGATCACAAATGTTGCTTCTCTTTTTGTAAGTGCAAATTCAACCAACAAGTTACAAGCTTTACTCTTCATATGGTTAATTTTCTGCTTTAGACTTGACAAGTTGAGACTTGAGAGTATTAACTCTAAAGTTTTAAGGATTATTAGAAGCTCACCTTGTACAAAGGATAGAATAACAGATTTCGATAACACGTTAGTTTGAAAAAGAAAGAAAAACCTATGAAATTCTTCCCACTTCAAAGTTGAGCTCTAGTTGCATACATTGTCTAAGATCTCAACAGAAGGGGAACCAAAAAAAAAAAAAAAGAAGAAGAAGAGCAAAATCCCTTTTTCTTCTTCTTAAATTTCATTTTGCTACTGCTAGTTCATTCATCTAGTAGTACTAATTTCTAGTAGACATTGATGATTAACAGAAAAACCCGAAATTGCCATTATCAAAGTTGAGAGCATAACTAAAGGGGTCATAGTTGAAGCTGAACCTCTTCTGCTCCTTGGCCCGGTGGCTCTTCACTTGTCTCCTAACTTCAGCTCTAACCCTCCAAAACAAGCTTCTCAATTTCCTCTTCCCGCGCAGAACCACCACATTTGGATCAAAGCAAAACTCAATCACACACATTTTTTTTCCTTTCACCACTCCCTTTGACCCAAATGCACAAATGCAAGAAAAGCAACCAAAGCGCAGGAGGAGGAGCATAGTTTTAGTGGGGGCCGGGGTCTTATTAATATCATGCAGTGAGTGAGACTGAGCATGGTAAAAAGTTAAAGTGTGCATTTTTTTTTATGGGGGTTGGTGAATCTGAAACTGAAAGCTGTTTGTGTGAGCGTGTGGCAGCAATTGAGACAGACTTTTATATATATATATATATATATATATATATATATATATATATGTATGTATTTCTCTCCATGCATTGTGCTGTCGCTCTTGAGAACTCTACGGTGCTGTCTGTCTCAAAGGGTATACGAGGGAAGGGAAGGCATAACTCTGTCACATTGGTAAGAGAGATAAATTGAGAAGAATAGTATCACTACTGCTCCTACTAATAACTGGGCAAAAAGATATTGTCAAGGACTTTTTCTCTTCTCTCTTTTTCTCCTTGTTGAGGAAGTTTGCTTTAAAATGTCAAAAAACAATAAGATTAGGAGAGCTTTTGAAAGCACTATAGAATATAGATACCATCAAACATGCATTGATTGGATAGATGGATTTGCTTTTGAGTTTGATGGACAGATGATACATGTGCTGCCTGCACTTCTCTTCTTTTGGCTTCTTTCTTTTCTTCTACTACCTCTATATATGTTCTTTTTTTATAATTACATACATATTATGTTTGGTGTTAAAAACAAATTGGTAATTATTCATATATATTTATATGGACAAAACTAATGTTGTTCTAATTATAATTTTTAATGTCAGTTGTGATGAAAAGAAAATGGTGAAATTGAGTTTCTAGCATTTTTCATGTCAAATCAAAATGTTTTACAGTTTTAAGATATTTCTCATTTAAAAAGGATATATTTCACTATGCAAATAAAAAGTTAAATTTAAATGAGTATCCAATGTAATGTTATATAAAATTTTAAATAATGTGGTATTCTGTACATTGCCAAAAATATAAATTTTATCATACTTTTTGTTAGGACATATATGTTTCACATGTTAGGAACATATATCACTATTTTATGTAATTGGCTAATTATTTGACAAAACGCACTTTACTTGTAATTTGGTAGATCTAGAATGTGTTTAATGCTTCAAGAAACAAGGTTTCAAGTTCAAGTGTTAAAGCTATGCAAGTCTGTCCAAGAATTAAGTGTGAAAGTGCTGCTTATTAAAGCTCGACAGCTAGCATCTATCGAGGCTTAGAGAGCTGTCTGAATCTCGTGGCTCAACAGCTGCTCGACAGATAGGGTATCTGTCGAGGTTTATGAAAAACAGATTTTTCAGTTCTGTTTTCATCCAATCCGTGGGTATATGTTTGAGTTTTCTTTTCTCACAGCCCTAGACATATATAAGGATTATTTTAAGGGCCGTCAAAGGTGACACAAGTTAAACAAGTGTGGAGCAAAGTATTGTTCATGCAAATTGTGATCAGAGACAGAATTTGTCCTAGTTTATCTCTCTCTTGAAGAAGCTACTTTGTTTGTACACCGTAGGGTTTTGTAACCAAGTAGCTTCTCGATTTTCATCATGTAATGAACTGAAAAACTTTGCAGCCAACATCCTTCTCAAGTTGGTGATCAAGTCGCGTATTGGGATCCGCGCAATTGGTTAGTCACGTACTGGGAGCCGTGCATTGAAAATGAGAAATTGTCACTACAGAACAAGTCCAATTGGGTATTAGGATAAAGGTTCAACTGTAAGTTGGTATAAGGTACTGTGATTCCTTTACTTGTAACTGCTTATTATGATAATAGTGGATTCTCGGGAGTGGTGACCTTAAATTCACCAAGTGGGGTTTTGTCTCGATGGTTTTTCCCATTCGTAAACAAATCACCCGTGTCAAATTTATTTTCCACTGCATTTAACTTAGTTGGTGATTTGTTTGTACTACCACACTTATTGCATGTAATTGAATCTAATTAATTCACTTAGCTAATTAATTAGTTAATTCATCACAATGAGTCAATACATTCTTGACCTATCACTTTTTTGTATTTGACTATATACATCATTAATCACAATTTGACATGTATTCTTCCTACTTTCTTTATAAAAAAGAAAAAGAAAATCATTAAGTAAAAAAAAGAAAAGTATTGCCATCTAAGAAATAATTTCTTTACGGTCTCACCTTTTTTTTTAATGAATTCTTCTTCTAGCAGTCCTATAACTCATAAGTATTCTTTGGTTGTTAGAAGCAAAAACAAACAATCATGAATAATTGACTAAACTTACGGATCAGCCACATTTGTTTGCTTTTAATTGCAGCTTTGTTCGAAAGTAGTACATTTTAACTCCTTGTAGAAGAGGACATCAGGTATATGTTTTCTCTCTCTCTCTCAGCTGGTGGGTCTCACTCCACTGAAGAGTAGGACCCACTAATTGTGAGAAAAAAGAAGCATATACCCGATGCAGGGTGTATCTCCTCATGAAACAAATATGGTGCAACTTAGCTAATAATGATATAAAAATTAATGAGTGTAACAACTATGAAGCCAGCAAAAAATACCACAAAAAGGATGCGCAACTCAGTGCTACTGCTAGTCATTACCCATTACCCATTATTCAAGATTGAGGGACCTATATATGTTTCACACAGTGCTACTGTTTAGTTTGTGATTAGCTCATGTCTTGTGTTCACCTGTACTGCTATACATTGTGATTTATGTACAACTTTGCATGATTGTATCACTTCTTTCTTTCTTTTTTCAATTGTATGATTGTATCACAGACCTATGTAACACTTGCTTCAGATTTTGGAATTGGCATTGGTTTAATAACAACAATGGAACTCACCAATTTATTTACCCATATAAGTATATTAACTACCCTTTATTATCTGCTCTCTCCCTTTTTATTTATTTATAATTATCTAACAAAACATGTGCACGCATTAAGCGCCTTTCTAATCTGAAAAGTGATTACACTTGTAACATGTAAATTCCACAAGTACTGCCAAAGCATTTTTGGCCAATGTGAAAGCAAGATTAAGGTGCATGTGAATAATTCTGGTCAATGACAATGAGGGTCAAACTAGCTACCACACAGGCTGATATTTTGTAGTCTTATGCCAAAGTAAATATGTTTTTTTTTTTATTAATTTGAAGTAAATATGGACTTAATTAAAGAGAACCTTGTGTATATTTATACTTCTAAGTTAGCAAATGTGCCGCATGAAATTTCTTTGGTTAGATAGAAATGGATATTGTGTTACATTAAAGTGACGCCCAGTGTCTATGTTAAATTAATTTTTGTAAAAAAAAATGAAACTTTTAATAATAAATTTCTCTCATAGTGCTAAATTGTGAAAACAGGGACAATTTGAAGAAACACAAACAGAAATTAAGGCAAGCAAGAGAGGGAAAATGTGAGAAAGTGTCAGAGAGATTTGAGAGTAATTCTAAAATAGGAAAGGTATACTGAATTTCATTGATTTCTAATTGCTCTATTTTATATATGTACACACACCGAAGAATTAAGCCTCAACAAGCTCAGTGCTATAATTGTTGGACAATTTTGTTATAGTAACTAGCATCTGAGCACACGCTCAGGTATATGCTCAGAGACTCTTCTATTTTTTTCTTCTAAAGATTAATAATTTTCAACTTGTAAAGTAATCACATATATACAAAGTGAATACACAAATAAGTAAATTGAAAAAATGTACTAAAAAAACTGAAAAAAAAAAAATTCCCCAGAAAAGAAAGCCTAAAAAGACTTTGAAAATGAATTTTTATTGCATCAATATTGTAAAATAGAAAGAAGCAAACCCAAAATAAATAAATAAAAGATATGAACAAACAAAATTCAAAAGTCTTGAAACTCTTTAGGTAAAATAATCATAAAATTTGAGGTAGCTGCCCAAAAAAATGGTTAGATCCCATTGCTTTTACTTTTAACGTGGGTTTTTTTTTTTTTTTTAATGAAATAGATAACTGTTTAGAAAAAAAAAACTTGTGACCAATTTTAAACAATTAAAAATAATAAAAAAATAAAAAATAAAAAGAAGAAAGAAAGAGAAAAGTGTGAACGTGGAGCTATGGTCTTCTTAAAAAAAAAAAAAAATAAAAAACTTTTAATACTCAATTTCAAAACCAACCAACAAAAGAGTAGTCTTATTTTATAGGCAATGTTTTAGAAATGTATTTTTACCATGTTATTCTTAAGTTTTGTTTCTACTTAACGAAGGTTGACAAAGAATGAGAGAAAATCATGAACCAAGACCCAATTATAGAGTTTAGGGAAGGCTGGTGTATTAAATTCAGGGTAGCAATTAGAGGAAATTTCCCAGCAACCTAAACAAGCTTGTGAAATGCACTGCTTTGCCCCAGCCTCACAGGGTCACCCTACTACCCCTCAGGCTGATAGATTTCCATGACGTATTTCTTGACATTTTTCCCCATGGCCAGATCAAATGTCCCCCCTCACAAAACAAGTAGCCAACAGGGCATTTTTACTATGTTTTTATACTAGTACATTATATGGCTTCCTTTGTTGCTTAATTTGTAACTCTTATTTGTAACATGCAATTCCAATTATTCTTATTTTCCCACCAAGTGCATATTTCATCCTTCTCCTCTTGTACTCATTTTGAGTTCAAACATTTGGTTTCTATTAGAGCACTAGGTCGCATGTGGAATAATCCATACAACCAAGATTCGAGAAAAAAAAAAAGTAAAAAAACAATAAAGAACACCTTTGCACAAGAAAAGCATATAGCTTGCTGCTGTTATCTCTATTGAAGATAAATCTTTAATCCACAAGGCACCATTAAAGAACATATAATTACAAAAATGGTAACAATCAGTTGGTCAGAATGAATGAAGCCCACCAAAAAGAAAAGAAGATTGAAATACAAATACTTGTGTTATGCAAAAGATTTAACGGGGTAAACTTCCTAATTGACCTATATCATGTCAGCTGGACTGTTCAACACTTGGAAGCGCAGTTGACTGAATGTTTGATTTTTGGGGAAGAGCTGCAGCCTGCTTGAGGGGCTTGTGTTTTTCTTCTCCCTGTTGGGAAGGTAACTTATCTGGACGGAAATTAGTTTCGTGCAACTCAATTTCCGGTTTCCTCTTTACCTTCTTCTTTGTCACTCCACCATCAGACACCCTTGCATCATCCAGCGAATTGCTTGACGTTCCCTTCAACTTTTCTTGTTTTATCTTGTCCAGGTTAAGAGGACCATTCGTAGAGGGACTGTGTGCCCTGACTGCTACAGTTGTACTAGAGAGAGGCCTGTTTGCCGAAGTTAACCCATGACTGCCAGTTTCAGTAGATAAGCGCTCACGCATAGGCTGCGGCTGTGCTATTGAATTAGTCTCAACTCGAACAGTCTCCTCTATTTTAGGTGCCAACATCTTCTTCCTCTTGATTTTCTCCTGTTCCTACACAAACATTAAATAAAATTTTAAAAAAATAATAATTAAAAAAAAAAAAAAACAGATATGAATCAACTTGAAAAACACCTTCAGGGTAACGAGCACCATATTATTACCCAGTTTATGACAAATATTTTCACCACTCACCAGTTAAAGTCTCCTTAAAAAGTATAGATATTGTAGCCAATATTGCCACTAATGGTCCATTTGGATTGATGGGAAAGTCAGGGAGAGTAGAATAGAGTTGGCCCAAAATTAGCCTATTTTCAGCTAACTCTATTCTACTCCCCTAAGAAATCGAAGAGGAGGGCAGGGGTAACAAAATAAGGGGTAATTAAGAAAAAAATTTCACTTGTTTTTTCAATATTTCAAATCATACAAACTTATGATGACTTCATACTCAAGTTACATTAAGCCAAACTATATTAACTTCAAAACAGTCCCACAACTACTGGGGGGTAGGTATAAGAGATCTCATACAGAATCGGTACGGTGCATTTTTACCATGAAGAAACAGCACTATGATTTTCATGCATAAATGTATGGAGACATGTCAAAGTATATACTGCGAGGTCACAGCCCAAAGCCAATGAGCATACCACAAAGTGTAGTATATTTTTTTTATTGATTACAATTATAAATCAGGTTCAATTTTCCAGGTTTTTACTAATGCCATGTACTTAAAAGAACGAATTCAATTCAACACCACATAACCCTTACGCATACAACTATATATTCGGCCTGCACAAGAAATATCTTCCAGTCAACAGATTGAATGGTATAGATAGGAATTAAAAGCTTAGAAGCACAAGAAGCCTTACCAACACCCAAGACAAAATGCCTAACACATACCTTATGTTTGGTGTACAATGCCCTCCTCCTGTCTTTAGCCCTACAAATTGCCCGTTTTATCCCATGGTTGTCCATGAAACCATTTGGCCACAATTGCGCAAGCTGAACCACAGACAGGATTTTTACGTCAGAAAAGCAAGGAAATTACTGAGGAATGTTTGGACAATCATAAAGATAATAAAATAATATATACATCATGTTTAAATGAACAGAAACCATAACCAGCAAGAGAGCTTCAAAAAAATTTGGTGATAGAAAGGCTCTTTAAAGAAATAAATCCAGAGAGAATAATCAGGAAGCACGTCAAAAAAATTGTCAGTCAACATGAACCTCAGAATACAAGACTCAACATGTATGAGGAGAGAAATAGAAGTCACTTGCCCCATCTCATGCAATAAACATATTTTGAGAAAATCAACCAAAACTGAAACACAAAACCTAAACAAACTCATGAGAAACTACTAGAGAAGCCGATTTCAACGCTTTTATGGCCATCTCATGCAGCTTCATTAAATCTTTAATATCTAAAATGGCAGAAGCAGCAAGATGGCTCTGGAAATGCTGACAATGAAACTAATGGTGTGTTTGGATAAGCTGTTGCAAAATTGTGTTTTGCGTTTAAAATGAGCGTTTGTAAAAAAACTATGAGAAATTAATGTTGCGAAACAGAGTTTTGGGTTTTTAAAAAGCACTTTTAGCTCCCATAACGCCTAACCAAACGGACCCTAAACAAATACAAAAAACTAGAATTACCTCAGCATATAACTTTCTAATTTGTGGACCCGCATCTTCATCCAGCCCCTAGACCCATTGAGAATAAGATAAAATAAGAAAATTTTCCTCCACCATGAAGAAACAAAATTTTCAGAGAAAGCAAGAATCTATACATCAACAAAAAGGTCATAAAGATCACAAATCTTGTCCTCCATAGCAACATCCATAATAAATTTTTTTTTAAGGACTCCTTTTTCTTCAGAACAAAGTTCTTGAAAATCATCCGATGCTCCCGCTTGCTGCCCAAATGCCTGGGAAACATATCATGCATTTCACATTAATTCCAGTAAATTCACTAGAAACTATTGCGACTGAGACACAGTACCAAGCATCACAAGAAAAAAAGCTATTAAGCATTGCTGTTATAATAAAATAAATCTGATTTCAATAGTGACAAATGAACATAAGTATTTTTTCTATTTTAAGATGGTTTGGTCAGGAGAAACAAAGAGTTTGACCGCAGCCACACGGTTAAACAGTGCTTGGCACTCCTCTAAGACAAGAGTAAGGCCAGAACATAACATTCTGAACGTGAAAGACACAAGTAGCTTTAATTTACTGGAAGAAATGATCCTACATAGAGCAAAAAGAAAAAGGGGATCACAATACTGACTCTGGTAGTAATATAAGAAGCATTGCGAATCAAGTGAAATTTAAAAATAAATAAGAATGATGTAGAACAAATTGGCTGATAGGGTTGTATCTTGAACCAGGGTGAGGGCTAAGAAATTAAATGGGGGGTTTTTGGTGGAGGGCCTGAAGGTTGAAAGTATTAGGTTATTTGACTGATTCTAATCAGAAAATAGAAAAGGAAGAAGGGGAACAAGAGGGAAAAAGAACTAGATTCACAGCTAAGGTTTGAATGCTTCAAGCACTCAGACAACAGCCGTTGAAAAATTCCAAAAACTTTCATTATTTCAAAGGTTGGCTACAAAATGCTTTAGCTGGAAACCATAAAATACCCAAGTTTTAAATCAAATAAAATACTTAAAGATTTAACTTAAGACTCAAAAATAATAAATTTCATTGGCTACAAAGAAAAAGGAAGATAGATTTTTTCAAGATGGTTAACCACTTGAAGTCAACCTGAAAAGCCCAAAGCAATTATCAACCAGCAATCACACTAGCTAGATAAATCCCAGGTAGGGCTTGTAGAATCATCGTAGTCCCAAATTAAAATTCGTGCTTTAGAATTCAGATTCCCGTCTCTTGTAAATCTTACCAAACCGTCTGGTTGTGTCCCATCAAAGAAGCTCAGTCCACTATCATTTATTAAGTTTCACTTTTATCCAGCTAAAAGAGAATGAAAAAAACAGCACTGAAACACAACACAGGTCAAGACTCTTAGGCACATTCACACGGAGAGAGATACAGAGAGAGTAACATTACCACACCAAAAAAAAAAAAAAAAAAAACGTACCTTCAACTCCAAAGAGGGTGGCTGTGTCTTAATCATCTCAACTACTTCCTTCTTTATCAGTTGAAACCTATCATCTTTCTCCTGTTTTGCTGAAAGACCCATACTAATCATGACTTTCAAGTTTCTCTGTAGCAAAATACAATGGATAAGTGCTTGCCATCATTTAATCGTTGTATATTAAGTTTAAAATTAATTAATTAATTAACCTCAAATTAATTAACACCAAAAATGAAATAAATGCAAAAGAGAACACTAGTTAAAAACAATATGATGACTAAGGTTATTTTTGGTAACAATTTTTGTTTTCTATTTTTAAAAACTTGTTTTTGGGAATATAAAGAAAAAACAATTTTCTTGTATTTTTGAAATCAAAAACATGTTTGGTTAGTTGAAATTAAAAAGATAATTTTTTGAAGAAAAAAATAGAAAATACTAAAATATGTTGTTACTAGGATTTGAAATCTAATGATAACTCGTTAAATGAGATAAATTCATTAAATTGAATACATGTTTTCATTAAATTTTGAAAATTAGAAACTAAAAACAGCCATTTGCATGTTTTCAGTTTCCTTCACAAATTGAGTTTTGAGAACAGTTTTTGTTTTCTGTCCATTTTGATTTGCCAAACAAGTTTTTTAGTCTCAAAAATAGAAAATTGTTTTTGGAAACAGAAAATAAGGAAAAAAAACAGTTACTAAACATACCCTAAGTTTTCACAAGAATGTACAACTATTACCCAATTTTATTTATCCATCATAGAAACAACAGTGACAAAAAGAAACTTTATTATTAACCACATTGATAAAAATTCCATGAAGTTTATCACATTCTTATCATGCTAACGTAAAGAGCTAGTAAATTTCCATGAAGTAAAATTCAAAATTCCAGTAGCTGCCAAGAAGGTATCGAAGGCCTCAACTATATATCAAAATTCAAAAGCTTGTAGCTCTAACCACGGCATTAATAAGCACAATATTCATCCACCCCTGCCCTAAGTAAATTAAAGGAAAATTGAGGCAGCAACTGGAAAATGGAGAAACAAGCACCAGAAAGTCACATTGTTTTCATAGAAGATGATGACCCTGCCAATGGCCTTTGGGCCAAATGGCACTTCCACTCCCCATAATTATGGAGTGGTGGATAAGGGTGGAGGTTCGTATCCCCTCGAGTGCGAGGTTTTACCTGGCAAACAATAATAATAACGTAACAATAAACAGAAGGTGATACCTTCAATGTTCTGAGCTGAATTAGATGACCAAGAATACTCATTAGACGGTTAAGTAACTCCTTTGATATTCTCCCTTGGCTTGCCTGCTGCATCCAAAAAATAAACAAAAGGCTTATATAGAACTTCCTCAAAGGCTTTGTGTAATATAAACAAATGCATATACATTGAGGTCATGATATATATTTTCAAAACAGCACAAAGTGATGTTAGCTCTTCTCTAATACCGCTAATCTAGCAACTTTAGCAAGCTTCAGCTTTATTTCTCTAGGTAATCTCCTTTTAACTCCCTGGGATGAATTATCTGCCTCTTGATTATCCACAGCTGGTGGCCTTGCTGTAATATGTTACACAAAAAGCAATTGATTATTTGCAAGAAACTCTGCAAATTACCATGTATAAAAAATAGAATTGTCACAAGAAATTTATAGCCTTACATTCAGCAACCATCTTCTCTAACTCCCTAATGGCCTTTTCAAGTGAGCTTTTTGGCCTAACATTAGAACCATCCTTTCTGTGCGTTACCTTCTGCATGAATTTATGAAACAACATCAAAACTAAAACAAACATGATATACAAGGAAAAACAATTACCATCACTTCTGTAATAAGAAGATAATGCAGCTATCTCAAGAAAATAAAGAGAGAGAGAGAAATGAGGCACTTAATGAGAAAGGTCCCCTTTAGCCAAAACATGGTAGTAGCATCTGCTTCTTCTTTTTTTATTGATAAGTTACACACACACCCAAAGGGTCTTGGACCCACAACCTCACCCTCCATCACATTATTATTGGAGAAGGAAGTGCTAGTTAGGCTATAGCTCATTGGCTAGTAGCATCTTCCATTTTTCCTCAAACTCAACTAAATAAAAAACAACAGCTGCAACAAACTAAAATTTTAAGAATGCACAAAGGAAATACAGGGTAGAAGGGTAACTTTTACAGCTGCATCTGGCAGTGTCTTTACATTGTCAGGCACAAATTCTGAACTTCTACAAAAATTAAGGCATTATTATACATTTTATGTGTCAAATTTCTTCAGACGTGGTAACTCTCTCTAAAACCTAGTGAAATAATTTTTTGACAAGTAAATACAGCTCACAGAAAATTAAAGAGGTTGATATAAATAACATAGATCAGTTTTTTCTTTTGACAAATGGCTGCACTAGTCTGGAAAACCTGTCTTCATAATGCTTCAGATTTAAGTAAAAATAAATTGCTTCCAAACTACATTGACTGACCTGACTTAAAAACAGAATTATAGTAACAAAAAATAAAATAAAAATGTCAGATTTTGAGAAAGAACACAACTCAGCAAAAACATCAAGTAGATTGATAATGTGAGAATTTGCACATGTAAACATCAGGATTTTTTATTTATTTTTGGATAAGTACATGTCAACATCAGGATTAAGATAAAGTTATTGCATCTCATTCAAAAAGATATATAAATTTCAAAGGCCTCACTATCAAACACTACTACACTTATGTCTACATAAACCCTTCATCAAGTCCAGAATTTTATAAAAGCAAACACTGAAATATGCTTTTACTCATTTGCCCTAATTAGATAGTTATTGCTTCCTCTACCTTGTATCTTGAAATGGATATAGCTCAAGCAGGATCAAATATTAATGTGTTTAATATTAACACACACACATACATGGTGTATAAATGTTTCCTTATAGGTAAATTTTTAGGAATTGGCTAATTTGTCTTTGGCACCAGGTGTCCACATCATGTAGTTCACGGCAGACAAAAGATCAACTCATGAATGAAGAAATAGAGTGGTTATTTAATTTGAATAGATAAGTAAATAAATAATTTTTTGATGAAGTAAATTTTTTTGATAAGTGTAAGTAAATAAATAAATGAATAACTTACTGTTGTTTGCACAGTAGCATACTTGTCCTCAGAGAAATTATTATCAGACAGTTCACGAATGCCATTCTTTTCTTTTGGCCTAATTGATGATTCCAACTGATCAACATTGTTCAAGGGTTTTCCAGATAGAGATTTAGATTGTGCATAAGCACTTTTGTCCATGTATTTTTGGTGTGAAGTGTCAAAGGGTCCACTTGCATCTTTCAATTTGTCACCAAGGTTCTTAGAATGAACTGCTCCAGTCTTCTGCTTATCAATATCCCTGACTTCTGCTAGGGATACAGAAACATCGCCATTAGATGCTTTTAAGGAAGGATCAAATGCCGTTTTAGTATCAACAGATTTCTTTTTGGAAGGAATTCCAGGAGCACTTAATTGATTCTGAAATTTCAAATCTTGAAACTGTTCACTTGTTACAGCCAAATTTTGTGAGGGACTAGTAGAGTCCTTCATAAACATTGCTGCTATCTTTGTGGCTGCCGTCTTGCCCTTCTTTACATGTTTAGATGGTGCACGATGATCATCATTTTCAAAATGACCCTTTTCCAAATCTCTTCTGCGCCTTTTCTTTGGTTGCTGATTAGGTAATACAGCAGGTTCGTTTCTAGTAAAAGGGGGGGAAATCAGCGAAAAGATTATAAAAAAAATGCCAAACTCAACAGATCAAAACATACTTTAATTTAACTTATTCAGAAATCTGATGCACTAAATTTTCAACTAGAATCTTGGCATAGATTGTTCTAGAAAAAACATTAAGATAATTACATTCTTAACATAACTAGCAAATAACTCCAGGGGATAGATCAAAGTAGTTAAAAATAATGAGTTCACCAACACTTACTATTAAAAGAACCATAAAAGATGAATGATGATAACATGGTAGGTGACTAATAAAGGTTTTCTGCCAGTTGAAATACTGATGTCTGATAAGGAGTTCCACAGGCTCTCATTTGATGGGTCTGGAAGGAGATATAGGAGAATGTTTGATGAATAAGGTGTTGGCTGTTTTTTTTGTTTTTTTTTTTTATTGATAATTCAATAATTGGGGGAGGGAGAATTTGAACCTTGGATGTCCCAGTTAGAAACACCAAGAGGTGCCACTTGAACTACAAGGCTCTTGGCAAGGTGTTGGTTGTATTTTGTAGAGAAAGCTTCAAGTGTAGAGTTGTGCAGGGTGCATAAAGATTAAATCAACCCTTTCGACTTTCCAGAACCCCCATGGTTAAGGCTTTTGATTTATTGCACCTGGCATGTATTGCTTGTATGTACATGGATGGGCCCATCTTAATGATTCCTTTAATATGTTCCCATAATGGTGATTTATTGACATCCATTGTCACTTATTTGGAGGGGGGTAAAGTAGCAAGCCATCTCTATACCATTACTACCACACAGCTAGGATCTTGAGCATCTTAAAAATATCAGCATTCAGCCCGAACAGACATTGACAGTTGACCACAATTGACCATACAAAAAACTACCAACAAATCAGAATAAAACTAATAATTCAGTGGTGAATCTGGTCTGCCTCATCCTTGCACTCTACCTCTTTCTGTACCTGAGAGCTAAACCCCCACTCCTGTGTTTATATGTATTATGCGAAGGAAAACCTTTTCTAAGCAGATTTATAGTCAGGTAACAAACTGAGCGTAAGGAAGAAAAAAGGGCACAATTTAACCATATCCTTATTTTGATATCAGTGACAAAACCTTGCTGAAGAGACAAAACCAAAGATAAGATACAGATACACACATTTGTTAGTTAGATTAACATATGAGTCTAAGTATCCGTTTGGATACTGATGATAACGTCTGTGTTTGCGTTTTTTTTTTTTTTTTTTTTTTAAGAAGCGCATTTGTCTTTTCCAGTGGGTCCCGTGCACTGTTCACGGGACCCACAAACCTCTTTTTTCACCAAAACTTTCATTAAAAATAGGCCCCGCTGCACTATTCATACATTTAAAAATTATTTTGCTACAGTGCTTTCAGTTTTCAGCAAAATAAGCGGTATCCAAACACACCCTAAGTGTATACACAAAAGCATGCAGATATACACACACACAAGAAAAAGGAGATAGAGATGACCAACAAAGACTTCCTGTAAGTCTCAACAAACCAATAGGGCCAATACTCTCTTCATATTGGTAGTTATGTTCATTATGAAAAGCATCCCCAACTGAGTGCCCCTTCATGACTACAAACTGTAAAATTCTAAGGCTTAGGCAAGGCAACACTCTTCCACCACTAACATACTAACACATAAGTAAACTCATGATAAGAAATGAACCTGAAGAGAAACTTTCTCATGTTCAAATGTTAAGATATTTCAAATCAATGGAATAAAAACAAACCACTAACAACAGTTTTTGTCATGATCATAACAAACATGATTTTTATGACAATGAAAACAACTTGAAAGAGTAAATCCCCAAAGGTCAACTTGAAATATTAGAAATAGTAATCACAAAACTACGTCAAATCTTGTACACCTCCACCTTTTATATGCGTTACAAATAACTGCAGGTATGTAAAATTAACATTAAAAAAATAAACTGGTTAAAAAAATTTATAAAAAATAAATAAAAATTGTGAAATTCCTTGCAGTACTACCATTTCACTATTTTGAAACCATCAAAAAGGAGTGGTCAAATCCAAATGTTTTGTAATATGATAATATTTCCAATTTTTTAATAAATGATTCATTCCATTAAAAGAGGGCAGAACTCAAATATGACTAAAGCCAGAATTTTCAGCGAATAAATTGTGGACTTAAACTTAAGGCTACATACCAATGGCCATCAAAAAGAAAATTAGGTTCTGGCAATGTCACCTCTTTGACCAGACTAACATAAAGAAGCAGGAAAAAGAATAGTATACAGCTAATGAATGCAATTCAAATGACAGGAATAGAATCAAGTAAAGGTTCAAAAAAAACTCACATGCGTTCTAACTTCCCCCTGTTAACAAAAAAACCATCATGTTTTATTGCTGAGTTATCAACTTCGAAATATTCATCCTGCAGTAAAGGTAAAGAGGAATTACAAAAGCAGTACACACCTTAAGACACCCATAGTATGAGAAGAACACTGCCACTTAGAGCTCCACAAAGTTCAATGTGGATATGCAAAATGACAATAGTACTTACCAGCTCAGCATCATCTATGAAAGAGTCTTCCGTATCATACTGATCATCATCAGGAAGATCACGTAGATCTTCATCATCACTACTATCCTTACCCTAAGAATTATTCACTGTCATATTAGCATAATGCATTGCAAATATTCTCATACTCTCTTGCATATTAAATAAAAGAAAAGTATCTCAGAATCAAATTCTCACTAAACAAAACCAAAAGATGGGGGGGGGGGGGGGATACATACCATGTAGAGACGTTCGATCTTCTCAATAACAGCACTAAAACGATGCGGACCAGGTTCATCAGTCACTTCATTTTCAGTCGGTTGTCCCTAAAGATGAAGTGCAAGTAAGAATTTATAGTGCATAAAGAAACCACAACTCCATGTGCAACGAATGGCACATGGAAATTGAGCAGAAAAGCAGATGACTGAAATTTAACAAAAAATATATTATCACAAGAACAAAAATGCTTGTCATAACCAAGATCCTATATGTTGTCTACTGATGTAAATGGAGATAAGGTCACACTCTTAACACTAACACATAGCGCAAAGACCTAGATACAAGACTTTATCGTCCTACATATGCATACAGCCATCTTGACATAAATCCAAGTATTTCCAAGCAAAACATAACTATGACAACATACCATATACAAATTAGACATATGAAAATTAATTATCATAGGAGAGCATTTATGATATTATATAAAAATATGTATAGAATTATTCATTCCAAGTGCATACACCATTTGAGCTATAAGTTATAACTACAATAGTATCCTAGAAATATCCAATCCTCTCACAAACCATAGAGCCGAGAATACTGTTAGCACGATTCATGTGCAATACTTAAGGGTTAAGAACAAGAATCCAAACATGCAAAAGCTCACATGACCACACAATATCAAGAATTGAACTTTCTGTGAGACATAATAATATGCACGCATAAATTCTTCCATGGAACCATATACAGCAGTGCAAACAATACCATAAAATTGCCAATACTAATTCCTCAATAGATATTATTTAACTGGCATTCATTACTCGAAGAAGGACACAACACCAACCCAATCAAAGTTCAGATTAAGGTTTAGTTGAGTTAACCCGAGTTGAGTTCAGTCGAATGAATGAAAAGAAAAACACAATGGTCAACTCTTACCTTTCCTAATCAAGCATTTCCATTTTATCCCCTAACTCACTCTATCCACAAGCAACCACAAACCCAATTTAAATTCAAAAAATTAAAATTAAAAAAAAAAACCCACAAATTTCTTCGAAACAATGGTTTCGAACCCAAATCCTTTCACATGTACATAAAAGATGTAGCCAGTACACAAAGCTCCCCCAATTCACATACACAGAAAGTAATCAAATTGATAAAATTTACAATCAACGCTATGTATCACACAATGTTTTCATAGAGAGAGAGAGAGACTGACCGGAGCGAGGCGGGACTCGAGGGCGGGGTGAGCGTTGGCGGGAGGTTCGGGAGCGGAGGTGGAGGCGGATCCATTGACCTTGTTAGCGTCTTTCAGGAGCTTCTTCCAGGAGACTATGGTGGTCTCGCCGGGTCGGAGCTCCACCGTGAACATTTGCCGGTCACCGGCCTTCACAAACGACGACGAAGCCCTCGACGCCGACGATTCGCCACCACCGACAGAAGCAGAAGCCTTCTTCTTCTCTTCCTCCATGGCCGAGAGAATTGTAGAAGATTATTGGGATCGAAGGTTGGAGAACATGGCAATAGGCAATAGGGCAGAAAAGGGTTTTTGAGCCCTAGAAACTAAGAAAGAAAGGGAAAAAAATTTTGGGTTTGAGAGATTGCGCGGGATACAATATTGTATTTTACTGCGAGGGATTTTTTTTTTTTTTATTTAACTGCAGGCAAGGTTTTTAATTACTAATTAATTTTGGGGGCTTCTTTGTTTTTTCTTTCTTTATATTTGAGTAGTATTTCAAAAAAAATACTACAAATTTTCTTGCTGTTTCTTTCCCGAGAAAGTGAGAGGGAGGGAACTGGGAAGGCGATGACACGAAATTATTTCTTGTCATGGGCTGGGTCCAAAGCCCATGTCTGACTAGAGGAGATGGGGCTAAAAAAATATAAGAATAAGGAATTAGGGCTGATTTTATTACTCGACCAAAATATCAATTAGTTTTTTTTTTTTTTAAACGGATATTGAAGCTTAAATCTCTTATTTAAGAATAATAAATTTTACCAGTTGAGTTAACTAAAAACCACTATTAGAGAACTATCTTGTTTGGCGTGTTTAAAAATCCGACTTTTTTAATAGGCCTTTATTGTTGTTTATAAAAGGGCAAGATTTAGGTACAGTACTTAGGTATTGTTCTTTAGGTTCCCTTTTTAAAATTCTACTATGTAAATTTTTTCTTATGGGATGAAATTATATTTTTTAATTAAATAACCACATAGCTGAATCTTAAAAATATAATATAAAGAACAGCATGTACCTAAGTTTTATCATTTATAAAATTGATAGGATAGCATTTATTTACATTATTACACATGTGATGTGATATGACATAGTTTTATTGGACTTAATGTAATTGACAAAATAACTAAGTTGATAGAAATGTTAACAATTTAAGGACTGTGAACAAAAGTTGACAATTCAACCCCCAACTAAAAGGGTATAATTTTAAGTTTAAATTAAAAATTATATATAATTTTTAACAATATAAGGCCAATGAATTTAATTTTATAAATTCATAAAGAAAAATCATTTTATCTAATTAATTCAAATAATATAAATTTAATTGTAATTTAGTCAAATTTCTTATTTGAAAATAAAAGATTTTATCAATTGAGCTAACCGAAACCGGTCTAATTTTGCTTTCTTAAATAGTTATAAATTTATTTTTACTTTTAAAATATATTATTAAAATAAACAATTTCGTACACTCAGAGCAGAAGGGGGGAAATATCTAGAATTTGGCTCTTAGCCTTTTTAAGACAAACCATTGCCGCCCTGATATGTGGCTTTTAGCTACACATACGGGATTTAATTTGAAGGGGCCAATGTAGTCCTTTAAGAATAAAAGCTATATATTTGGGCCCAAAATAAAAATGAATCAGATTTGTTACCAAGGTCATTTTGTCTTTATTTTACATTTCAAAGACAGCATTGAATTATTGAATGGCTATAAAACAACACTTGGTGTTAGCATTTGCATTATATAGCAGAGTCATGCTCTAGAATCTGCACATATTTTGAACTTACTTCATATGTGTGCTTTCAACATACGCCAACAAAGTACTGCGATAGTGCAAAGAGCCGAGGACATTAAAAAAAAATGTTTATAAAATAGTCCACTAATCACCTTTCTTAGGTTAAGCCATTAATTTCTAATAAATTATCACAGCATTTCTTAATATAAGATTTTTACCATCCTACATGTGTTGGTAGGAATTTTAAATTAGCAGTATAGACTCTTTTATTTTAATGATTTTTGTTCATGTCATTGCAAGTCTAATTGAGTCTTGCTTGCTAGTGTGTCATCCATACTTCAACACAATGAAACTATGGACATCCGATCCAAACCTACATTTGTCCCCCACAGACACCACCTTTTGTTTGCCTTTTTGCTTGTTTGTCTTCTTTATTGTTTGCTTGCTTGCCTGTTTGCCTGCTTGCTTTCTTATTTGTTTGTTTATCTTATGGCTTATCATGTCTCCTGCCATATGCTATGCTTGCCATGTCTATTGTACTTATCTGCTTTATACTTGTTGATACCGTATTTTGTCTGCCTTCGATTTGCGTGCCGAACCTTGAAAAATTCCAAAATATTATTTTCTCTCCATGGGGTTGTGAGAACATCCAGAATGATGCGGCTCTTTTATTTTAATGATTTTTGTTCATGTCATTGCAAGTCTAATATCTCTATTGACCTCAAGGTGGGAGTTTAGTGGTTAGCACCTCATTCATCTCGCCTTTAGCGCTTAGGTTTGAGTCATGCAGGACGCATTAGTATTGGACTTGGAGGAGTCATCTAGTGCAAGGGTTTAACTTGTCACAGTAGAAAGTGAAGGGTTTAACTTGTCACAGTAAAAAGTGACTTGCTCTCAAGATTCCACATTTTTTCTTTCAACCAAATATATATATATATATGCGTGTGTGTGTATATATATGTGTGTGTGTGTCATGAGTTGACGACCAACATAAACTTTTTTAATAACTTTAAGTTTTGATTATGTACTTAAATGATTAACTAGTCACTGCACCTATCCAAATTTAATTAGATATTAAAAATACGTTTAATTTAATTTAATTATAATTATACTCTATCATTAATAGTTAGATAATATCTCACTGGTTATTTGTAAAATATAAACTTTTTTACTTTATTTTGCTAACAAAATTAGTATAAACCAAAACATAAAAGTAAACATATATGATGAGATCAACCAAAAGTCAATTTTTTTTTTTTTTTTATATATATTATAGACTATATATATAGTGTTGGCATTTAATTTATTTATTTTTAGGTCCTTTTAAGTGTTTGCACATAATAAATTCACACTTTCTACTAGAGTTGTGTATATAACTTGCACACATATGTAATGATATGTACAACTACAAAAAGTCTCTTAGTTTTTAGGGTGTTGCAAGTGGCGACCTCAAACCCTAGACATTAGATGAACCCTGTACTTGTCCTAGTGCAAGATTGCAGTCCCCTCTTGTTATCTCTATATATCAATAGGGCTTGTTTTATCCTATTTTCTTCTCTCTCTTTTTTGTTTGTTTCTTTCTCTTGTACATTGCTTATTCCTTTTGCCTTATTTTGTTTATATGTTCACATTACGTGTTTTAAATCTAACCATGGAGAATATATATGATATAATTGAGATGTGCTACTGGCTTAGATTGTCAAAAAATGGGAGACAAAACCTTTAATCAAGCAAATTCTACTAAAGCAATAGGTGGAATATTTGCTGCAAAAGTGTTACCAATTGCAATCTCAATTTTGAATTGGTGGCTCGAACCTTCATGTTATTATGGCACGATCGGGTATTGGTTTGAAGTTAAAGACATTGACAAGAATAGGAAAGTTTTTATTTTTGAGCATGAAGTTGGTCTAGAATGTGTACTAACCATCCTTGATACTATGAGAAAACATCTTGTAGTTTTCAAATGATTGGAGGGGAACACCTCTTTAATAGAGGTAAAGTTCTCTCAAACTCCTTTATAGGTCAAAATTCATGAACTTCTAGTTAGGTATATGACCAAAAAGATTATGAAATTCTTAGGACAATTGTTGGGTTGGCAAGTTTGACAAAGAGATGGGTGTTGAAAGTTTTATGCAAGTCAGGGTTATGATTGACATATCCAAATCCTTAAGTCGTTGGAGAAAAATAAAGCTAGTAGGAGGAAACATTAATTAGGCATCCTATAAGTATAGGCATCTCTCAAAATTTGACTACTAATGTGTGTGATTGGACCATAGGAAGAAAGAGTGAGTTATAGCTTCATAGCAAATACTCTTTATAGATGATCAAAAGTATGGGACTTAGCTTAGAGCGTCGTACAATGGGCAACTGTGGAAGGTCTCCAATGTGTTACCACTATCCTATTCCATCCTACATAATGGAAAACATATGAATGACTTCAAACGATTTCGAGACTCCACTAAGAAGACCCACTTATCCCCTTACTTATTGTTGATTTACGCATAACGTTTACATGCATTAATTAGCAAAACAGTTACTTTATAAGAGATCATATGGATATTCATTTTTTTTGCCCTGTGGCCTTAATTCCCAAACTTTTTTGTTATGTGACATGTTTCAAAAAAATTTTGCTTCGTGACCAAAGTTGGAACTTAAGTTTCCAAGTAGTAAATCAAGCAAAATTTGCTAAATAGATTGATTTTAAGAAATTTTTCTGTGAATAGTATGCGCGTCAAAGTATTTAGTTAGTTAGACTGATTTTGGAACTCGAGTTTGCCAGCCCAAAAATACATGGAACTTGAGTTTGCTAAGCTCAAGTTCCATGTGGTTTTTTTTTTTTTTTTTTTTAATTCCACGTCAGATTTATGTTGGAATTTTTGAACTCGAGTTCCAAAATCAATTTAACTAACCAAATACTTTGACGCGCATACTATTCACAGAAAAATTTCCTAAAATCAGTCTATTTAGCAAATTTTCCCCAAGTCTTGGAAACTTGAGTTCTAAGTTATAAAAAATAATAATATTAATAAAGGAAATGGCACTATGGGCTGGTTTTTTTTTTTTTTTTTTTTGATTTAAATAACACACATGGAACTTGAGTCTCTTTAGGGAAATTTAAACTACAACTCACAATTTGCCTCTCACTCTCACTCTCTCTTTCTCCACTAAAATCTCAGTACACTCATTACTCACAAAAAGGATTACAAAACTACTATGGAAGGATATTCCAAACTCTAGTTAAAACTCAGATATGATACCTTAAGTTCGGTACACTATTAGGTTTCCCAATTAAACTCAAATATATGGTTGTATTGGCCAATGAGATACAATAAATTTTTTATTTTCCATGAATAATCAAATTCAATACAATCATGTGTTTCAATTTTATTGAAGAATATAATGTATTGCACATAATACATTGTATTTAAATTTTACTCCAAAACCAATAATTAATTTCTCATAAGCAAAACATCCATCTAATGCTTTAATGCAAGAACGAGGAAATTTTAAACATGTGTCTAGATTTATTCTCAACCATACCTATTTGTCATTTGACTCATAGAAAATGGAAGGCACTACAACTTTTAGTGCATAAATTTTAGGGGAAATTGCACTTAACCCACCTGTGGTTTGGCCTGTTTTAACAATGCCCACCCGTGATTTAAAAGTTGTCACTTAACCCACCTGAGGTGGGCTCCGTTAGACTCCCATTACCTACCTCTGCCCTTTCCATTAGAAAATCTCATTTACTATATAAGCCAAAATTAGAACGCAATTAGAACCCTAAAAAAGGTCCGAGCTCTCTTCCCTCTCTCTACCTTCGAACCCCCAAAAATCCCTAAACCCATTTCCGCTATAGTGATCCCTAAAAAACCCCAAACCCATTTCTCTCTGTACTCCGATTGCCAAAGTGAAATCTGAACTTGTCTTCTTCAAGTTATTACTCGAGTTCCAGTCACCATTCATGCTCTGCTACCAGTTGCCGGCTACGGACTGCTCTGACCTTGTACAATTTTGGGAGAAGATTTTATGGGTGCAGCTACTATGATGTGGTGAGTTAGTTGGTTTTCATATTTTTTTCCTTTTTTATTTATTTATTTATTTTTTGGTTTTGTTGGTTTTCTGGTTTTGCTGGCTTTATGAATAACCCTAATTTGATTTTGTTTGTAGGATGATGAACCTACTTGTAAATACTTTAGGTGGTTGGATGGCAATACATGTAAGCGTGGATTTGAAGTTGCACCAATTGTCCTTGCAAGATTCAGTATGTACAAGAATCAAGCAAGAGTTGCAGAGGAAAAGGAAAAGGAGGCTATTGATAGGGAAACAGCAGCTATTGAGAGGAAAAACAAAGTCAAGCGAAGAGAATAAAAAGCTAGGATGAGAGAGAGGATAACTAAAGAGAAGTTACAGAAGTACAAATTTGCACTTGTTATGTCATGGAGGTTTTTTGCTATTTTTTATGTGTTTTCTGGTAGGATGGGAGAATTTGGAACAAAGCCATTATGTCTGCCTTGAAGGCAAGTTGTTGTAGTTATTGTATAATTTTGGGTACTACCACTAACAAGTGTATTCCATGTATTTGGCACCATGTAATGTTGTTGTTTATTTGAATAGAGTATGCAACTTTATGTAATTTGTTCTTGTTTATGTAATGCTACCTTGTTTATGTAATGCTACCTTGTTTATGTAATGTGTTTTTTATATAATATGATCTTGTAATTTGAATAGAGCATGCTGCCTTGTTTATGTAATGTATAATGCTGCCTTGTAATGTGTTCTTTATGTAATGTGATCTTGTAATTTGAATAAAGCATGCTGCCTTATTTATGTAATGTGTAATGTTACCTTGTAATGTGTTCTTTATGTAATGTGTTTTTGTAATTTAAATAGGGTATGCAATCTGTTTTTGTAATGTGTTTTTGTATTGTACATCAATTGGGTAGGCAAGGACATGCACCCCATAAGATTCTGTTTACATCAATTGAAAAAGTATAAAGAAGTATGTTTTAAAGTAAGACCATTCCATACATATATAATAAGTATTGTTCAAAACAAGTGGACTCCACCTAACATTAATGGCTAAACACTGCCAAATTTCATCTAAGCAAGAGTACCATTTCATACATATATAATAAGCATTGTTCAAAACAAGTAGACTCCACCTAACATTAATGGCTAAACACTGTCAAATTTCATCTACATAATAGGTGGTTCTGTCCCCACTAAGACTAACAAAATATGCTATATAGTATAAAGTTCTGCACAATAACAAAAAAACAAAAAAGTGGTGACATGCCACTATCAGACAAGCACAATAACAAAAAAGTAAAGTAAAGTTTCTGCTTCCACATTCTCCAATCTTCATTTCCCAAAGACCTTGCCCTTGTCCTTGCCTTTACCCCTGCATGTGGAGAACATTGCACCAGATGTCTCAACTCTTAATCCACCTCCTTTCCCATATAAGAACAGATGACTGCTCCCAACTACCCTTGGTGGTACCCACCCCCTTCGAGGCTGCAAAATACACAAAAACTCCATATCAAGATTTGATCCAGTGTTTTATGTAAGTATAAAGGGTGGTGTTTATGTTTGTGTATATATATACCTGAGATAGAGGTTTTCTTGTGTCCCATGTTTCCTTAGGAGTATGAGAGGGCTGGCTGCATGAGAACCATTGAGCTGTAGGTGTTTTACTTGGTGGTGGTTTGCTTGAAGCTGAAGCAGATGTTTCAGTTGGCTGCCTCAGTGGCTGCCAATGTGGCTAGTTGACTGGTTGACTTGCTTGATGGGTGATTGGCTTTCTTGTTGAATGACTAGCTACCCCACTTGTTGGTTAATTGGTTGTCTGCTTGGCATTCTTGTTTACTGGTCCAGATGGGTGCCTTACTTCCTGGTTGGCTGCCTTATTTGCAGATCTAGGTGGCTGCCTTGCTTAAATGATGGTTGCCTGGTTGGCCTTCTTATTTACTAATCTTGTTGACTGCCTTACTTGCTCATTGGTTGCCTGGTTAGCTACCTAGGTGGTTGGCTGCTTTGCAAACCTCATTGGTGGTTGCCTAGGTGGCTGGCTGGTTGGTTGTCTGGCTAGTTGGCTGGCTGGTTGGCTAGCTGGCTGGCTGGTTAGTTAGCTGCTTGTCTGCCTGCCTACCTGGCTGGTTGGCTACCTGGTTGGCAAACCAAGGTGGCTGCCTTGCAAACCTCCTTGGTGGTTGCCTAGGTGGCTGACTGGCTGGTTGGCTGGCTGGCTGACTACTTGTTCCTTGTCCCTCTTGTCCCTACAAACAGAATTACCTTGCATCAGAAATAGATTTGTAATATAATTGTCATAGTGAACACATTCTTGCTTTACTTACAAATTTTTTTTGCCTCTCAAGTCTTTGCCTCCTTTGCCATAGTGTCTCACAAGTTATTCCAGCCTTACACCTCCTTGAATTATGCCCCTCCTGATGGCAAAACCCACATTTTATAGGTCTATATGACCTAGAAACTTTGTATGAGTTGTTTGGCTCATCTGCATCTTTCTTCCTTTTCATTGGTGGCCTACTTGGAGGCTTGTACACAATTGGAGCAACAGGGGCAGGAAGGTTGGTTTCAACCCATTCATCTTGGCCAGGCAGTGGAGTAATCATCTCCTTATATGCAGCCACATAGGCATCCTTTCTAAAGCATGCATGCATATAATCCTCAAGCCTCTCTAAGTTCTTATAGATTGCTGCAACACCATGTTTACATGGGATTCCTGTCAAATCCCAAACTCTACAAGTACAACACTTTCTTGTAAGGTTAACCACATGCCTCTCATACTCATTATCAACCTCATATATATAGCAACCTGATGGAATAGCAGAAAATGACTTAGAATCAACTTTCAACTGCTCAAGCTTCTGCACTATGTTCGGACATATGTCACTAGTGAATTTTTCAATCCCAGACCTCTTACTGTACATTCTAGTCATCAACCTAACCCTAATCCACTCTAGCATGCAATGATAGGCTTATCCCTAACTTCTAGTATCATAGAATTAAATGCTCCCATGCTAGATACTCTCATGCTTTTTTGTCTAATTCCTTCATATCTTGCATTCTCTTTTCAAACTCCCTAACTATTGTTGCTGCAGCACACCTCCATAATGCAGCCTTCAATTCTAAACCATTGAAGTTTAACTTAAAGTTGTTGTAAATATGCTTCACACAAAATCTATGTTCAACTATTGGAAACAACATCTCCATAGCAGGTATCAATCTCTGGTTATCATAAATACAATAAAAAAACATCCAAAGAACAAAGATGAACATCATCTGCCTAAGAATAAAAACAAAACTTTCAAAAAGCAGAAATGTAATGACAGTCTCAAAAAGCAAGAATCCAAGAATAAAAAAACAGAAATGTATTACCTTCTGCCTATCTGAAATGAACACCAAATTCAGCTCATTTGACCTCCCAATATCATCTGCAAATGTTTGTAAAAACCACACCCAATAATCCTTGTTTTCTTGCTCAACTACACCTAATGCAACAGGGAAAATATTGTCATTCTCATCCCTTGCAGTTGCTGATAATATATGTCCACCAAACTTGCCCTTCAGGTGGCAACCATCTAATCCTACAAGTGGCCTGCACCCCCCCAAGAATCCAACTTTCTGTGCATTGAATCTCACATATATCCTCTTGAACTTAGGTTGTGTGTTAGGCTCAGTAATCTCAGTTTGTAGAATCACTTTACTCCCCACATCAGTTACTTTTATCATCTCTGCATAGTCCCTTAGCTTCCCATACTGCAACCTCTCATCACCTAATATGAACTCTCTAACTTTCCTCTTAGCTCTGTACACTTGATTTATGCTCAAGTCTACAGACACATCCTGCATAACTCGATGCTTCACACCAGAAACTGCCCAATCAGGGTTTTTGTTGAAATCATCCAAGTATTTCCTAGCCACATATGTAGAAGTGACCTGGCTATACTTGAATGTCCTCCCATATGTACAAGTTGGAACCATGGTCTTTATCTGGAAGGTTAACTCCCCTGCAATCTGTGATGCATATACCCTCCAACCACATTCATACTTGCAGTGGACAGAAACTTTGGTATTCTCATTAAGCTTGAACTTAATGTCCACAGACTTTTTCACTGCATATTCCCTCAAGGCAGCCCTAAACACCTTCCCATTTGGGAACTTCATACCCTTGCATAACTCTGGGTTACTCATGCCAGTCTTCTCATTAAACTCTGGACATCTCACCCTTTCATCCTCATCCTCTGAACTGTTTATGCTCCTAGTGTCATCATCATCAAGAGCTTTTTTAGCCCAATCATTATTATCACCAGCTTGATCACTGGCAGTAGCTTCATCATTGGCAGCAGCTTCTGGTCTTTTCCCATTATCTGTAACTAGCTCTCTCACACCATCTCCCTTATTTACATTTTCAGTATCTCTTTCATGCTTTCTCATATTGGGCATCTCATTGTTCTGAGCACCAAATATGTCATCAGGATAATCTGGTCCTTCATACCCTTCCTCTAGCCAATCAGGTTCATCCACATGAACAGCTTGATCACTACCAACAGTTTGTCTATGGGTAGCATGGTCATCCACATGCACAGCTCCACCAACACTGCCATCCTTTAAACCCTCAACAGGTTCTTCACTAACATCATTTTGGTCAATCACAAATGATCTAACAGTATTGGTCACCTCCTCACAATTAGTATCATCATCAGGTTGATCAGGTTCATCATTCATTTCCCATGACTGGTCTACTGCAACTGGTTGATCAGGTTCTTCAATAGCAATTGGTTCAACTTCTGGTTCTACATAAAGTGTGATTTCATTTATCGGCCATTCAGCATGTAATTCACACATGTAGGTCACATCATCATCTAAAGTAATTAACCTTAACCCTTGCTCTAAGTCACCACCAGGTATTAAATAATAAATCCTACTATTAATGGGTCCCCCAGCCTCAGCACAAATGTCTTGTATCTCAAAATGACTTAGTAAATCTGGATCAACATTAGCCATTGTAGATACCTCACCACCTATATACTCTAAACTAGGGTTCCACTCAAAATTCCCACTATGGTGAATGGTAAAACCAAAACGAATTTCAGCAGTCATCTGCAGGAGTTAAAACACATACACAAACAATAGTAATTAAATACATAACCAACACACGCATAGAGAGCACCAATGACAAAAGCAAAATAATTTCAGTTGCACAACAAACACCAGGTAACGTGGGGTCAGAGACAAGGAACACAACCAACTAAATAATTTGTCTCCATGGGACCACAGACAACCTAAATATTCCTAGGGACCACAGTCATCAATGTCAACTACAAAAGAGCAAAACCTAAACAATGGTAAACCATTAATTTTATGACAGAAAAACTTTAATCCGAATCACTTTCATCAATTGTTACACATTGAAAAAGAATAAACACAACAATGGTAAACCCTAGAAACTCATTTCATACCTGATATAGAGGAAAACCCAAGCTCCAGCTTCAGCACACCTCCTCCTTGCTTGCAAGTGTTCGGGAATTAAGTTTTGGCAATCAAAGTAAAGAGAGAAAGGGATTATGGGTTTAGGGATTTATGGGGGTTCGAAGGTAGAGAGAGGGAAGAGAGCTCGGTCCTTTTTTAGGATTGTAATTGCGTTCTAATTTTTGCTTATATAGTAAATGAGATTTTCTAACGGAAAGGGCAGAGGTGGGTAACGGGGGTCTAACGGAGCCCACCTCAGGTGGGTTAAGTGACAACTTTTAAATCACGGGTGGACATTGTTAAAACGGGCCAAACCACAGGTGAGTTAAGTGCAATTTTTCCTAAATTTTATAAATTAATATGTTAATGAATGTGATTGGTAAACTTTAAACCTTTAACTTTTTAATAAATGAATGTTTATTTTTATTTTTATTATTATCAACACACCAATTTGTAAGCTCCATGTTATAAAACTTGTAATATCCTTACAAATTATTGTCTACTTACTCCCTCCCTCCAAAACAAATGATTTGGTGCGTTTGGATACCGCTTATTTTGCTAAAAACTGAAAATAATAAAAAAAAATTTCCGATTACTGTTCATTAATGAAATCACTGTGCATTTGCCTAATTGCACTACATGAATAGTGCAAAAGGCGCTAGATAAAAAAAAAAAAAAAAAAACGCAAACGCAAACGCAGGAGAATAATTTCTATTCAAACGAAGGGAAAATCATTAGTATACGTTTGGATATAAATGATTTCCCCTGCGTTTGCAATTTTTATTTTTAGCACCACATAAACAGTGCATTTAGGTTTATAAACAGTAATTCGCATGTAAACAGTAATTTTTTTATTATTTTATTATTATTTTCAGTTTTCAACCAAATAAACGGTATTCAAATGGAAAGAAAACTAATATTATATCATTTTCATTAAAATAAAATAAAAAATATAATCCACTTCCCTTTCTCCTTCCACTCTGCTCATTCTCACTCACTCCACCATTACAAAACCTCCTAATCCAAAACCCATGTCTCTCCCCACCACCACCACCTTCCTCTTCTCACCACCATGCAAACTCCCCACATTCACCACCCCACACTCCTCCCTCCTCTTCCACTCCCCACCACCACCTCTCCTCAAACGCACCATTCCCACTCCCACTCCTCTCCGACGCAACAACCCATTCCTCACCCGCGCTGACGACGGCGACGCCGACGGAGCCGGCCCCGACGACTACGACATGGACGAGGACGAGCTCGAGGAAGTCGACAACAAGAAAGACTTCGACATCGAGTACCACTCCGAATCCACCTCGCTCTCTGCTACCGCCGACGAAGACATCGACATGGTACAAAGCAAGACTTTTGTGTCTACACAAGGTTGGGACTCCGAGATGGTCGTCGATTATAGAATCAACGAGGACGAGTTCCATAAGATTTCCTTGCTTCACTGCGATTTCTTTATCAGAAAACCCCCTGACCCAGATAACGATGTCTATGATTTCAGAGAGGTTCATTTTTTTCTAATACTTGTGCTTTTGTTTTGGTTATTTTTGTAGAGTTATTTTGATTTTGGTTCTTGGGTTTTGTAGATGTATGTTACTCCTCCTGATACTGATGTTTATGCCATTCCCAAAGTGCTTGCTCCAATGCCTCAAAAGGTAACTTTTTTTTTTTTTTTTTTGGTGAAGCAAATGACATATACACATTCAATTTTAGTGTCTTTTTAATAATGGGTTTTCTTTTTTCTTCCTCTTTATGTCAAAATTTTATAGTACATTCGCTGTGCAATGAGTGATTATGGATGCTACAATGTCACAGAACCGCCCATTGATGCGCCTCGAGATCCATTATATAAAACCGAGAGGGAGATCTTTAAGGTATGAGTAAACTATTATTGCTTTATTATGTGTTTTGTGTCATCTAGTTAGTGTTAAATTGATTTTTCCATTTACACAATTACTGAACTACCGATATATTTCAATTTATGGTACCTAAATCCTAGATCATTATTAATAGACATTAAGGAATTTCGTAGATCATGGCATTAGAGTTAGAGAAGAGTTCAACTTTCTTTGGCAATACAAGATGGGGCTTTTTTATTTTCGTTTTGGACATTTTGTGTGCAAGCCGGAGGTTCTTGTTTAACAGATTATTTGAGATAGTAGCCAGTCTTTATTTTTCTCACTTATGTTCAATAATGCATTGGGTTGCCATATTCTTCACTTATGCCTTTTTCTTCTAGAAAAGTTGGGGCATCGTTTGTTGGCTTTCTTTGTGATCGTGGACAATAATATAGTTTGGCATGTATGTGGCATAGCTACTTCTGCGAATGCCTATTTGTGTTTAATCTGTGTGACAAATTGGTTAGTAGGTAGTCTTGCTGAGTGAACTAGCTTCATGATGTGTCCAGTGTGATCATAAGAAGCTTTTTGAATATATATATATATATGTAGACACACACACACACTTACTAATTTGATTGTGTTTCGGTGTTAATCTCAGCGGGTTTGATTGTGTTTCAGTGTTAATCTCAGAGGGCTTGCTGTACTTATGCCCACTGTGTAAGGTTGGCTGCATGAACGTCTGTAGCCAAGTTGTATGTTGCCCCTTTAGATGGGAGATAGAGTATTGGGAAGGGACAGGCACCCTATTATTCTTTTGTCCTGGAGATTGAAATGAATCAGAAATTTGATAAGAAGAAGGCTTATAATTAACCCTTGATTGTATTTTTCAACCCCCTCCTCCCCCTCCCTTTTTATAAATTTTTTGAAGTAAAGGAACTCTTAAATTTATTTGTTAGAGTTGGTCCTTTCATTTATTTATAATACAATCAGAAAAGATTGAGAAACAAGAGACTGCAGGTCTTCTCACAACATAGTTGATGATAAAAATAGTAAAGCAACAGAGAGGGAAAAGATGGGGTGGAGGAGGGGACTGGTACATGGGAGAAGAGGAATTTTTTATTGTAAAAGGAGAGAAGTATTTAAAACTATAAGTACCTGAACATGTTTCACAAGGATGCAAAATCATTGACATTACATATGATTTACAATTGATCTCTACTATAAAGACTAAAAAGAATAGGGAACAGTTTTATATTCTTTAATAAGAAAGTAGAAAACCTTAGCCTCTGTCATAGCACGGGCAAACCTACCTTTCATATTGGTGAAGAAACATTAGGCGCATATCTTTTCATTTATTTTTTTGTTCTCTTTTAGGTTTAAGCTATAAGGAAATGTCCGAACTAAAATTCCTATTTGTATGGGAACAATTTTGGCAGTTCCATTGGCTGCTGAAATCACCGTCTTTTGTTTGGACAAACATGCAATATGTTCGATAAATCCCAAAGTTCAAATACTTCGAGAACATTGAAAATATCATTATGGCCTGGCCCTTTAGCTGCCCAATAAATTTCAGGATGTCTATTTGATAGCATGACATAATAGGATAACATGGTCATTTTAACAATGCCTTCAATATTGTAGCTGATTTCTCTTAAGATGCTAATTAAATAATATTAAGAACTGAAAGGATGAAGTTCTTCTTTTCCTAATTCTTTACTGTTAGCAACAGCATCACCGGGCTGCATTTCTGTTCCAGGTTTTCTTGACAAAGCACTATAGGAACCGGAGGTTGGATGACCCGGAGTTTGTGCTTGATTTTGAGGAGATTTATGTTATTGATTCCCAAACAAAATCAATTACCAGAGCTAAAGTTTTGGTGAGGATATTTGTTTGTGAATATTAGTTTTAAAACTGCGATGACTATTCTTCTTATGCTTCTTGTGGATGTGGAATGGCTATTTGCTTCTTTACCTCTGGAGTTTTGATTTTTTTTCTTTTCTTTTTGTTTTGGCTACCTTTTGATTTTGATGAATCACTTTGTTTAAGCAGTTTAGTTGTAGGACCATGTTTCCAAAATGAAAGTGGTGATGCTTAAGGTTATTGGTGAAAATTTTTAGGTCCCCCACTCCCCTAAAAAAAGGATCCCTTAAAAGGAAGTGAAGATTTCTAATGATAGAGATGTTTGACTTGACCATCATGACCTAATCCCTTTTCATTATGTGATTCTTTGTACCATAGGTTTTAGTTTTAGCAAGTACATGAGGAATCCTTTTTTCTCTGCCTGTCAATCTTTTTATAGTTCTAGTTCATGTTGTGACTTATTAGATTTATTTATTTTATTTTGAAAAGGTTGATATTACCTTCTGTAGGTCACAATTCCAGGAGGAAGAAATAGGGATAGAAAGAGTGACTTGCTTGTAATACGAGATAAAGGGAGCTCCTTCAAAATAATTCCTCTGGTGACTATCCCTGATCTTTATCACTCTCTGTAAGGCTATTTCTTTTGCATGTTAGCATGTCCTGATACATTGTTCCCTTATATGCTTCCAGAGCGAGAGAGATAATCCTTCCACTGTGATAGAGAGACAAGAGTGGGACAAGACCAGGGAAGACATGGAGAAACATCTTAGAAAGCTACGGGACTTCAGCGTTTCAAATTGGTTCTAGTCACTCTGCAGATTTTTAAGATTGCTTCATGAAGATTAATGAGAGCCACATAGAGATTGTTTGGAGGTAAGCACTTGTAAATATATTGACATTTAAACTTCAGCATATGTTAGCAATATCGGCATAGATGACCCCTTCTGCAAGGAATTTCTGCTGATTAGATTGAAGTTCCTTGGATTCAATGAGTTCTGGGCACTTCACCAACTTCCTTTTTTTGTATCTGGTAGTTTCTTTACCTTGTATTTCAATATAATTTGAGGTGTATTCCTACCATCATTATGTAATTCTAAATCAATCTGTTTTTTAGAACGCCAGTCTCTCCCTTCATTGATTTCCATGTTGCCTCTATTTTGCTTTGCCATGCCTGAGGTGCTTAGGTAGACATATTTTTGTGGTTAATACCTACTCTCCTATGCTGGCCAACGTTGTTTCAATCGCTCGGACATTTTACTTTTATAAAAGAAAAGGATATTTCATTGAGAAGGGATGACAGCCGTTGCGAAAAATCTGTCCCTACGTTACCCTAGGAGAGCTCTTATAGAAGAACTATGTTCTCTAGTCTCTACCAATGAATAATTATAGCATAATGGTAATCTACCAAAACTAATACCCAAATTAGTCTATTTGGGTTTTAGATTTATTTTTTTCTTTATAAGTCGATAGTTACAACAACGGGTAGAGGGGATTTGTGAAAAATATTTGTCTCTACATTATGAATTATAAGACTCTTGACAATTGGGTTTCAGAAATTTAGTTTAAAAAACTGATATCTCAATCATCCCTCTGGCATTAATCACTTGATCTCTACTTTTCTGTGGACTGGATTGATAGTGGAGCCCAGTTGAGCAGAATTCTGAAAGTCAGGCTTAGCATCACATATCCAAAAGCTTTATGCAGACACCATATGCAGGCTCCCAATAAACACCAAAGACCCAGTGCCAGTTAGATTCGGTTGATTAATGGATCTTATTTAATTCTAGTTAAATTATTAATATTTGGTTCTCCAACTATGATATAAAGTTCAATTTAATCCGTGAACTTAAAATTTTCCTCTGGAAAATTGCATGGAATGCGATCCCAGCTCTTGAGGTGCTTAGGAACATATTTGAGATTGAAGATATTACTTGTTTGCTAGTTATGGGGACTTGGAAACTGCGAGCACCTTTTCATTTCTTGTCTTGTGGCTCAAATAGTGTGGTCTTTGTCTGATTGGCCAATCAATTTCCATGAGTTTGGATTAAAATCCATGAGTAGTTGGATTGGCTTAATTCAACAGCCTCAAGATCTCTAGGGAAGATGAACATAATTTTTGCTCTGCTGTGAAAATATTTGTGATATGCTCTGGATGGTTCATAATGGTTTGCAATTGGATCCACACATAATTGATCCTATTGTGGTGGTTAAGAGATATCAATAGTGTCTACAACTCACTAAAGATGGCACGGTTGGCAAGAAAGAGCAGAAATCTCATCAAGGAAGTAGGAAAAAGTATTTAGTATAAAGTGATACCATGTCAGCCGTATCAAAATCCAATAATTGAGAGATATGTGTGCAAAATAATTATATCAACATTTCGCCATTGCTCTCAAGGTCTAAAGGGTGTTAGTGGGTAGTTATTTATTGGATTTTGATACGGTTGACGTGGTATCATTTGATACCAAATACTTTCTTAAAAGTATAGTAAAATATAAACTTTGATGCAACTGTGAGAAGGAAAGAGATTGTGTTCAATGTTTTAGTGCATTGAAATGACACGTCTCCAATTTTGGCTATTTGTTACCATTACAACGAGACACTGAACTCAAGCTAAGTCTGTGAGAAATTCCTTGGATATTCTAAGTATTCCTAACTGCTGTGTGTACAGATAACGGAATTGAATTCCGCATCGACTGAGTAATGGATGTGGAGGATTCTTTGTGCTTTATGGGTTGAAGCACAAGCAGCATTATTAGCCATTAAAATGGCAAAAGAGTAAGGGTTTTCGGCAATTATTCTAGAAAGGGATGCTCTTAATGTAATTGAACCTATTAACTGCTCTACTGTGTTGCCCCACTGGTCTATAGCTGCCATTACTGCAAATATTTTTACTTCTTTTACACTTTCTTGCTTTTTGGATGGTTACCCGTGTAAAGAGAGCAGGGAACACTCTTGCCCATGAAGTAGCCAAATGGGCAACTTCCTGTAATTTGTAAGGAAGACACTCCATCTCCAACATTTCACGTTCTGTGCTTAATCCTTCTGTTGGAGAGGGGGCTTCTTCCTCCTAGACTGTATTTTTAGATTCTCTTTGATGTTAATGTTACAATTATTTAGATAAAAAAAGAGAGTTCAATTTAATCATTAGATTATTAATTGTGTCATCCTTTAACTTTCAAAATGAAATCAATTTTACCTTTAGATCTCATCTTTTCATTTATATATTAACAAAATTCACGAATATGACCAATGAAACATACATTAAAAGGTTATTATGGAAAGTGCTAACATGTCAAATTCAAGTTAATTTCAACTATTAAACTCAATGATAACATTGACTTTATTTTGAAAGTTGAGAGACTAAATTGACGAGTAATAATTGAGGAACTATAAGTGTGTTTGGATGAGCTTTGCAAATTACTTATTTATTGAAAATTGTAGAAAATGAGAGGAAATTTTTTTGGGTGTGGGACTCACCAAAATAAGCTCAAAAAGGCCAAAAAACTAGCCTTGTTTAGGCTTGCCAAACGCACACCAAATTGGACTCCCCAATAATTATAGGACCAAATTAGTTATTTAACCTAAATTTTATTGATTTTATGTAATTGATTTAGACAGTCTAGAAATTTATTTATTCTCCTTGCTTGGCTAGAAAGCATGTCCTTCAATTCCTTGCTTGGCTCGAAAGTATCGTGATGGGATGCTTGATTAATAAAATTTCACTTGAATTGTCTCCAATAGTTTGATAATAATTTCAAACAACCCTAACCGTTAATTCCTAGGTTTTTTGTTTTTTTTCCTGTTTTGTAATTGATTTCAAGCAACTTAAATGTTGATTCCTAGATTTATCATTATCTCTTCTATTTAATTTGTTATAATGCAATTTTCTTGAGAATTATGTGTTGTATCACCAAAGTTCAAATATGATAAATTCATACTGATGATGATGTATCCTGCGAAGGGTACAACTTAGCTTAACAAAGTCATATTTTAAACATATGCGTATTACGTGGCAGCCAAATATTGGTTGATCAAACAGTTATAAGAAATCATGAATTTAAATGAAGGGTGTTAAGAGTCCACTGACTCCACTTGGATAATTGTTCCAAAAATCAAAGATCATAAATTTAAATGAAGGAGCGACAATGTATGGAAATAGGTGTCCTAAAAGATCGAGGCAAGAATGAAGATGACCTACAATAACTATTAATAACCATCAAACCTTCAATAATATAAATTGATGATGCCGAAAAATCACCGGTGAGCCACATAGTCTTTGCACGCTCGAAACAGTACCTGCACAACAAAAAGAGAAGACCTAATAGAGAGCACCGGTGTGGTGCCGGCCAAATACCCTCCGAATGTCAAGTTAGAACTTTTCACAACTCTAGAGTGCCAGAGCTGAGGAAAGTTATGCATACCTTATGGCCTATTTGGATAGAGGGGAGTGGAGGGGAGTAGAGTAGAGTTGACTAAAAATAAGCTAATTTTGTGCTAAATCTACTTTACTCTACTCTACTCCCCCTCCCTCTCCCTCAATCCAAACAAACCATTAATTTATGAGGGTTTTAGGTTTTTATAGTAGTAGAGGGTTGACATCTCTTCCTTGGTTTAGAAGTCTTTTCCTTATAGGAGTCTCCATGAACGTATTTTGCGGAACCTTTTCCTTGTAGGAGTCCTTTTGATTAGTGCTGAGCGTGGAGAACAAGATATTTCCATATACAGCATGTGTGGAGACCAAGTAGGGCCACGTCAGAACCGTTAGTCTCGCATACCCCCTTCAGCCTATTGGCGTTAGCTTTCCATCCCTCTTGCCAAAGGTGCTCTCGTCAGCTTCGAGGTGAACCTGTAGACTTCCTATTGTCGTCACTTGTCAATGGACACACGTAAGACCGTCGGGTTTGTTTGGAACGTCGCTTTATGCCTTTCCATCGGTAAGTGTTAATTTTACAATTTTATCCTTATCATAAATAAAGTTGATACTTGACCGTTCAAAAGAAAGGCATCTTCACTACAATCATACCTTAATTTTGTTTATTTATCCTTTTAATGTAGATTTAGCCTCGATTGTAGTTTTACTGTCACATTAATGCAAGTAAATCAACTTCCAATGCTTTAATTCTCTATAATTAATCATATTCAGTTAATCATACATCTAATTTACTTTTATGTGTCTTATTAAGTAGTTTATTACCACGGGTTAGCTTTGAATGGATTAGTTTAGCCTCAATTTGTTTTTTTTTTAGATCAGTTGGAATTGGAGTAGTAATTCGAAATCAATCGGGACAGGTCATGGTGGAGTTATCCGAAAAAATCACAAAACCATCATCAACCGAAATTCTAGAGATGTTAGTAGCTTGCAGGGTAGTTCAATTCGTCTTAGAGTTTGGTTTTGAGCACTCTGTGTTTGAAGGTGATTCCGAGGTCATTATCAAGGCTCTGGTAGATGGCAATTTTTCCCTTACTAGCATAGGACACATTGTATAAGGCATTATGTATATTTCAGGTTTGTTACAAACCAAATCTTTCTCTTATGTAAGGAGGCAGGGCAACACTGTAGCTCATGCCTTAACTCAGAAAGTTAGGCTTTCTTTTCCGTTATTAGTTTGGATGGAAGATGTTCCACCAAACATTTATCATTTTGTATCTACTGATTTACCCATTAATCAATAAATTGCCGATGAATTTGGCTTCTCAAAAAAAAAAAAAATCACTATTAACTTGGTCATCTTCAAATTACGCTTACGCCATCACATTGGTTTAAGCCCTCTTAATTTATTGAGGTATTATTATTATTTTTTAGATAAGAAATAGATATTGTATAAATTTGTTAAGGCATTATTGAACCCTTTAACCTTCGGTATAAAGTTAGGTAGCATGCCCAAGACAAACACCACAAACCTTAAGACCATCTCTAATCAAACTTTTACCCATGATCAAATAGTACCTTAAAATCTATTGACCTGAAAATGGTGAAAATTTTAAAGTATAAATCTAATAGAAAGTTATTTAGAGGTACGACATTCATATGTGTGTAATTTAATCCTTGCCTCTCTCAACCCTAACAAAGTGGACCAAATCAACCTTTCTCTCTCTCTCTCTCTCTATATATATATATATATATATATATTGTGGGGACTAAATCCGCCGCAAGGTTTTTGTCCTCTTTGGGGAGCCAAACTCGCAAGGTTTTGTTTTCAGTACCAAGTGTGGAAGTTCAGGATTTTCACCTCAGGTCAAGGGCTTTGCCTTGTAGCATGCGTGGTAGTGGTACACTTTATAAGGCATAAATGGGGCGCATCTCTTGCCGATGTGGGACAAAGGTGTCAAACCAAAATGGCTACAAGGCAAAGCCCTTGGCCTGAGGTGAAAATCCTGAACTTCCACACTCGGTGGTAGTGGTACACTCATGCTTGCTCCAAGGGCTTATAAGGCATGAGTGGGATGCATCTCTTGCCGATGTGGGACAAAGGTGTCAAGCCAAAATGGCTACAAGGCAAAGCCCTTGGCCTGAGGTGAAAATCCTGAACCTCCACACTCGGTACTGAGAATAAAACCTTGCGGGCTTGACTCCCCAAAGAGGACAAAAACCTTGCGACGGATTTAGTCCCCACAAAAAGGCGCTTTGGAGGGACAGTGCCCAACAAGGTATTGTCCGCTTTGGGCTTAGGGGACCCTCACAGATTTGTTACCCATTTAGGGCACGCCTCTCCACTACCCCATTCAAGTGCGTCTCTGGGTCCTACCCTGTTACACATGCGTGGTAGTGGTACCACTACCACCATGCGTAGTAGTGGTACATTCATGCTTGCTCCAAGGGCTTATAAGGCATGAGTGAGGCGCATCTCTTGCCGATGTAGAACAAAGGTGTCAAGCCAAAATGGCTACAAGGCAAAGCCCTTGGCCTGAGGTGAAAATCCTGAACTTCCACACTCGGTACTAAGAACAAAACCTTGCGGGCTTGGCTCTCCAAAGAGGACAAAAAGCTTGCAGCGGATTTAGTCCCCACATATATATATATATATATAAATATATATATATATGTATAAAAAAGAGGATTTCCCTCCTTCAATTGAACTTTTTTCATGTCAAAAATACCCTCATCAAGTATTCAATAGCTTTTCTTACAAGTTTTTAAAAAATAGGGTTAATAATGTCACACCAATTTCCTTTTTTTTTTTTTTACAAGTTCATACTTTTTTTTTTTAAATTTCAAAAACACACATCCTTAAATTTAGGTTTATTTTTTCCAATTTCTTTTTACGTTCTTTAATTCTTTTTCGTTTTAGGGTTAATAATGTCACACCAATTTCCTTTTTTTTTTTTTACAAGTTCATACTATTTTTAAAAAAATTTCAAAAACACACATCCTTAAATTTAGGTTTATTTTTTCCAATTTCTTTTTACGTTCTTTAATTCTTTTTCGTTTTTAAAAAAATATTTTTTTCACGTTCTTTCAAATCCTGTACAGATCAAGTTTTTTTGTTTTGCTATTTTTTTTTTACATTCTTTTTCATCCTAGGAATGTTTTTTTTTTTTTTTTTGGATAAAATTATTGATGTAGATTACTGTGGGATAAGGCTAGGATAGGGTTTTTTATAAAAAAATTCAACCTACTGGATGAGGTTTTTTCCGTTTTGAACAGAGTTATTGATGTAGGTTACCATGGGAGAAGGATAGAGTTTTTTTATTTAAAATTTTCTTTCAACTTACGGTATAGGCTTTTGTTTTGATAAGTAGGGTTTTTGAAAAAATGAGTTAGTGGAAGAGTGGTTTTAATTTTTAATTTTTTAAAACACTTATCCTTATTCCAATCTTTTCAAATACTACACCACTTTCAAATACACATTCAAAAAATAAATTACAAATTACATTTACTACTTATCTGTTAAAAAAGAAATGCACATTTATCTTTTTATTTGTTTGAAAAAAAAAAAAAACAATCACGTACTACTTTCAAATACATATATTAAAATCACGTTTTAAAAAAAATCTTACATTCATCTTCTTTTTTTTTATTTTTTTTATTTTTTATTTTTTTATTTACTTAAATTATCTCTTTTATGTGGTTTCAAAAATACACTATAAACACTCAATACACAATCATTCACCTCCGGTCTCATATTGTTTTTTCAGAGCCTTTTTTTTTTTTTTTTTTTTATGGGAAGACATAACTTCTCTTATTAATCAGAATTTGAGACGTTTACATCCTGAGAACAAGCAGACTCAATGAGGCTGGGAGTTTCCTCCAACCAAATTTGAAAGTCACCAATCTGTTTCGCAAATTGCACTAAAATATGGGTAGGCCTATTGCCTTGCCTTTTTACATAAGAGAAACTGAAAAAACTAATATTGAACTAGAGATAAAATACTAGAAATAATGGTTTCAATGGAAGATGGAGGTTCTGATGTGCCCAAGAGAGACCTGTAGAGAATCAGAGAATCCGTCTCAAAAGTCACCACTCTGAAGCCCATTTCCCACGCGAAAATTGCTGTTGCCTCCATAGTCTTTTCTTCGGTCTCCAATGCTGCCAAGGGTGCTGGGAATCTTCTGCTCATAGCTGCAATGACTCTGCCTTCTAAGTCCCTTATTACATGCCCATTCCTGATGCTTTCAGCCCTGTGAACACGGCTCCATCTATATTCAACTTATATTTAGGACTTTCGAGTGGGTGCCATTTGATTGCTTCAGAGGGATTAATGGGGCTTACCACCTCATTTGCACATCGGTACTCCTCAACCAGCGCCATAGCACTATGGACAACTGCTCTACCCGGTTTTCTTGTGCCACCATGCCTCAACGCATTCCTATTTTTCCAGATTTCCCAACACACAGACACGGTTTTCTCTAACAAAGTAGAGTTTGAGGGCCTTTGCCTAATAATCTGCCATATCACATCAATGAAGTTCCACCTTTTCTCAATTTGGAAAGGAAAGACTAGTTTACAATTGCTCCATACCTCAGCAGCCTTATCACAAAACTAGAATAAGTGGCTGTAGTTTTCTGGCTCCTTTCCACAGGTCTCACAGAGATCATCAGCTATGATGTGTCTCCTTTTTAGATTTTCTTTGGTTGGTAGGATGCCTCGGCAGGCCTTCCAAGCAAAGCTTCTAATTTTGTTTGGAATCTTTGTACCCCAAATGGACCTCCAGATTTGTTTCATCACCGTTCCATCAGAGCTCTCCCTTTCACTGCCATTGTCAAGTCCCTCCATCAGACTTTTATAGGCGCTTCTCACTGTAAATTTGCCCTTAGGATTGCCATCCCATATGCATCGATCCGGAGGTAGATGCCTGCTCAAAGGTATTCCAAGTACCAAATCTACCTCCTCAGCTCCTAGCACCTGTCTGACCAGTGGCCCATTCCACTCTTTTTTCTCCAAATCAATGAGTGCACTGACTTTAGCATCATTAGGCAGGATGTTGGTCGTGGGTGACAAGATTTTTTGAGAGGCTGGTGAAGGAAACCATTTGTCCGACCATAGGAGGATGCTATCCCCATTCCCTACACGCCATTTCATACCCTTCTTCACAATTTCCTGGGCTGTCATGATACTCCTCCAAGCATAGGATGGGTTTCGGCCTAGTGAGGCTTGGACAAAATTGCATTCCGGAAAATATTTTGCCTTAAATACCCTATAGAACAAAGAGTCGGGATGGGTTTGTAACCGCCAACCTTGTTTGGCTAGGAGGGCTTTATTAAAAGTTTTGAGGTCGCGAAAACCCATCCCCATTTTCCTTAGGAAGACACATTTTGTCCCAACTCAACCAAACCATTTTTCTCTCCTCTTTTTTCTGCCCCCACCAGAATTGACTCACCATGCTTGTAAGCTCATCACATATGGAGTTGGGAATTTTAAAGCAGCTCATTGTATAGGTTGGCATCGCTTGAGCAACTGCTTTTATAAGGACTTCCTTTCCAGTGGGTGAGAGAAGCTTCTCCTTCCAACCGGCCAATTTTTTCGCCACCTTCTCCTTTAATTGGGCAAAGGAGTTGGTTTTTGATCTACCTATTAAGGGAGGAAGTCCAAGGTAAGTCTCGTGCTGTTTGATCTCCTGTGCCCCAAACAAAGTCTTGATAGCTTCCTGCACCCCTCTGTCCATGTTCCGGCTGAAGTACAGAGAGGTTTTTTGCTTATTTAGCTACTGCCCTAATGAATCCTTATATACTTTTAGTATTCTCATAATTTCAGCACTTTCTTCATGGTTGGCTCAGCCAAAGATTAGGCTGTCATCAGCGAAAAATAAATGGGAGAGCTTTGGTCCACTTCTACTTGCCAATATCCCTCTTAATCTTCGATTCTGGACTGCTTTGTGGAACATGGCAGAAAGTCCTTCCGCACAAAATAGGAAGAGATACGGCGATAGTGGGTCTCCTTGGCGAAGACCTCTTGAAGGGGTGATGTGGCCTTGGGGAATGCCGTTGATGCGGACAGCATAGGTGATAGAACTAACACACCCACAGCTTTGTTATGTGTGAGCTGTTTGCCCGAAATGTGCCCTACACCTTCAGGTGTAAAATTGTTGGAAAGACCAGAGGTAATGGTCTGGGCCAAAACCCATGCCTCCTTATGCTTCAGAATTGGCTCTCGTGGGCTCATGGTCTCCTTTGGCAAAGCTGGGGAATCAATAGGCCCGTCAGCTTTAGTAGTTACCCCATCCCTCCTCTCAAGGGCCATATGGGCCTTCACCCTTTTTTCGGGGCCTACATTCAAACTCTGCTTTGTTTGTGGCCCACCATGACTAGCTGACACCCTTTGAGTATAGGCCACGTGATTTTCCTTCCCTACATTATCCTCCTTAAGGATATCAAATTCCTTAATAGCTTGGTCTATTTCACGTAACTGCTCTGAGAATAATGCTGCACGAAATCTTTGCGGCGAAGTATCGTCCATTTCCAAATCTACTACCCGGTGAAGATTCGTTCCCAGTGAATCGGATCCGCCTATACTACTCCTTGAAGCCGCCGTTGGCCGAGGTTGAGATACTTTTTGGGGCTGCTCACCAATTTTCCCACTACTTTTTCCTCCCCCGCCACCTCCGTTGGTCTTTCACTTGTCAACCTTCGCAACCATGGGTCATTGGAGACGCCCGGGGTTAGCCCGTAGCCACGGTCTGAACTACCTGTCGTCCGAGCCAAGAGATTCCTTACTGCTTATCCAGAGAGGGCAGTCTCTGTCATCGTGATCTAGCTTTCCGCACCAGTAGCAGAAAATGGGAAGACGCTCATATCGGAAGTCTACCCACCCTGTTTTCAAGCCTCCCATCCTTATGGTTCTTCCTCGGCTCAAAGGTTGAGTTATGTCAAGCTTCATTCGGACCCTGATATACTTCCCCAAGCTAAAACCTTTTTCCCCCACGTCAACCTTCTCCACCTTGCCTAGAGGCCCTGCTATCTTCTCTGTGACTTCTCTAGTCTGCATTCTCATGGGTAGCTAGTGAATCTAGAACCAAAAGGATGCCCTGTCAAAACTAATAGTGGAGACCGAATCTCCAACTTCGAACTTGTGTAAAACTACTAAATACTTGTTGAAGGACCATGGACTCGACCAAAGTACTCTTTCCATGTCCTCCTCATTCTGGAACAAAAAGAGCACTGTATTGTCACTAGCATCCTAAACCTCAAAGTTCTCCGATGTCTTCCAAATGGGTTTCAGTGCTTTTACCACCGCTTCTAAGTTTATTCGTCTCTTCGTTAAAAACTTTCCTACTAAAATCCATCCCTTCGTCGCTTCCTGTGCGTCAAGATCTACCTCATCCCCCTTGTGTTCTGAAAGTTTAAGTTTCTCACATCGTCTTGATAAGTCCTCCATGAAAGACTCGGTCAGACAATGGAGAAAGGAAAAACCAATTTTCTACCTAGACAGGAGAAACTCTTCTTGTCAATGACAAGCACCTTTTTTCACCTCTAGGGTTTCAGAGAAAACCTAGAGAGAAAACCAAAAACGAAACCAATTATTGTATTACTGAAAAGGGTTTCAGAGCCATTTTGTGAATGAATACTACTGAAAAGGTATGTAAACCTACTTTGGTACTACATCCTCTTTGTACACAATATATATTCACTGAATTTGTTTTCTGTTCATGCAGATTTTTTGCTAGAGCCATTTTATGATAGAATTGCACAATCAACACAGTTGGAAAGGAACGTATGCAACATTAAACCTTAAATTTTGGTAGTCATTAAATTTATTCTTATGTTTCATTAAATTTTGGTTGACAAAGTGTTTTTTTTTTTTTGTTCATGTAGATTTTTTGCTAGAGCCATTTTGTGATAGAGCTGCACAATCAACACTACTGGAAAGGAAGGTATGTAACTATAAACCTTAATTTTTTTTAAAATGATATTTTCCTAGATAAATAAAAAAAAAAAAAATGTAACCAATATTTCTATATTTTTTTCGTTTTTAAAGTGAATCTGCAAACCTTATAGGGAAACGTCTGCTCTTCGGCTTCATTTTTTCTTCCTCCCTCATCATTACGTTTTTTGTTTGTTTGGTTTTCTTTTTTATTATTTTCCTTTTTCTTTTGTGATTCATGGTTTTGTATTTTGCAACAATATAGGAATGCATAAGTTGTTTACTTCGGGTCATACACTTAAAATAGATTCCATAAGTTCCCTCTTTTATCTGATTCATTTTAAGAAATAAAATTCCATTCATATTTATTTAATAAATAAAACTATTGGCATGTTCATAGTTTGTTTAACATGGTATAATCTAAGATGAAGTTTGACATGGAGGAAAATAAAAGTCCTTTTCACTGATATGTTATAGTTTGTTTACTACATAAGTGCATAATGTTATTTTAATTTGTGAGTATTTTAACAGCTAATTTTTATAATAATACCAAAAATCAGTTTTTTTTTTTTTTTTTTTTTTTTCATGTTTGACTTATACACAACTTTGTTGAACTGCATAAAGGCCAACATGGATGTGTTTTAAGTTTTAACTGAAATTTTTTTCCTCTCTCTCTTTCTTTTCCAGGTTAACTTATTGACAATATTGTTGGATTGCATAAAAAAAAAGCCAATTTGGATGAGTCACTAATACTTGAGTATTATATGATTTCGAGAACAACTTGAAGTCGTCGTTATTTATATAATTTACTTCAATGTATGACTGGCATGACAATTTAAAGTGATTGTCATTAATGTACGTAGTTGTTGTTAAAAAGATAGCTCAATAAAAGAATGACCCTAATTATGTTTGTATCTATCAATACATGTAATACCTATATGATTGTGATGAAAAAATTATTTCACCTACAAAGGTTTAACACTCATCACATCCCCAATTTTTTTTTGTGATTGGAAAATGTAGTAATTTCAAATTATAATGGATTCAAATTTTTAGCCTTTATTAAAAAAAAAAAAAAATAGAAGAGCCTTTCAATAACTTTCTTTTTGCATATTTGCAATTTATAGGTAAGTAGAGAAGCCTACATAGTATAAACTATAAAATGATCCTTTGTTTTATTAAATGTTTAGCAAGGTTAAAACGATAGTTAAGTTATAATAACATCTTCTGTAGTACTTTATATTTATTTAAAATAAACCTTTTTTTTTTTTTTCAAATTGTTCATCTAAAAAAAATCAATTAATGGCCTGTTTGGATGTTTAAAAAAGGAGGGAGAGTAGAGTAGAGGGAGGGAGAGTAATTCAATTACTTTGTTTTGAAGTTTTTTAAGTAAGGAGGGGGAGGGGTTTGGAGGGGTTTCAACTACCTCTAACCCCTCATTTTTAATTCTCCAAATTGGAGAGATTTGGAGGAAGATGAGAGTAGATAAATTATTAACCAAATGAATTCTCCAATTTACCCTTTCTAAATTAACAAAATTACAAACTGATTATATAAATAATCTTTGTTTGTTTCCTGAGAAAATTTAAGGTGAATGAAAAAAAAAATTGAATCTCACTATTTCACTGACACATCCGATTCGAACCACTCAACAATCAGACAACAATGAATATCACACTCCACATTCAGACATATTACAATGAAAATCACACACACACACAAATACAAAAACATGTTAGCAGCTCAGATCTGAACCTAAAGACAACAAATCTGGATTCGTCAAGTGAGAGAGAGTGAAGGGGAAAATGGGTAGAGGGGTTAAAGTGCTAGGTTGAGCAACGGCGGCGGCAGCATTGATTCAAACCCAAAACCCACGCAAGCAAGCAAAACCGGGCCTTTACTGAAGCATCGATCTAAACCCAAAACCCACACAAGCAAAACCCAGAAAGGACTAATCTTCAACTGCCGCTGCCGTCATCGCCTTCAGACTTCAAGGATCTGCTGCCACCTTCACCGTTGCCATCGCCGCCGAGAGATGGGAGAGAGGAGAGCACTGAAAGATGAAAGAAATTAATGTTGGGCAAGAGGCAGAGAGAAGAGAGAGAAAGAGTGATTTTTTTTTTTATTAAAGTGGAGAGAGAAAATTACTGTAGAATAAAATATATTATTTAATTTTAACAACCGGGCTACAATAAGTTGGAATAGTGAAACTTAGAAATTCTTGTGGAATGAGAATGTTGATTAAATAATTATTTAATCTAACAAATTAATCATAGACCAATGTTGCAAGTCCATTTTCAAATAGAGGTAAATTTGTCTATTTAAATCATTTCCTCTCATTTCCATTCTAATTTTTAAAATATCCAAACAAGAGAAATGACTAATTACTCCATTCCCCCTTATTAATTTTAAAAACATCCAAATAAGGTGGAGGATAATCATTCCTCTCTACACTCCTCCCCTCTACTCTCCTCCCTCTCTAAACTTCCAAACAGGCCATAAGTGTGGTACCGAATTTCAATGTACATTTGGAAATTGTTCAACAAAGTTTTGTTTTTAACTGTTCGTCTCAACTTTTTAGCAAATAATATAGCTATTAATTTTTTTTAAAATAATTTACTTTTTTGATATAAAAGTTATTGTCAATCTATATTTTAGAATTACATTTTTTGAAATTTATTTTAACTGTAGTTTCTTGAATTTTCCATTAAATATAGTGCAAAATTTGAATTTTTAAGCATTGCGGACTCAACATGTTTGCTTAAGGTGCATGATTAGACAGCTTGTCACTTTTCTTTACGGTGCTCTATGCAGCCTTCCTTTCCTATTGTGTTGAAACAGAAAATCAAACCATGAAATACGCACTTCCACAATCCTGAAAATAAGGTACACGTTTGTGTTTGGGAAAACACACTTTTCCATTCTGATTTTTTGATGTACTTCTCAAAAGTCAGAAAAACACACGCTAATGACTGTTTAGGGAGGTCTTATCAAGAAGTTTTATAACCTAAATTAGTTTGTCACCTTAAAATGTGGGATAAAGTAGATGATTTGATCCATGAGTCGGTTGTTATAAGTTAAAGTGTGTGGGTGTGTGATTAATTAATGTTGCATTAAAATTTCATATTTATTTTAGCATAAGAATTTTTTTAAAATACCCATGTCAAATTCCAAAAAAAAAAAAAACCCACATCAAATTATCTATTCTAAATTTTATTTTATTAATTTTTTTAATTGTTTTTATTTTTCATACAGAATAACCATCTTTCACATTTTTTCTTTTATCTTCGAAATATGTAAATAAAGAATAAAAAACTAAATTCAAAATAAATAATTTTAGTGTAAATTTACACGATTACTGTAGTAATTTTACAAATTTACATATTTTTAACTTGACTGATATGAATAATTTGAGACCTTTTTTTTTTTACTGAATAATTTGAGACTTGAATGTGTAAAATTGAGCCTTTTTTTTTCCTTTCTATTTTGCATAGTCTGATGCAAATGTTCTTACAATTTTATAACTATAGATATATATATATTTATTTATTTATATATATTTATATATCTTTTGCTTTACAATAACTGTGGAGAGAAGAAATTTGAATTCAAGAAGAATTGGATAACGTCATTTAAACAAAAAGTCTTAGTTGTAATCTTTTCTTTTTTTTCATCTTTCTTGCTGTATAATCGTGTGTCATGATCAATGGTAACTGAATCGAAATTGTAAAGTTATAGAACTGTACACCGAAGATTGAAATTAAAATTTAGCAAGAGAGTAGGCCAATGAGCTCGGAGTTCTTTCTCTAGTAGGAACAGATTGGAGGATTAGTAGTTTAGGGTTCAAGATCCACCTTATGCATGTGTTTCTTGCCAATAAGAAAGAAAATCGAAACGAATAGATCAAGATTAAATTGCCTTGAATCGAAAGAGTTGTGAATTGATAGATATTTGGAAGGTGATTTTTTATACTGCTTTTATTTTTGGTTTTTTTTTTCTTTCTCAAAATATATTCACCTTGCCTTTGAATGGAAATAGCTTGATTATGTGCAATTATTGGAAATTAAAGGGCTTTAGCAAGTTGCATGTGAAACTCTCTAGGGTAATAGGTAAACCACCATGCCACATTGTGCTGAGTAAACCACAAGCAAAGGCAAAGTTGAATTCAACATAAAAAGTATAGGGCCTTCCTAGATTCTCAGGTCTCTTTGGAGAAGTTAACAGAACTGACAAAGAAGTGGCAACCTAGCTTGTTCAAGTACGCAGCCCTATAATTATCATATGTCGGTTTGGCAGATACACTCTACATTTATTTTATCAATGTAAATTGGAGGAATTTATGGAACAAAATAAGTTATAAAAATACTTTTTTTTTTTTTTTTTTTTAACTTCCTCTTCGTTTAGTTTTGTACTTCTCTCACTTCTCTTCAATTTCTTCCACTTCGTTCAACACTATTTTGTCACTACTTTCCCTTACTTCCCTAGTTAACATGTTTCACTTTTTTTCATTGCTTTCTTTAATGGATAAAATTTAGCTACAAAATTAGTTATAATATAAGGTTACAATAACTTTTTAAAGAATGAATATTAATACATATTTTGAAAATCTAACTATTGATTTGCATGTTCTTTAGGCACTTAATACATATGTCAAATTTTGTATTAATTGGATATTATTTACTATATGATCTATAAGATTATATTTTATGCATAATTTTAAACTAAAAAATTTTGTAATTTAAGCAATTTATTGATAACAAAGTTATTGATCTTTAATTTTTTTTAAATTTTGCAAGCACAGAGGATATAAAAAGAAAATGTAATCTGTAAGGATGGCAGGCCCAGAAGTGTATGTTGGGCGTGGGCCCTGTCTGAGAACACTTATTAGTCCGAGGACAAGTAAACGCTGATGTAGAAGTGCGGGCTATAGTGAATGGAGGAAGGTGACTGGTCATGAGAGTTCAAGAAGATGGTCCGAGGATAAACTCCTCATCGGCTTTGGCGGTGCAGAGGTCAGACGGGTTGACCTGCCATCAAGAGCAACGTTCCGGGCAGTTCCACTGTTAAGGATAAGCATCAGGAATGAATGAGACAAGGGGAAGGTAAGAAGTATCTGAGGGAAAACTACTACCACCACATTAATACTCTGTAGCTAACTCTCTGGCCGCATTAATGTGGAAGTGATGCCTAAACAGTGATGCCTAAACAGTGATGTTCAGCCTTACAGCTACCACTAAAAGTTTCAGGAAGGTGCTGATGGGATAAGGACAAAAGCCAGCCATTTGATCTACACGTGGAGGGCTGAGATAGAGTAAATGGGGGTAATATAAAGGAGAAGAAGCCCATTACAAAAGGGGGCATCTGATAATTGAAAGAAAGAAAACATTATAACACAAAGAACTGTAATTGTAATCAAATCTAAGAGAAATATAGATATCCAAGAATTACTCTCCTCGAACATTGCTGAGGAAGAATTTCTTTGCACAAACTTTTTTTTTTTCATTGTTTTTCTTGCTTTCTCACTATCTTTGGTCCATTGTGAGCATTGTCCGATTCATTTAAGCTTAGTTTTTAGTCCACTATCTGCAAATTCATTGTATTAGGCTCTTTGGGCCTTAATCCATCTATCTTTTGGGCTAAGGATACAAAACCCGCCCTTACATAATCCAATAGTGGATTTGTCAAAATTCACATCCAATAAAAAGATATTGAGTAAGGTTGTAGTATTAAGTTACAACCAATTTTGTAGCTAAATTTTGTCATTCCTCAATTCAAACAAACGGTAAGAAATATGCGGTTTTTTACCTCAAATAATGAAAAATGATTATCAGGAAGCTATACCACTTTAGATGTTAACAATTTAACACTATAATCATCATTAGGGGTTTATAACAAATTAAACCATGTTGTTTCAAAAATAATAAATTCAATCATGAAATTTTAAAAAGTAATAAATTAAATCTTACAGTTTTAAAAGTATCAAAGTAAGTCCTAACGCTTAGCTGCCGAGCTCTGGGCTGTTCGGGACGGGTTACATCTATGCTGCACGCTTGCACTTGAGGCGGTGGAAGTGGAGTGTGATGCTTTGGTAGCGGTATCTCTGTTATCCCAAGCCAATCATACTAATGGTGATTTTTCCTCTCTCATTGATGATTGCAGGAACCTCATGAGGAACATTCCCCAGGTCCGGTTGAAACATTGCTTTAGAGAAGCTAACCGTTGCGCGGACGCTCTTGCCAAGTTTGGAGCTAATATGGAGGATGATTTTGTTGTTTTTGCTTCTCCTCCCTCTGTAATTGCTAGTCTTTTGTATTTGGACAAGCTGGGCGTGACCAAGAGCGTATTTGTAATTCTGTGGTGGCTACCACTTAGTCTTTTAATATATTTATCCAATTTACCAAAAAAAAAAAAAAAAAGTAAGTCCTAACGTTTCAAAAAGTAACAAATTTAAAACTTCAACCAATATTAAATCCAAGTTACAAAATGGACCGAGGTTATTGTAGAAGCACTACAGGAGTAGTTATATAAGTTATTTCTCTATATAATTTTCAGCCTTTTGTTGGAGGGAATTAAACAAAAACGGGTTTCAATTCTTAAGGTATGGGGTTCACAATACCAAGCTTATAGATATCTCAAGGCATGAGGCATGATTAGTTTGGTATGTTTATTGATGGAATTCCACTGTGAAGTGTGACCCCCCAATTGCCTATTTGCCTTACCCTCTTAGGGTCGGAGCAATCCCATGCTTATTTTACTTATCCAATAGTTAGATTATATATATATATATATATATATATTTATATATATTAGTGGGAGTTTGAAGCTCTCCAAACTAGTTTGAAAATAAACTTTGTCCATTTTTTTTTCAAAGGGCCAAGAGGGCCTGGGCCCCTCCTAGGTCCATCCTGGGTCTTAAGGTTGGATTCTTTAACTTGTATTCAAAGTTATATATATATATATATATATATATATATATATATGCTTGCGACGATGTGGCTCGATACAATGTATTCTCAATATTTGGTTTCATTACTGTTATTATTACATCTATAAGAATAATGATGATAATAATTATGTAGGGATTGAACTATGTTTTCCATCAAAAGATTTGGAAGAATCTCCTTCAACCTATATGGAAAAGGAAATGCTAAAACCACTATATATTTATTTACTACAAAAATCTTGCAAATTAATATGATAATAAATGTTGTAGGGACAAAGGGCCCAAAAATATATGTTGGGCCTTGGGCTTGGCCGAGGAGGCTTAGTAATCCGAGGACAGATCAACAGTAAAGAAGAGGTAAGATTTTGAACTTCACAAGCAAGCTATGATTGTGAAAGATAGGGGAAGCAAGCTGACGAGGAGTATTTCTTAAGCTAACAAGGTGGAGGTCGGAAAGTGTGTTCTGTCGTCCAGAATGACATTTTAGGAGGTTCTATTGATAAGGATATGCACTGCGAATGTACAGGATAAATGGGAGCCAAGAAATATCTAAGAAAAAGCTGCTACCACCGCATTGAATACTCTGCAGCTAACTCTCTAGCCGCATTTATGTGGAGAAAACCCCTGAACAGTGCTACCTTGGTCGCCCCAACTCACAGAGGGTCTGTGAGAGTGTCCGATGGGACAAGCACTCAAGCAGTGGCTTGGACGATCGACAAGTGGAGGGCCAAGACCATTCAAAGGGAGAGATATAATGTAAGAGACCCCTGAGGAAAGAGGGATCGAGAAATTAAGAGAGAAACACTGTAGCAATCAAGAATTGAAACTTGTAATCAAACTTGAGAGCAATACATAAGAACTGATTTTCTCGGACTGTGCCGATGACGATTTTCTTTAGATTAAACCAATCTAACTTCATTTTCTTGTCATTAAAATCTACTTTACTTATTGTTTGATTCATTAAAACCCAATTTTCCAACCCACTCTCAACAAATTAATTGTATTGAGCTTTTTGGGCCAAAGCTCATTTATCCTTTGGGCTAGGGACTCAAATTTGGTCCTTACAAATGTAATTGAAATCACTTTTTGTGATTGATGACACATTAATTTGTAAAGTTTCAATTGTAAATTTTATAGTATTTCGAGCACACTAATTTATGACAATATATAAAAATAAGTTATGTGACTAAAAATACAAGTAGATGGTTATTTGAATCTTCATGTAATAAGTTCGAAGAATTTTTTCTTTAAAATGATTTGGAAGTAAACTTTGATCATATATACACAATAATTTTTTTTGGGTTATTGGTGTGATTGGGAAAAACAAGAGGTGTTGTTTTAATCAATTTCCAAGTATTACCTAGGGTTTCACACATTGTTCAAATCCTTTATTTTTTATTTTTTTGAGTCATTGTTCAAATCCATTGTCTTCAGTCTTCACATGTCAAAGCCTTGCTCAGGGAGTCACCAATCAAATGGCTTGTCAAAACCGTATCAAAGACCCAATCAGCGCTTCCTACAGTACTTCGATCTTCGATGACCTTGACACTTCAGAAAATCATATTCTTCCCTTTGCTGTAGGGGTTCGCATATAAAGAACGCATTGTTTCCTTTTCCTTTTTGACCCTTCTTTTAATTACCACACCCACTATTATTATTTGCAAAGAAAAAAAAAATTCATTGAATTTGATTTGATGGTTTTGATCTGATTATTATACCATTTTTGGTTCCATCACTCAAACCCCAGACAAGACCATCACAAACTACAAGGCCTTAAAGAACAACGTTAACACGTGTCTAGTACTCATGCACCATCCACATTTTACGTATCAAACATAACCTAGTCCTAGTCTTAGTTTCAATTTTGACACACTTGAGCTTGAATTAAAGCCCATAAAAAGTTCACCAAGCTAATTATCAGTCATAGTCATAGATTTTTTAAGTTCAAGTGAAACCCTAATAAACCATCAAATTAATATCAGTCACAAAGTGAGAGAGGGAAAGATAGAGAAAGAAACCAATGGTTAATAAGAGGATACAACAAAAACTACAAAGCCAAATTAAACATCAGTAAAAGCAGTTGGCTTGGCTTTGTCACCAACCCATAAACAAATCCTTCCTTTCTGTGCCACTTAGAAAGTCTTTTACCCTCTAACCCAAATTAGAAATATTGCTCTTCCAATGCTTTCCTGTCTCTTTATTAAATCCCACTACCTCTTCCTCTTTCCTCCATTTCATTTCAACAAACAAAGAACAACAAGAAGAGAAGAAGAAGAAGAAAAAGAAAAGTAGGAGAAGAAAGTTTGTGAGAGATGGGGAGAGGCAAGATTGAGATCAAGAGGATTGAGAACTCAAACAACAGGCAGGTGACCTATTCAAAGAGAAGAAGTGGGATCATAAAGAAGGCTAAGGAGATCACTGTTCTATGTGATGCTCAAGTTTCCCTTGTTATCTTTGGTAGCAATGGAAAGATGCATGAGTACTGTAGCCCTTCAACTACGTATGTATATAATATATACTTCTCTTTGTTAATAACCTTTTCTTCTTCATATATATTATTATATATAGTCTCAGTAGGGTTCTTGGCTAGTTATTGATCTGTGATTCTCTTTGTTTTCTAATATGTGGGAAATTTTTTATTTTTGATGGTGAAGGCTGATTGACATCTTGGACAAGTACCACAAGCAGTCTGGTAAGAGGTTGTGGGATGCTAAGCATGAGGTGGGTTTTCATATTATGAATACTCTCTCTCTTTTTGTGCTTCATATTGTTCAACTTTTTCTGTCAAATTTTTACTGTAAAAGCATCTGGTAGTTCTTGCTTTGTGACATGATTTTTTTTAGCTAAAAATATGTTAAGAAACATGAACTATGAATTCTATGAACAGATCTACAAATGGGATGTATATAGTCCCTCTTTTTCTCTCTCTTTGCTTTCAAAATATTCTATTGTTTTTTTTATAGAGAAAGAAAACTAAAACTACATGAATTGTAACATCTATGAACAGATCTGGTAACAAAACATTATTCCCTCCCTTCCTTTTCCTTGCAAAAATTGAAACAACTGAATGGTTGGTAGTTATAAGCAAATAAATATAATAAATGTCTTTCCTTTGACAAGATCTTTGTCTTTGTCTGATAGTTTCTTGACTAAAAGCATAGTAAACGGCAAATACACAACCTCTACTAACAGATCTGCAATTAGAAATTTAGTTTAACTAACAGATCTGCTGATTAAAGTCTGACCCATCATGGATTTGTATATTTACTTTTGTTTTCGTTTTGGTTTTTTTTTGTTTTTTTGATTTTTACTTTTTGTTGTTGAGATAAACTAACTGTTAGGGTTTCCAACTATGATAAACTCAGAACCTCAGCAATGAAATTGAGAGAATCAAGAAAGAGAACGACAACATGCAGGTTGAACTCAGGTATATATTGGATATTTGGTTTCTTTGCTTCTTCCTCTCTCTCTCTCTCTCTCTCTCTCTCTCTCTCTCTCACATGTAGATGGAAGTATATGTTGCAGGCACTTGAAGGGAGAGGATATCACATCTCTGAACCCAAAAGAGCTTATTCTCTTAGAGGAAGCCCTTGATAATGGGCTCTCAAGTATCCGAGAAAAGCAGGTTAGTATCCAAATATTATTATTTTATTTTTTTGCTAAATAGGATCCAAATATTAATTATATAAATGTGATTGAAGATCTTAATAGGCATCCAAGAGAAGATTTAACTTACCGTTTTTTGTTTTTTGCAGATGGAGTACTTGAATATTGCTACAAAAAATGTACGTGTAGACAGAACCATAGTGCCTTGCTTGATTGATTTCTTTTATTACTCATGAGTAATGTAATAGGAATATCATAACTATATTGGCCTATATTTTATCTTTAAAAGTTGTTAAAGCAATGCAAAAGAACCTTTTTTTTTTTCGCTTGAAAGAGTAAGGAAGTATATCAAAGTCTAAAGATTTGAGCTTTTTTGATAATTTGGTAGATTGATGAACTAAGTTATGCTTTACTTCTTCATCTAAATAAAAAAAAAAAAATGTTAAGCAATGCAAAAGAACTTTTCAATGTTCCTATATATAAGTATATGAGTTTTATTATTATAATTTTTTCTTTCCGTGACCTTAATTAACTTTGTTAACTGGACATTGCTCAGACCGAGATGTTGGAGGAGGAGAATAAGCACCTTACCCTCGTTCTGGTAATGTCATTCAACTTTCTATATATCTTTACTTATAAGCAAATCTGTGGACACCAATGTATGTACATGAATATTAGTGCATGAAGTATATGATGTGTGCAGGTGTACATGTTGTATGTTAATCTGTAGATGTAGTTAGAATATATGCTTATTTATTTGCTCAATACTTTCTGTGTACATTTAAGCAGTTTTATACATAATGATATGGTTTTGTGAGAGATTCATTTGTGTGCATTTGTGACTGTGTATCTCAGTTTGTGGAGCCGTTTGGTTGAATACATGTGTATGCATAATTGTATAAAGGCTTAGATGGTTATTTCAATTTTCATGTTCATGAAAGGGCTAAATTGTGATTTAGTTTTGTGAGTGTGCCTCCAATCATTGTGCATTTGTGGTGATAAATTGTATTTGAATATATGTGCATGCATCATTGTATCCATTTGGGTGAGCTTATTATCATTGGTCTATTAGGCTTAATAAAAATAAGATTACCAAAAATACAATTATACCTTCAAAAAAATTTTAAAATATTGTATATAAATCAAATGGGCTATGATTGTTTCACATTCAAGATTGTTCACACTATTTTACATTATATCTATATTCTTTCATATCATGTATAAAATGTAAATATCTCGTCTAGAAGTGTGGATATTGTGTGAGATATTTCACATCTAAGAATGTGAAGCAATAATTATCCAAACTAGATAAAGCTTGCCAAAAGCTTTTAATACATTTCAATCATAAGGTAGTGATTGCCATATCAGTAGAGACAGTTTTGTTTTTTAGATTGTTGTGAATGAATCCCCCCCCCCCCCCCCCCAAAAAAAGAATGTTCATATTTTTGAGCTATATTTTCATGTTGATTGATAATCAATAACACAAGTCCAACAAAGTCAAATTTCTATTCATTATAAATTAATTAACTCAATTAAGATAGTCATGACAGAATTGTGGCAAAGTCTACTAGTAGTAATTACTAACATTTCCCTCCTCTTCACGACAGCACCAACAGGAGATGGCCATGGAAGCAAACAGGGACATGAATGATGAGTACCAGCAGAGAGTGAGAGAGTACAACTCTCAAATGCCGTTTGCCTTCCGTGTGCAGCCTATTCAGCCAAATCTACAAGACAGAATGTAATAGTACTACTGTTGCTGGCATCTAAACTCTTTAGTTTGCTAGCTCTTCTGCTTTCCATGGTTTGTAATAGACCTAGCTAATATCATGCTCCTTGAGCAAGTACTAGTATTAAAACCTGCAAGTGTGTGAACTTGGCTTTTGGGTTGATCGATTACTTTGTGTACTATATATGGTGGGGATGACCTTGTGTTACCTTAGCATATATTGGGCTATTTATGTCTAAGACCCTAGATATATATATGTACCTTTATATACTATTTGGTTGGTTTGACCTTGTTTTTACCTTATAATGGACCATCATAGAACCTAGATAATCATCTGCTCTTTTTCTCCGATTGAATTGTTAAGTTTTAGCTAACAGGCATTTTCCTGTTGATTTTGTTAATTTTTACATAGATCTTTTTAAAAATTGAAATTCCTCTCCCCCTCTCTTTATATTGTCAATCAAAATTGAATTCTATCTAAGTTTTACCCTTTTGATATGCCAGTATATGCCAATTACCTAGGTGATGATTGAGCTTTATATGCATCACGTGTCTCGATCACTAGCACGTCACCCCTAAATACAATAACCCAGCCAAACATAATGAAAGTTACTACAACAAAGAGCAAAGTTCCACCAAATAAACACATTTTGTACGTTGTCCACCAAATAATCTACATAAAAATACTCACTCCACACCTCTTCAAAAAAAAAAAAAAAAAAAATCACTCCATACATGTATTACCCATCTATCATTTTTACATTTATGTGTGCATACACCCAAAAGTCACTCTACGTACTCCTTTCAAGAGTGTTAAGGCTCCTTTATATAGAAATATATATAATACATGTAAGTTATTATAAGAATTTAATCACAATATAATGGAAAAATAAATTACAAAGATAATGAGGTTATTGAGATATAAATATTTTGTAAGTACATTTTGAGTTGATGGGGTGTTATATTTCATAATAACTTTTGTAATAATAAATGTATGAATATAGAGATTTGTTAATTTTTATTGTAATACACTAACAGTTGGTGTCAAGAAATCTAATTGCACCGAGTTAGTAATTAAAAAGCTCTCGGAGGCACAAAATTAATCAGGGACAACTCTCTATACCGCATGATTCGGTGAGCTCTTTCCTTACTCTTGATCTTTTATTTTTATTTTATTATTGTCTTTATTGTTAATTTCCATATTAATTTGTTTAGTTTGTGACATGAACTCTACACCCATCACTACATTTTTTATAAGACTCTAGCTGACTTAGCCTGAAGTGTGATGCAATCACATCAAGGGTATATCACAACCTTGTTTATTGAGTTGTGATGTATCAAGGGTACATTACATTAAGTTTTTGGGTTTATTTTATTTTTTCTAACATTACCATAATTTAAAATTACAATATATATCATATAATCTTAATCCTATTAGTTTTCTAAATAATGTAATGTTATATTTTTGCATTAAGATTACATTAATGAAATATTAAAATAATTTAATATTACAATGTAATATAACATCACGGCAAACAAAAGGCCCCCGAAATGCAATTACAAGCCTAACAAGGTCAAGTTGGTATATTTTTTTCTTTCTTCTTCTTCTTTTTTTTTTTTTTTTTTTTTAATGGAACTTGGAAGATCAATATATATGATATTCCAGACAGTGAAAGATTAATTGGTTAAGCAATTTCAATTATTAAAATTTTCTGTAAGTAAAATAGAAACATGTATATTAATTAATTAATTATATGTATATTTTCAAACTTTATAAAATTTCTTTTATAACAAAATTAATTGTTTTAAAATAATTGTTGAAAATTATTTTAGAAGAATGTTAAAGCTCTTTTTTAATAATAAAAAAAGAATATTAAAGCTTAACCACTAATAATATATACATGTGGCATGTGTCTACGGTCTACCTTAATAATAAAATAAAAGAATTTCTTATCTTTACCATAAAAAAAATAAAAGAATTAAAAACTATTAGCCTCATAACACGCACTTTGCACGTGGGATGAGGCTTTTATTATTTTTTTGGTTTAGTGTTATAATATTCTTTTTTTTTTAATTTTTGGATAATTTTGTTTTGAAGGCATGGATTAGTAGGAGAGTACCCTATTTTGTAGGCATTTTAAGTAGAGTTAGAAATATATTTTTACTGAGTTGTCCTCAAATTTTTTTCTTGTTAAACCTAAGGTTTATGGATATTTTTGAACCATATAAAAGTAGAGTCTAAAGAGGAGAATCATATTATAGATCGTAAGTATAGATATATAGATATTATCTATATTACTATTTAAGGAGCTTCCTCTATTTGGGAATGACATTGTTTTTCAAAAATACCCCTACACCCCTAATTTTAAATAGAGACAAAACTAAAGGCCAATTTGATAAAAATATATCTTTAACTCCCAAACAACCCACTTCAGAATAACTTCCAAGTTCCCATTCCACTAAACCACCTCTAAAATTCAAATTTTCTACCATCATTCCTGTTAAACGCGATAACTTATTTTTTTTTTTCCCTTTAAATTGCTTTTGCAAAATAGAAACTTACCTTTAAAAAAAAATTCTCACCTTCATAAGGAAAAAAAATATTTATACACCAAACAAAAAAAACCAAGTTAAATATATATATATATATATATATTAACTAGATTTTAAGAATGACTTAGAGTTTAAAAAACCCTTCTCCTTATCCCATCATTATTTTTTTTTTAATAAAATTATCATATAGATAAAAATAAATAAAAATATCCAGTTAACTACCATTCTTTTTCATTTATCTAAGCAAAGACAAAACTAGAATCTTAAAATATATGCCTACAAAATTGGACTACTCACCCATTAACCCACCCACGTGTTCAACACAACATAGTTACTCCATATTTCAAAGCCAAGCCACCATTTACTACTATAAAAGATAAAATTTTCTGGTCACTTGAACACACTCAAGACAAAAAAAAAAAAAAAAAAAAAAAAAAAAGGCAAGCTTTAAATGTTGAACAACCCAGCTTGAAAAGTTCCTCTCTCGCCATCTATTTTGTTAACAAAAATTTTGAATTATGTGTATTTTTTTAATGGCCCTTCATAAATTTCATCAACTTTATGAGCATCTAAAGCATATTTTATTTTTTTCTAATCATTCATTTTACTTAATCTTGCAGATCTTTCATTACCATCAATTTTGGAGACTGCTATACATTGATTTGATTACTCCCTTTATCTAACTGAAATTAAATGGAGAAGTGTATGTTTTTCAAATGTCCAACTTATATTCTTATATCTTTCGATTCTCTTTAATTTAGGTTCTTCATTTAAAAAAAAAAAAAAAGGTATCTTTTTACCATCAATAGTTTTAAAAGTAAAGATTTATGTAGTGCCTTATTCTGTGTTGCGGTTACGAGATTGGGGAAAAATATATATATATATATATATATTTTTTTTTTTTGAGTAAAGAAAATTCTATATATTGATTTAAATACTTTTGTGCCTTATTCTATGTATTTCTAGTTCTTTAGACCTAACAAATTAATTTTGAAACTAAAGTTATTAGATGTTTTCTTATATATTAAATTTTGATTTGATTAAAAATTTGAATCGTGATTTTATGTAATTTTTATTTATATTGTAATGAGCATTATAAATTTGTGGGTGAAATAATTTTTTTATTATGCCCTTAAATTTTTTGTGATTAAAAAATATATTTATTCTAAATTATAATATATGCAAATTATTAAAAATATTTGGTATTATAATTTAAATAATAATTTTTAACATTTAAATAATATTACACATATTTTTACATCATTTTTCAACTATACGTATTTTACGATATTACTAAAATCTCTTATCAAACTGCCCAAATCTTCACCCAAAAAGTAGTTATGTATTTATTCATTTAAAAATAAAAGAATTAACAAACACACGTACCCAATTCCCAAGTGGGGGAAAAAGGGGGAACTGTAAAATATGTAAGGGCTTATTTAGAAGGAGATAAAGAAGAAGGGGGAAGAAGATCGGCTAATTAGCTCTCCCACAGAAGAAGAAGAAGAAGAGGAAGAGATATCGAGAGAGAGAGAGAGAGAGAGAGAGAGAGAGGAAACTGATTTTGGGTGCAGGGATACTCTCAAAACGCAGCGTTTCAGGTTAGGGTTTTTTTACTTCTTATTTTTTTTCCCTGTCCTCGCTGTGTCCCGGCCTCGTTCGACACGGGCGCGGCAGGCAAATTTCCGTTTCCGTGTCCGTGTCCGTGCTTTCTTGAATTTAATTAAGTGCTTGATGTTGAACTCTTTATTTTTATGGTTTTAAATTGTGATATTTGGGTATCGGATGCTGAATGGTAAAAATAAGCTGTTTTGTTTTGTTTTTGTTTGCAGACAAATTGATTGTTTCCTAAGGTTTTAATAATATTTGGCATTACAATTATATTATGTGTTGAATTTTGAAAATCAGCTTTTGTTTTTGTTATTAGACTAGTATTAGTTGAAGGGGGAGGATGGGAGAGAGGAAGGTGCTAAACAAATACTACCCGCCGGACTTCGACCCGGCGAAGCTACCGAGGGCACGGAGGCCAAAGAATGAGCAGATAAAGGTCCGCATGATGCTCCCAATGAGCATTCGCTGCAACACTTGTGGCAACTACATCTACAAGGGCACCAAGTTCAATTCCCGCAAAGAGGACGTCATTGGCGACACTTATTTGGGCATTCAAAGGTTCCGCTTCTACTTCAAATGTACCAGATGCTCTGCTGAACTCACCATCAAGACCGACCCCCAAAATTCCGACTACATTGTCGAGTCTGGTGCTACCAGAAATTTCGAGCCTTGGCGCGAAGAGGATGAGGTAGAATAATAATAATAATAATAATAATAAAATCTAGCCTTCTTGTGCTTCTGTACATTGTGACTAATAAATATGTGTTAATTATTCAGGTAGCAGAAACAAATAAACAGCAAAGGGAAGCTGACGAGATGGGAGATGCAATGAAATCTTTAGAGAACAGAACCTTGGATTCCAAAAGAGAGATGGACATCATTGCCGCGCTGGACGAGATGAAATCTATGAGGGTACTAAATAGCCTCTGTAATTTGTGTCTTGTAGACATGTTGTGAGATAATTTGAATTGAATCCAAAGTAAGTCAGTGTGATTGATACTGATACTGATACTGATACACTTCTTCTTTTGCAGTCCAGACACGCAACTGTGAGTGTAGATGCCATGCTTGAGGCCTTGCAGCGCACGGCTGTGGAAAAGGTATGATTGACCTGCTCTATTGTATGTAAGTAAGATTAGTTTTGTTTCTTATTAAGTGCAACAGCCTGTGTTGTCACATTTCTGTTTGGATTTGTTGATCTCTTTTTTATATTGTGAAAATGTGTGTTCCAACACTTTTGTCATGTGTGTGACTTTGTCTCGCCTGCTTGACCGGAAGCTTCTCCAGCTCAAGCATTTTCTTTTTCTAGTTAGAGACCAATGTCTTGGGGCTACCGGGTGGGTAAATATGAGTGTTTATCCTTTGTAATCAACTGGCCACAGAAAGGATCTAATTTCTGCTCATGTTTCTTCAGTTGTGGCTAACTGGTCCTTAGATGCCTGCACTGAGTCATTATACCAGTCTATGAGAACCACTTCAGTGAACCATGACAATTCTTTTTTGTTTTTTTTTTAAATAATTTTTGCCTTCAAGGGGAAGGGAAGGGCATGAAAATACTATTTTCTTGTGAACTTCTTTCACTGTTTCTCTCTCTCTCTCTCTCTCTCTCTCACACACACACACACCTATCGTTGTAGCATTTAATATGGTTCTGACTCTATTAAATGTTCTGTATGCTGACAGGAGAAAAAGTTGGAAGAAGAGGATGAAGCACTTATAAAATCAATATTTCAAGTCAGTACAAGCATTCTACTCTTATTAGTTTGCTTCCAATGTGTTCTTTTCCCTTTGCCCCCCCCTCTCTCTCTCTCTCTCTCTAATATAATTTACTTTGTTTCTTTTGCAGAGTTCAAAGCAAGATTATGTTCGAAGGATTCGTGATGAAGATCTTGATGATGATGAGGATATGATTCAGCTTTCAAGTGGCAATGGTAAAACATCTGGTCATGATTTGAAGGTATGTTGATCCTGTAACGATAATTTTTGTATTTTGAGGTTGTTTTATAGATTTGGATCTGTCAAGAATTTGTTTAATTGTTCATTTTGGTCTGAATGTAAGTCTACTCTTGTATGCTTCTTCATGGCAAAACCTGAACAGAGCTCTAATAATTCGTATAGTTTTTCCAAATAGGAGTCTTTTGATCTTGGACAGATTTGAAACCTGTCTAAGTTGCTTATCTAAGTGGTCACAACCATGGTTTTAGGTTTTGTGATGGAGAAAAAAGTATTAACGTTTCTAAAGTTGTGAAAAGGCTCAATTTGGAAGCTTCAATATTAGTGTAACTGGTCTGTGCTATTTTGACACCTACATGTGTCCTAGTCTTATGTAATAGAGTTGATATTAGCTTGCTAGAAAGCATAGTGGGATACTTTGTTGGTTTAAGATGATGCACTGCTAATTTCAATCTTTGATTTGAATTTCCTTTATAATTTAATGTTTATTAAAAGAAACTGAGGATTGTAATATCTATGTTATTACATTGGAAAAATATGATCTTGTGAACTTATGTTTGAATATGTTTCCAATGTAGAGGAGAAAGAGTTCCGAAGAGCCTCCTGGCAACCCAACAGATTCTTTGACAAAAGCCACTTTGGTTGACAGCTCCAGCCTGAAAGGTATGCCACATATGTTCAGATCTCTCTTCCTTATTATAGAAATTGTAGTCATCACTTAAAAGCAGCATTGTAGCCATCATTTCTGAAGCATTAACACTTAAAAGGCAATGCAAATTCAGAGTTATTCTTTTTCACCTTTCTGATTTATTTATGTGTTTGCAATTTCAATTTTGAGGCCTAAAAAATTACAATTCATAACTGAAATCTTACTTGTTCTGGATATGCATGCGTGCTCAAATGCATTGGTTGAGCAAAATTATGCCCAGTGGGGGCAATTGAATCCTAAATTTGAAATAAATATTTGGGGCTGCATTCCTCTTCATCATACTTGAATAATCATATAATATATATATTGAAGTACATTCATGTGAATCCCTTACGGAATTACAAAAATATGTTTATGTAATATGGGAAGAATGGTGTCAATGAATTTCTTTATAGATTGGTTAAACCCCACAGGGGCTTAAAGTTTTGGTTGATAATATCCTTGCTCCAAAATTAAAAAATAATTATAATAAAAAATAAATTGACATAACAAAATTTTTTAAGGCTGCTGTCGCAGAATATTATAACTGATTCCAACTGAATGATATGATTATGTAACTGTATTGGCTGAACAAATCATGATTATCCACATGACCACATTCCCACAACACAACGACAACAACTAAGCCTAGTTCCAAATTTTTGGAGTCAGTTATGCATCCTCAGCACATTAGTCAAGGTCAGCCATATTTATTCTTCTCTGCCATTCTGTTGAGGTCAAACCTTCCATGTCCGTCTCTACCATCACCATATCTTGGGAGTAACTACTAGCTTTCTATGCAGTCTGCAGCCCTTCTTTATTCATATGTCTAACTCATTTTTCATTTCCTGGGATGCACTCCACTCTGCAATGGAAACAGACTGCCAGACATTTTAACCTTCTGTAGGGATATCTTTCATGATTAGTAACCTGTGTGTGTGTGTGTGTGTGTGTGTAAATGCACAGAAGTTAATACTCTTATTATGAGAAAGAATACATTAAGCACAAGGTGATTGTATAATTTCACACACACCCACCCACACTAGCAGATTGTTGGTGAAAAAAAGAAGAAAAGAGGGAGCGAGGGGGAGATAATTGGAGCATCTGGCTTGGGCATTGTTTATGTAACATAATGCTTTGTCAACCATGTTTTTCAATAGAATAACTCTTAGTTTTGCATGAGTGTGAGAGAGACAGAAAAAGAGGGGGGGGGGGGGGGGCAACGGATTGGAAGGGGGAATTGATTTGTATCACTTTTAGTATTTCCCATTAGAATACTGACAAATTTATGTTTTATGTTTGGTTGTTGACAGAAAATCCAGGCAAAACAGGGGCTCCTGGTGATGCTAAACTTCTATTCAAGTCCTCGACCGTTAGGGTTTCTGTTGTTAAGAAACCAGCTTCTAATGTTAGCAATTCAGCAAAATTGGAAGTGAACCACCAAGGGACTCAAACCAATAATACAAGTCCACTCTCTAATGGTAACAATTCAGCAAGCACCGGACTACTCTCTCTCTTCCAAAACTATGATAGTGAAGACGATTAGTGAGTGTTTGTTAAGTGTATTGTATGATAATCATTTTCTTTCCCAATTTATCATTTTAAGGAAATTCATTTACCTTCATGTCAGATTTTTAGTTTCATGTTAGCAGCTAGATCCAGTGGTACTCAAACTAGTTAAAGAGAACTTCTAATACTATAATCCAGTGCACCTGATCTCATTCTGTCATATAATAATCTAGTTTGATTCTAATAAAGGAATTAATCCATAACTATAGATTTTTCGGGAAGTAGTAATAACAATATGGATTAGCCATAGCATTGTGAGAGGGATATGGTCTTACGGAATTCAATTGAAGCTAACCATGTGCTACATGTTTTTTCTCTTCCCTTGATTTAAAAGGAAGTCAATTGCTTGAATTGAGACTTCAGTTTGTGTTGGTTAACTGTGAAATTGATATTTGAATACATATAAATCTGAGTGCTATTGCTTGAAGAATTTATTAAAAGTATTAATGATGGGGTTGAAAGGATGCAGGCGTTTGGTATTGTAAGTTGTAACACATGAGAAAAGAGTTAGTCATATATACACTTACACCTAAAAAGTCTAATTAAGTTCCAAATGGGCTCTTCGTAATTACTTTTAAACTCAAGATCGAGAGCTAGTAAACATTCAATGAATCATATTAAATCTACACAATTTGAGATTTGAGATATTACTGATATGTTTCCGAAAGAGATTTTTCAATTGTAGCCTTCTCTTTTTCTTATTTTAATTCCTCATATTTTAACATAATGAGGAGACAATTAATGAAAACCTGATTTATCAAGCTACCTTTAGCTAGGAGACTCTTTTCCTTCTGCCATTTATCAAATTTGAAAAAGAGGCAGAAGAAAGGGTTCGATTATTTTATTTATATTTTGGAAATAAAATGATTGAATTATTTTTTTTTTTTTTATGGGGGGTTGAATTATGTTTAATATGATGACAATGTGATTTCCTATGCATTTGCTTCAAGTATATATACCTTGGCAAGACTTGCAATCCATTTACTTTGGTGCGCATTTTTTACACTAACGGGGGCAAATATGCCTTTCACATTTATCACACCCTTCTCCGGCGTCGTTTCTTCTAACCATTCAAAAGGAATCATTATATTCTGAGTTTAAATCCAGAGAAACCAGGGAACATTACCGCAATACCCCCCACCCCCCCTCTCTCTTCTCCAACGTCCCCAAAAAAAGCTACGTATAAAGAGAGTCAGAGAACTCTACTACATGTGAAAAATGGAACAAAAGAGAATTATAATCAACAAATTAAATAAACAACAAAAGCAAAGATTGGCCTTGCTTTAAAAAAAAACAAAAAACAAAAGGTTGACCATATAATATCAACTAGCACGAGAGAATGCATGTGTGGTTATGCACACCGATAGAAATTGGATACTGAAACTGAAATCCACAGTACTTGGCCATAAACATGGATTGAGTCCTAGAAAATTGATTTTGTAAATGCAGCATGATACTATAACCACATGTGAAAGGGAGGCTTGAATTGAATGCTAGAGCTGATATTACAATAAAGACAAAAATACAAATTACACCCTTCAAATTTGTTCAATTGTCATCTTAATTTTTAAGTTTTATATTTTTTCTATTTTAGTTTTCTAAGTTCACATTTGCTGTCATTGTTAATCTTTCCGTACGTAACTCCGGTTAATTGTTAAAAAGCATTTAAATATTAAAAATTACTAAATTTTCTTTTAAATAATAAAAAATAGTTATTAAAAAAGGTTTAATTATCCTTATGTTTCCTAATATTTGTCCTGTGTCAAAATGATCTCTATCGTTTCAAAATGTGCCAATTTAGTATCTAACAAGTTGGTATTAAGTCAAAATAGTCATTATTATTAAGTGATATTATATGGGAAAATTTGATATGGCTCGTGGTGACACTAAAATATTAATTTTATGTCATTTGAGGTTTTTTTTTTTTTTTTTTGAGATAGTTTCAACCTATATCATCCACTCCTAATGATAGTTCTTTATCATCAAACCAAGACATCAATCGGTTTTTGGTGTAAACAAAAATTAAACCCCAAATCTCTTATTCAACCATCAGAGACTTTACTAGTTCAGTTAACTGAAACCCACATGTCATTTGAGTTTTCACATGGGCTGCCAAGGATTTTTAATTAAAAAAAAAAAACTTAACTAAACTAGAATCACGAACTTTTTTTTTTATAGAATCACAAACCTAAATGTACAAATCAACTAAGATAACATATCTGACAAATCAACATAAGGAAATGCGTGCGGGTAGAGAGAGAGAGAGAGCTTAAAAACCTTTATAAGAAGTCTAACCAGAAAGAGAAGTGTATGGAAGTTTTTCTCAATCTCAAGAGATGATGACAACTACTTATTAGCTCGCTCGGGTGCACTTGTGTTTTACTACTATCGCAAGAAGCTTTTTGTAAATTAAAATTAAAAAAAAAATCTTGGTTTGTTTACATTTGTGTGCTATGACTTAGGAGTGCAGGAGATTTGAAATGGAAGCAATTGTTTTGTATCAAATTAGTGAGGGTTTTTATTTTTTATAAAGTTTTTTATTCCTTGCGTTTTTCCAATATATCATGGGCTGAGATGAAACACACAAAGATCCAAATGGCTATGTAGCTTCTACCTCTTCCTAATCTCAACCGGGTATTTCTAGGGATTTTAATCCCAAATGGGTTGGGTTTGTGATTCTAGTTTAGTTTTAAAAGAGTTAAAATTTTGAAATATATGACACTCCCACATAGCATCCGAAGTTGCATAAATTATTATTATTAAAAAAGAAATTTGGGGAATCAAAATATTATTTTAATATTACTATTGGCCATGTCTGCTTTTATATCTACCATTTAATGAGTAACTCTAGGACTACAAATTATTCAACAATTTTTTTGTCACATCTTTGACGTGGTAGACAGTGAATGGTTAACTATTTTAGACCCAAGATTTTTTTTTATCAATCACACTAGGCCACGTTAAAGTTGTGGTAAGAAATTGTGAAAATTTTTGTGGTCCTAGACTTTTTCCATTTAATAACAATGATTATTTTGACATAATACCAAGATATTAATGACTAATTTGACATTAAAATTACTAAACTGATATATTTAAAAATTTAGAGACCAAAAAGATATCTAATCCTTAAAAAAGCCATATTTGAAAATTAAGGCAACTCAAAAATTTACACAAGCGAATATTGTCCTAGATTTTCACACATTAACTGATGGAAAACACCCAAAAAAAATATTCAAACTATAAATCAAATCAAACTCAAAAAAAATCAGACCAAGGAACTCCAAAAAAATCAAACACACTGACCAAAATCCAGTACCACAAATAGACCATTACATGTCCACCCCAACAACACCAATCATCACCGAGTTCAAACCCATTAAAGAATTCATACTCAAAAACCCGAGCAACCACCAATCCTCCGCAACAAAGCTATTAATGTCACCACCCTAAGATCCTCACTTTACTACCACTAATAAAACACCACATCCAGAAAAGCCAAAACAAAACTCAGACCCATGACTCAGCCCTGTACCACATCAGCGTGTGACTTCAAGTACCAATGCAACCACATTCCTAGTTTGTAAACCTGTCACCAACCATTCAAACTTTTTTTTTGAATCCACCAACAATTCAAACTAAGTCAGTTTCTATGGGTGTCAGGATTATTATATTGCCAAAATTATAAAATTTGGTTGCGGATAATGCATTAAATCATGACCAAGTCTTGTTTTGATTCTTGAAACATAGCTTTATTTTAATTCAAAATTTTTTGGTTTTTTTTTAATAAATAAATAAAACATAAAAAGAACACTTCACTAACCTTGAATTTAGAAGGTTCATAATGGTCCAGATTTTGTTGATCTTTCATCTCCACAAGCTGGATTTACCAGTACCAGAAAGTAGATAATTTGTTCACTTGCTTCACAATTGCAAGCATACATTGGTAGAGATAGTGAAAACAAATGAATTTTTAGAAAAAGTGGCCAAGCAATTAGGCAATTGTAAAATGAAGTCAGTGGTCTCTTTCTTTCTTTTTTTGCTTTCTTTTCTTTCTAATGCTACAACATGTTTTAGGACTCTTGCAAACTAAATCATAAGACAAAACGAATATACCAATGTTATTAATTCCATTTCGGACCTCGTTTCAGTTTGTCTAGTAGAACGGAATATTTTAATACCAGCCTATTTCGGCATAATATTTTAAGGTTGTAGGGATGATAGGCCCAATAGTATATATTGGGCCGGGGGCCCGGTCTGAGGACGCCTGGTAATCCGAGGATGGGTAAACGTTGTTATAGAGGTCGGCATTAATGAATAGAGAAAGGGGTCTGGTCATGATGGTCCAAAAAGGTTGTCCAAGGAGGGGTACTTCCTCGACTGAACAAAGCAGAGGTCATAAAGTGCGATCTGCCATCCAAAAGCAACGTTCTAGGAGATTCTATTGATAAGGATGTACATAATGTAAGCACAGGACAAAGAAAAGCTATGAAATATCTAAGAGAAAGCTGCTACCACCGCATTGAATGTTCTGTAGCTAACTCTCTGGCCGCATTAATGAGGAAGTGATACTTAAACAGTAATTTTCAGTCTTACAGCTACTCCCAAAGACTTCAGGAAGGTGCTGATGGGACAAAGATCACACACAAGCAATCCAATCTACATGTGAAGGGTAGAGATGAAAGAAGGGAGATAGTATAAAGTAGAACGAAGACCCTGAGGGAAAGGGGATCGGATAATTAAGAGAAAAATATTGTAGTAACAAAAACTGTGCTTGTAATCAAATTCAAGAGATATATACAATAACTGATCTCCTCGAATTGTGTCGATGACGATTTTCTTTATATACAACCAGCCTATCTTTACTTTATTGTCATTTGGATCCATTATAATTGTTACCCAACTCATTAGAGCCTAGTTTTCTAATCCACTCTCTACAAATTCATTGTATTGGACTCTTTGGGCCTAGATCCTTTGACATTTTGAGCTTAGGAACCAAATTGTGTCCTCACAAAGGTATTTTTGGATTCTTAAAAAGAAAAAGAAAAATGTATATATTTAATTTAATTTGTCTAAAAAAATTAAATAAAGTGAGATTAAAAAAATATTTATTATAATTTTTCTATAAATAAAATTCACATTTTGGATAATTGTAAAAAAAATACAATAAATGTGAGAGTCATAACACTTATTGCATGCACAAAAGTTAATAATATTTTAATAAATATATAGATCTTAAATTTATAATAATAAAGAAATATTATGTCCACAATATTTTCACAACAAATTTAAAGTGACAAGTTATTATAAGTTGATATTAATGGCAAAAAATTAATTTCAGTAGTAGGTTCAAATTAAAACAAATAAAAACCTTCAACTTAAAATTTATTATGAAAATATTATAGGCGTAAATGCACTTTTAGTCCCTACATTTTGTCTTTTTTCCATTTTGGTCCCTACATTTCTATTTCACCACTTTTAGTCCCTGAACCAATTAACGCGTGTTATTTTAGTCTTTTCCGTCAATCAACAGACGGAAATAACTGAGATGACTAAAGGATGGATTAAAATATTATTAAAAATTTACTGTAGCACTCATCGGATTAAAAAAAAAAAATCAAGATCTATTTCATCTTCAACAAGAACACCAAAGAACACAGACCCAGATTTTAAACATAAGAACACATGCCCAGATTTACTTGCATTTTCTTGCCCTTTATTTTCAACCAAACACAAACACAAACACAAATCGATCTCCAGCAAGAACACAAACACAAACCTAACAGTAGATCTTCTCAGATTTTCTCAAACCAAAAAACTCAATTATACAAAATCACAACTCAAACCCAGATTTTCTCATCTTTCAATCAACAACGAAACCTCCAACAAATAAAATTCATAAACCCAGAAACCAAATTCATAAACCCAGAAAATTTGGCATAAAAACACCATAAATAAATAAAATCATAAATTCCAAAGCCCCCATCCTTAAACCCAAGCAACACGATCTCTGATCGTGCCCAACCTTCGCTAGTCTGATCATGCCGCAGGTTCAGGCCTCAGCCTCACCGGACCGTCATCGTCTTTGCCACAAATCTACACTGCCGAGAAGCTAACACGATCTCTGATCTACAAACCCAACCAAAGCCGAGAATGTAACATCGATCCTCAAAGCCGAGAAGCTAACACGATCTCTGATCTACAAACCCAACCAAAACCGAGAAGCTAACACTGATTCTCAAAGTCGAGAAGCTAACACGATCTCGTTGTCGTCGCCGTTGCCTCCTTCAGACCCACCCACCGATCTCGCCGCTATCAGACCCACCCACCGATCTCATCGCTGTCAGACCCACCCGCCCATCTCGCCTCCTTCAGACCCACCCACCAATTTGTGGCCCTTTACCTCTCTCTTGCTCTCAATCTATCTCTCCCTCTCCCTCTCTCACGATCAATGCTTATTTTTTAGGAAGACTGAATTTTTTTTGTTATGTTTTTTTGTTGATTTGGTTTATATATTCAGATTTCCTATTATAATATTAAAGTAGAGGGTCTGTGTTCTTTGGTGTTCTTGTTGAAGATGAACATAGATCTTGATTTTTTTTTTTTTTTTTAAATCTGATGAGTGCTACAGTAAATTTTTAATAATATTTTAATCCCTCCGTTAGTCATTTCAGTTATTTCCGTTTGTTGACTGACGGAAATAACTAAAATAACACACGTTAATTGGTTTAGGGACTAAAAATAGTGAAATAGAAATGTAGGGAGCAAAATGGAAAAAACCAAAATGTAGGGATTAAAAGTGCATTTACACCAATATTATAAACAATTGCTTTTCCTAATAACAATACCTCTTTTTTTTATTTAGTATAAATAAACATTAATATATATTATATACCATTGTACCTACTACCTAGTCTGACACTTGCATAGATTTTTTATTTTTTTTTAAACGTTTCTTTGTCAGTTCCAAAGCTAATAAAGTGTGGTCTCAGTAAAAGACTAAAGACACGTTTGGTAAACTGTAATGGTAATTATATAGAAATATGAATAGGTATTACAAGAAATAAAAGATGATGTAATGTAATACTTATTACTATTTATTTGTTCAGTGACAACACAATAATAGAACACTAAAGACAATGAAATAAAAGCATTTTAAATCAAAGTTAAGATATATTTTATGAAATATCTTACTCATATAATTATATTTCCTAAAAAATAATATTTTTTAAATTTGAAGAAGAGATTATTTATTTCTTATGATTTTTTATTTTCATAATTGTTATATGCATATAGAAAGTTTGTTTATTTGAAAATATATTAATTTTAGCAATTAATACACTTATTAAGGAATAGCTATCACAATTTTTTTAGAGATGAATAGTTATTATTCATTTTAAAGAATGACTATTCATAAGGAATGACTATTCCCTATAATATAAACATAACCAAACTATTGAATAGCTAAACCATAGGAATAACTATTACATTACAGTGTCTATTACAATCTAACAAACTTACTCTAAAAATTGAAACTTAGTGTCCGTTTGGCATGATTAATTTTGCAAACTTATTTTACTATTCAGCTTATTTTTGCTACTATTTATGGGTTCTATTGCACTTTTTGGTACTATTCATGGGTCCCATTATACTATTTCAACTAACTTTTATCTTTATCTATAGTATTTTCAGCAAAAGGTTTTCAGTTTCGGCCGAAATTTGACGTAGTGGCCGGAACTTTCCAAAACTGGCCGGAATTTGACCCAAGGTGGAATGGGTAGTATCACAGTACCGGATTACATGCCGGTATGAGATATTTTGGCCATTGGAACGGAACGAAATTAATAACAATGATATATACATAGTAATTAATTTCCATAATATCATTAAAAAAATGAGAATATGCGAGAATGGTATGGAGATAGAGTATGTCACAAAAGTTAAATGTAGTACTTAGCAATAAATGAGAGCTCATCCAACTCTAGTATTCTTTAATGAAATGAAGAGTAACGTCAAGAAAAATGGTTAATGTGCCCCTAAAGAATTAACCAAAAAATCATGTGGATGATTAAGGTTTTGTTTGGTTGGGGGATAGAAAAGTGGAATGATACAAAATAGGGAAGGAGAGAAAATTGGAGGCATAGGAGAGATTTTGGTTTTCTCTTATGGTGTTTGATTTAGGAGTGAAAAAGTGGAGAGATAGAAAACTCTTTTGTTTGGTTTGTAAGAAAAATAAAAGTATAATAAATTTAGTTTGTATTAATTTACAATCATATCCCTATTAAATAAAAAAACACATTATATTTGTATTAAAAAATATAAAAAAAGAGTACAAGAAATGCAAAAACCCCAAATTTTTTTCTAAAAAAAAAAAAAAAAAAATATCAAAACTAATGAAAAGAAAAAAAAAACTAAAACAGCAGAAAATAGATACAAAAATAAATGTTCTAAAAACTAAAAAGCGAACGTCGGCTTGTGGTTATTTTGGTCCAAACCGATGAGAGCTTTGCTCCACATTTCCACTCCTATTTTCTCTCCATTTTGGGGAGATTGAATTTTGGTGGGCTTGAGGAGAAAACAACAGTGCCCTACCATTTTGTCTCAACTTTTTTCTTTCTCATTTTCTATCCTCCCTGTCTTCACTCCAATCAATTATGGCCTAAGATAGTCTTTAGAAGAGAAGTGTCATAAGACCTTTCAACCTTCTATAATAAGGAACTTTGAAGCATGGAGAATCAAATTTGGGGTGGAAAAAAAAAATAGATGGAAAATATTGGCTAATTGAGTTACTACTTGAAGTGTTCTCAAAATATTTATCTTCCTTCTTTGAGGGTGCTTATGTTTTGTTGAGAGTTAATTTGGAGGCTTTATGGTAAAGCTTGCTTACAGGAGGAGGAAAGCGATCTTTTATTGGGATTGATCTTTTTGTCGTTTTGCTACCCTGTTGGATGACCAACTTTGCATTGGAGCGATTAAACTCTATAAAAGGTAACATAATTGAGTGAGGTTGGTTTAGTTATGAGCCAAAAGATGACACTTACGATTTGCAATTAACAATAAGGGCATAGGTTGACACATAGTGTGTGATGCGCAGCAGAGTGACAATCTGACAACAAAGTGGGTGACACTTAGCTTTCTTAACTTTCATCACAAGTGGCTAATTGGTTAAATCAGTGTCCCAAACATTGACATCAACAGTGTTCGTTAGTTAGTTAAATGAGTCGTTAAAACGTATTTATTTATTTTTTTGAAATAAAATGATTGAATTAATATTATTTTTTTATGGGAGATTGAAATATGTTTAATATGATGATAATGTGATTTCCTATGCGTTTGTTTCAAGTATATATACCTTGGCACGACTTGCAATCCATTTACCTTGGGGTGTATTTTTTACACTAAGAGCATCCGCATCAATGGATGCAAATTTTTTGTAAATTTGCACATCTAAAACCTACTTTTTCTATTTTACACTCCTATTTTTACAAAACAACCACATCAGTTTGTTTATTTTACACATTTATTCAAATAAAATATTCATCTTCACCCACCATCAACGATCAATCCACACCCACCTTCAACCCACCCAGCCACCATCATCAACCCACCATCATCAAGCACCATCACCCCAAAACCCACTGATCAAATAGAAAATCCAAAACTGATCAAACAAAAAAAATTAAAAAGGATCAAAGGTGAGTGAGATCGTATCGGCGAGGTTCGACTGATCGGCGAGGCTGGACTGATCGGTGTCGATGAGGCTGAACTGTGAGGGACCAAAGATAAAAGAGAGAGAGGTGAGAGTGAGAAGCTGAAAATGAGAGAGTGAGGTGAAGGAGAGAGAAAAAAATGTAAAATAATAAATGCAAGAGCTACAGTAACTATGCATATATGCACGGTTACTATAACACTTGTGCATAAATGCACAATTTTACATCCACTGATGTGGGTGTTTTTTTATCAAAATGTGTAAAATGAAATGTTTTTTCTATTATGCAAGACTTTGCATCCACTGATGTGGATGCTCTAACGGGGGCAAATATGCCTTTCACATTTATCACACCCCTCCCCCTTTCCCCCTTCTAACCATTCAAAAGGAATTATTCTATTTTTTGAGTTTAAATCCAGAAAATATAGGGAACATTACCGCAATTACCCCCCCCCCCCCCCCCCCCCCCCCTCTCTTTCCAAACGTCCAAAAAAAAGCTATGTATAAAGAGAGCCAGAGAACTCTACTACATGTGAAAAATGGAACAAAATAGAATTATAATCAACAAATTAGATAAACAACAAAAGCAAAGGTTGGCCTTGCTTTAAAAAAAACAAAAGGTTGACCTTATGAAATTATCAACTAGCATGAGAGAATGTTGTTCATGCAAGAGCATTAGAGCAAGTAGCCTAGTATCATCACAGTCACAGAAGCGTTTAGAGAGAGAGAGAGAGAGAGAGAGAGAGAGAGAGAGGCCTCAACATTTTTTATATGAAAAAATTATGTTATATTTTATTTTGTTAGAGCATTCGCATTAGTTCATACAAATTTTTTTTGTCTATTTTAGCATAAAAACCTAATTTTTCTATTTTACATCCTCACTTTTCAAAATACCTCACATCAGATTATTTATTTTACACTATATTTTATTAAAATGTCAAATTTTCTTGATTTAAAATTTTTTTTTTCTTCACACATAACAACCACCATCCACTCTTTTCCTTTATCCTCGAGATACGTAATGAAAGAACAAATAACTAAATGCAAAATGAATAGTGTTAATGTAAATTTACATTGTTGCTATAGCAAATTTGTAAATATATACAAATGCATACGGACTAATGTCGGTCATTTTTAAACAAAATTTTGTAAATTCTACGCATTTTTATATTATACAGGGATTAGTGTGAATGCTCAAATATTGTGTATTATATTGTAGAGGCATGAAAGAAGTAACGAATGGCTCTTAACCTATGAAGTTGTATGATAATAACATCAATTAATGAAACGTAGGAAACAAACAATGAAAAATACAAAAATAAAGGATCTAAGGTGGAAATTATATTTAACTCAATTAATTAATGATGTCAGGAAATATTATACCATATATGGCAAGAAAAATGGTTTTGTCATGGCCAAAAGACCTTTAAAAAAGGAAAATGATGAGGACGTGATGTCTGAGACCGTTGCTTGTGATCCTGCTGAGGATTTGATCTAGCAACTCACTTGAAAGTTAAAATGCAACCACAATAAAATCAAAAATTAAAAATTAAAAAACCGCAAAGTGCAACGTTGTGTGGTTATGCACACCGATAGAAATTGGACATTGACCATATCCATGGATTGAGCATTAGAAAATTGATTTTGTAAATGCACCATGATACTATAACCACATGTGAGGCTTGAATTGAATATTAGAGCTGATATTACAATGAAAACAAAAATTCAAATTACACTCTTTAAATTTGTTCAATTGCCATTTTAGTCCTCTAAATTCACATTTGCTGCTATAGTTAATCCTTTCGTACATAACTCCGATTAACTATTAAAAAGAATTTAAATATTAAAAATTGCTAAATTTTCTTTTAAATAATAAAAAATGGTTTTTAAAAAAGGTTTAATTTTCCTTTTGACACCTAAAGTTTGTCCTATGTGCCAACATGATTTCTAATGTTTCAAAATGTACTAATTTATTATCTGTTTGGGATCTGCTTATTTTGTTGAAACTGAAAACTTTTTACTGAAAGTATTGTAGATAAAGGTAAAGGTTATCTGAAATAGTACAGTGGGACCCATGAATAGTATCAAAAAGTGCAGTGGGACCTATAAATAGTAAAAAAATAAGCTGAATAGTAAAATAAGTTGGTAAAAATAATTTTTGTCAAACACACACTTAGGGCCCGTTTGGTAATGTTGTTCTAGTAACGTTGTTTGTATTTTTTAGAAATACGTATAGGTGAAAAAGTGTGTGGGATACGTGTAATGTTGTTTAAACACTGAAAACTGTTGTTCTAGTTACACTACCAAACAACCTTTTAGTCTCTAATATGTCAATGTTGCGTTAAAATAATCCTTACTGTTAAGTGTGATATTAAAATATTATTTTTTATGTCATCTGAGTTTCCATATGGGCTGCCAAGGGTTTTAAATTTAAAAAAAAATAAAAAATAAAAAACTTAACTAAACTAGAATCACAAACAACAATGATTATTTTAATATCACCATTAGCCATGTTAGATTTTCCATTATTTTAATATCACCGTTAGCTATGTCAACTTTTCCATCCACCATTTAATAACAATGACTATTTTTTTTTTACACAAAATATAAATTCTATTATAATATAACCTAAATGTATATGTTTGTGAAGCTCCCTTCTAAAAAGTTAAACCTCGACCCTTACCCCCTTACTCTACAAAAACTTTGTACTTGTGGAATGCCTTTCACACCAAGGGTATGCGGTGATACGACAATGATTATTTTAACACAATACCCAAATGTTAATGACTAAACCAATACATTTAAAACGCTAGAGACCAAAATAATATTTAAACCTTAAAAAAGCTATATTTGAAAATTCAGGCAACTCAAAAATTTACACATACGAAGATTTTCCTAGATTTTTACATATGGAATGATGGAAAACACCCAAAAAAAAATTATTCAAACTATAAATCAAATCAAACTCAAAAAAATAAACCAAGGAACTCCAAAAAAATCAAACACTCTAAGTGTACGTTTGGATAGCAAACGCGTCTAGCGTTTGCGTCCAAACCTAGGTCTCGTGCACTGTTCACGAGACCCACAAACCTCTTTTTTTAGCAAAATTTTCATTAAAAATGGATTTCACGACACTATTCACATATTTAATAATTATTTTGGTACAGTATTTTCAGTTTTCAGCAATAAGCGGTAACCAAACAGACCCTAACTAAAATCCAGTACCACAAATAAACCATTATAAGTCCACCCCAACGGCACCAATCATCACTGAGTTCAAACCCATTAAAGAATTCATACCCAAAAACCCGAGCAACCACCAAACCTCCACAACAAAGCCATTAATGTCACCAACCCACGATCCTCACTTCACTACCACTAATAAAACACTAAACACCACATCCAGAAAAGCCCTAACAAAACCCAGATCCATGACTCAACCCTGTACCACATCAGCGTTTGATTTGTCAATTACCAATGCAACCACATTCCTAGTTTGTTGAAACTGAAAACTTTTTACTGAAAGTATTGTAGATAAAGGTAAAAGTTATCTGAAATAGTACAGTGGGACCCATGAATAGTATCAAAAAGTGCAATGGGACCTATGAATAGTAAAAAAATAAGCTGAATAGTAAAATAAGTTGGTAAAAATAATTTTTGTCAAACACACACTTAGGGCCCGTTTGGTAATGTTGTTCTAGTAACGTTGTTTGTATTTTTTAGAAATACGTATGGGTGAAAAAGTGTGTGAGATACGTGTAATGTTGTTTAAACATTGAAAACTGTTGTTCTAGTTACACTATCAAACAGCCTTTTAGTCTCTAATATGTCAATGTTGCGTTAAAATAATCCTTACTGTTAAGTGTGATATTAAAATATTATTTTTTATGTCATCTGAGTTTCCATACGGGCTGCCAAGGGTTTTTAATTTAAAAAATAAAAAAAATGCAAAACTTAACTAAACTAGAATCACAAACAACAATGATTATTTTAATATCACCATTAGCCATGTTAGATTTTCCATTATTTTAATATCACCGTTAGCTATGTCAACTTTTCCATCCACCATTTAATAACAATGACTTTTTATTTTTACACAAAATATAAATTCTATTATAATATAACCTAAATGTATATATTTGTGAAGCTCCCTTCTAAAAAGTTAAACCTCGACCCTTACCCCCTTACTCTACAAAAACTTTGTACTTGTGGAATGCCCTTCACACCAAGGGTACGCGGTGATACGACAATGATTATTTTAATACAAATCCAAAATGTTAATGACTAAACCAATACATTTAAAACGTTAGGGACCAAAATAATATTTAAACCTTAAAAAAGCTATATTTGAAAATTCAGGCAACTCAAAAATTTACACATACGAAGATTTTCCTAGATTTTTACATATGGAATGATGGAAAACACCCAAAAAAAAATTATTCAAACTATAAATCAAATCTAACTCAAAAAAATAAACCAAGGAACTCCAAAAAAATCAAACACTCTAAGTGTACGTTTGGATAGCAAACGCGTCTAGCGTTTGCGTCCAAACCTAGGTCCCGTGCACTGTTCACGAGACCCACAAACCTCTTTTTTCAGCAAAATTTTCATTAAAAATGGGTTTCACAACACTATTCACATATTTAATAATTATTTTGGCACAGTATTTTCAGTTTTCAGCAATAAGCGGTATCCAAACAGACCCTAACTAAAATCCAGTACCACAAATAAACCATTATAAGTCCACCCCAACGGCACCAATCACCATCGAGTTCAAACCCATTAAAGAATTCATACCCAAAAACCCGAGCAACCACCAAACCTCCACAACAAAGCCATTAATGTCACCAACCCACGATCCTCACTTCACTACCACTAATAAAACACTAAACACCACATCCAGAAAAGCCCTAACAAAACCCAGATCCATGACTCAACCCTGTACCACATCAGCGTTTGATTTGTCAATTACCAATGCAACCACACTCCTAGTTTGTAAACCTATCACCAACAATTGTCAATTCAAACTAAGTCAGTTTCTATGTGTGTCAGGAATATTATATGGCTAATAATAAGACAGATTCAATAAAATTGAGATGCTTCCTTGCAAAATTATAAAAATTTGTTGTGGATAATGCATTAAATCATGACCAAGTCTTGTTTTCATTCTTGAACTATATTTTAATTCAAATTTTTTGGTTTTTTATAAAAATAAATAAATAAAACATAAAAAGAACACTTACCTTTGAATTTTTATTTTTGAGTAATCAGTTTTTTTTTTTTTTTTGATAAACAGTAAAACTTATTAGAACATACACGAAAATAATAATAATAGTGTTTTAAACCGGGTTTATAATACATTACATAACCAGAGTACAACTACAAAATGACCTAACCTTTGTAGTTGTAGACTGAGGTTATAAACAGTGGACACTAGACACACACAACCAATGTGGGATAAACATCCCTATTTTTTTTTTTGAGTAAACAATAATACTTATTAGAACACACACGAAAATAATAATAATAATAGTGTTTTAAACTGGGTTTATAATACATTACATAACTAGAGTACAATTACAAAATTGTCTAACCTTTGTAAATATAGACTAAAGTTATAATACTTAGAAGGTTCATAATGGTCCAGATTTTGTTGATCTTTCATCTCCACAAGCTGGATTTACCAGTACCAGAAAGTAGATAATTTATTCACTTGCTTCACAATTGCAAGCATACGTTGGTAGAGATAGTGAAAACAAATGAATTGTTAGAAAAAGTGGCCAAGCAATTTGGCAGTTGTAAAATGAAGTCAGTGATCTATTTCTTTCTTTTTTTGCTTTCTTTTTCTTTCGAATGCTACAACATGTCTTAGGACTCTTGCAAACTAAATCATAAGACAAAACAATATATATACATAGTAATTAATTTCCATAATATCATTAAAAAAAATGAGAATATGTGAAAATGGTATGGAGAGGGAGTATGTCACAAAAGTTAAATGTAGTACTTAACAATAAATGAGAGTTCATCCAACTCTAGTATTCTTTAATGAAATGAAGAGTAACGTCAAGAAAAATGGTTAATGTGCCCCTAAAGAATTAACAAAAAAATCATGTGGATGATTAAGGCTTTGTTTGGTTGAGGGATTTTTAATAAATAAAAAGAGTACAAGAAATTCAAAAATCCCAAATTGTTTTCTAAAAAAAAAAAAAATCAAAACTAATGAAAAGAAAAGAAAAAAAAAAGAAAAAAAAAAAAACCCCTAAAACAGCAGAAAATAGATACAAAAATAAACATTCTAAAAACTAAAAATCGAACATCAGCTCGTGGTTATTTTGGTCTAAACCGGTGAGAGCTTTGCTCAGCATTTCCACTCCTATTTTTCTCCATTTTGGGGAGATGAAGTTTTTATGGGCTTGAGGAGAAAACAACAGTGCCCTACCACTTTGTCTCAACTTTTTTCTTTCTCATTTTCTATTCTCCTTGTTTTCACTCCAATCAATTATGGCCTAAGATAATCTTTAGGAGAGAAGTGTCATAAGACCTTTCAACCTTCTATAATAAGGAACTTTGAAGCATGGAGAATCAAATTTGGGGTGGAAAAAATAGATTGAAAATATTGACTAATTCAGTTACTGCTTGAAGTGTTCTCGAAATCTTTATCTTCCTTCTTTGAGGGTGCTTATGTTTTGTTGAGAGTTAATTTGGAGGCTTTATGGTAAAACTTGATTACCGGAGGAGGAAAGAGATCTTTTATTAGGATTGATCTTTTTGTAGTTGTGCTACCCTTTTGGATGACCAACTTTGCATTGGAGTGATTAAACTCTATAAAAGGTAACATAATTGAGTGGGGTTGGTTTAGTTATGAGCCAAAAGAGGACACTCATGGTTTGCAATTGACAATAAGGGCACAAGTTGACACGTAGTGTATGATGCGCAGCAAAGTGATAGACTGACAACAAAGTGGGTGACACTTAGTTATTGTAACTTTCATCACAAGTGGCTAACTGGTTAAATCAATGTCCCAAACATTGATATCAACAGTGTTCGTTAGTCAGTTAAATGAGTCGTTAAAATGTATTTATTTATTTTTTGGAAATAAAATGATTGAATTATTATTATTTTCTTATGGGGGATTGAATTATGTTTAATATGATGATAATGTGATCTCCTATGCGTTTGTTTCAAGTATATATACCTTGGCACAACTTGCAATCCATTTACCTTGGTGCGTATTTTTTACACTAACAGGGGCAAATATGCCTTTCACATTTATCACACCCCTCCCCGACGTCGTTTCTTCTATAACCATTCAGAAGGAATCATTCTATTCTTTGAGTTTAAATCCAGAATAACCAGGGAACATTACAGCAATACCCCCCTCCTCCCCAACGTCCCAAAAAAAAGCTATGCATAAAGAGAGAGTCAGAGAACTCTACACGTGAAAAATGGAACAAAATAGAATTATAATCAACAAATTAAATAAAGAACAAAAGCAAAGGTTGGCCTTGCTTTAAAAAAAAACAAAAAATTGACCTTATGATATTATCAACTAGCATGAGAGAATGTTGTTTATGCAAGAGCAAGTATCATCACAGTCACAGAAGTTTTTACAGAGAGAGAGAGGTCTCAACATTTTTTTATATGAAAAAATTATGTTATATTTTATTTTGTTAGAGCATTGCATTAGTTCGTACAATTTTTTTTTTTTTTGTCTATTTTATCATAAAACCTAATTTTTATATTTTACATACATTTCAAAATACCTTACATCGAATTATCTATTTTACATTACATTTTATTAAAATATCAAATTTTCTTGATTTTTTTTAATTATTTTTTTTTTTCACACATAACAACTACCATCCACTCTCTTACTCTTTTTTTTAGAGAGAGAGAGAGTTTCAACCTATGAGATCTGCTCCTGATGATAACTCTTTATTATCTGTTGGAGCATTTTAATATTAATTAATTAAAATGAATAAATATTATAACATAAATGTAAAGATGTGGGAGTGAATGTGGAAGATGAGGAGTTAGTGAAAATGAGAAAATGTTTAATCCCACATTCAAAAGGAGAGAGACTATTTTATTCCTTTTAATTGTGGTGATTAATGGGTTAATATGAATTGAGTCAGATATTAGGCCAGATACGTGCACAAGGGGGGGGTGAAGGGTGGAGGTATATCCAAATAGTGTTGTGTAATTTCTTTTTTTAAGTTAATAATATTCAAAATTATTATTCAGTTTCTCGTTGTGTTATTTCCATTATTATTGTATTTGCACCAACAATTTTAAGGAGATTCAAACACATGGAGCCTACACAAGAGAAACCAAATGAGCCTGTTGGAGATCTCAACAAGCCCTTTCGCTTTAAGGGAACCCACTTCAAGAGGTGGAAAGGAAAGGTCCTCTTCTACTTGAGTCTTCTCAAAGTCTCCTACATCCTCATTGACAAGAATCTATCAAAAGTTCCTACCGATGAGATGAGTGAGGAAGAATATAGTCTCCATCAAGAAAAAATAGATAAGTATACAAAAGATGAATATAATTGTCGCTCTTATCTTTTGAATTGTCTTGTCGATTATTTCTATAATTATTATGATACAACTTATAATTCTGCTAAGAAAATTTGGAAAACTTTACAAAGCAAGTATGATACCGAGGAGGCAGGTGCAAAGAAGTATGCTGCTAATAGATTTTTCCGTTACCAAATGGTAGATGGAAAATTGGTGGTGGATCAAGCACAAGACTTCCAAATGATTGTGGCAGAATTGAGATCCGAAAGTATAAATATTGGAGACAATTTGGTGGTAGCTGGCATAGTTGATAAACTACTACAATCTTTGAGGGAGTTCCAAAAGACTTTGCAACACAAACAAAAGGAGACATCCTTAGAGATTTTGATCACACGCATCCGTGTGGAGGAGGAGGCTAGAGGACAAGATGCACTCATGACACAAGAGAGCAATGATAATTCCACCACAAAGGTAAACCTTATTTCCTCCAATAATAATATGCCCAAAAATCATTTTCCTAGAAATAGTCAATTGAAGCCTAAAAAGAGAGCCTTTAAAAATAATAATAGACCTCAAGGAAGGGAAACCCGAATAAAAATTACAATAAGAACCAAGAACCCCCTTCACAAGATCAATTTAATAGATCCTGTTTTGTCTGTTGCAAGAGTGGGCATATTGTTCGATTTTGCAAATTTCGGAAACGTGAATCTGTCCCGCAGGCTAACGTAACCGAAGAGCCTTTAGTGACTATGATTACAGACATCAATATGGTGCAATATGTTGAAGGGTGGTGGGCAGATTCTGGTGCTAATAGGCACGTCTGCTATGATAAAAATTGGTTCAAGTTGTACACTCATTTTGAAGAAGAAAAAACTGTTATGCTTGGTGACTCTAGCAAAACCAAGGTTCTTGGGAGTGGTGAGGTTGAATTGAAATTCACTTCTGGACGCATGCTAACATTGAAAGATATTCTTTACACTCCGTCCATGAGGAAGAATTTGATGTCAAATTCTTTACTTAACAAGGCTGGCTTCAAGCAAACTATGGAATCTGATAATTATGTAATCACTAAAAAGGGATTATTTGTGGGCAAGAGTTATGCTTGTGATGGAATGTTTAAATTGAATGTTGAGAATAATAAAGCATCTACCAGTTCATTTTATATGCTTTCTTCTATTAATTTTTGGCATGCTCGTTTGTGTCATATAAATAGTAGATATGTGGGAATCATAAATAGTTTAGAATTAATTTCAAGATTGTCAAAAGATTTTGAAAAATGTGAAACTTGTAGTCAAGCTAAGATTACAAAAAGACCTCATAAAAATGTTGTAAGAAATACTAAATTGCTTGAGTTAATTCACTCTGATTTATGTGAATTTGAGGGAATTTTAACTCGTGGAGGAAATAGATATATTATCACTTTTATTGATGATTTCTCAAAATATACAACTGTTTATTTGTTGAAAAATAAAAGTGATACTTTTGAAAAATTTCAAGATTTTTTAAAAGAAGTTGGAAATCAATTCGGTAGAAAAATAAAAAGAATAAGAAGTGATAGAAGCCGTGAGTATGAATCAAGTGCATTCAACTCATTTGTTCAGTCTTTGGGACTTATCCATGAAACTACTGCACCATATTCACCTGCTTCTAATGGTGTGGCTGAAAGAAAAAATAGAACTTTAATTGAGTTAACAAATGCCATGTTAATTGAATCTGGTGCACCTTTACATTTTTGGGGTGAAGCTATTTTAACTGCATGTCATGTTTTGAATAGAGTGCCACATAAAAAGTCACACACCACACCTTTTGAGATGTGGAAAGGACATAAGCCAAATTTGGAATATTTGAGAGTATGGGGTTGTCTTGCTTATTTAAGGCTTACTGACCCTAAAATGCCTAAATTAGGTATAAGAGCTACTACCTGTGCTTTTCTTGGTTATGCGATTAATAGTGCAGCCTATAGATTTTTTGATCTTGAAAACAAAATAATTTTTGAATCTAGTGATGCAATTTTTCATGAAGAAAAATTTCCTTTTAAATTGAAAAATAGTGGGGGTGAATAAAATATTTTGTCACAACCTAGTTCTTCTACTTCACATTTACAAAATCAAGAAAATTTTGAAATGGAACCTAGAAGGAGTAAAAGAGCTAGAGTTGAAAAGGATTTTGGTCCTGATTATTATGTTTTTAACATTGAGGAAAATCCCCAAAATTTAAAAGAGGCTTTAACATCACCTGATGCTATATTTTGGAAAGAGGCTGTAAATGATGAGATAGAATCTCTAATTTCTAATAAAACTTGGAAATTAGTAGATCTTCCACCGGGTTGTAAGACTATAGGTTGTAAATGGGTCCTTAGAAAAAAGTTGAAACCGGATGGATCAATAAATAAGTTTAAAGCTAGACTTGTTGCAAAAGGTTTTAAACAAAAAGCTGATATTGATTTCTTTGATACATTTTCTCCAGTAACAAGAATTACATATATTAGATTGTTAATTGCTATTGCTGCAATTTTTGATTTGAAAATTCATCAAAAGGATGTAAAAACTGCTTTTCTAAATGGGGACCTAGAGGAAGAGATTTATATGGACCAACCCGAAAGCTTTGTAGAGCCTGAATAAGAAAGCAAGGTATGTAAGCTAACTAAATCCCTATATGGCTTAAAACAAGCACCTAAGCAGTGGTATGAAAAGTTTGATTCCTGCATGATTGAGTATGGTTATAAATCAAATGAATGTGATAAATGTATTTATTCTAAATCATGGAATAATTTACATGTTATTATTAGCCTCTATGTGGATGATATGTTGATTTTTGACTCAAATATGCATGTTATAAATGAGACAAAAAATATGCTTAAAAGCCATTTTGATATGAAATATTTTGGTGAGGCTAATTTTATTTTGGGCATGAAAATTACAAAAGCATGTGATGGAATATTTCTTGATCAATCACATTATGTTGAGAAATGTTGACACCCTATTTTGCAACCTGCATTTAACCTCACATGGAGGGTAAAAGGGTAATTTCACCTTGAAAATATGCATCTTGATTCTGGTCATTAGATCCTTAATCTCATTTCACCAAAATGATCTTGATGTTGTAACGATCAAATCGACTAGTCATAAGCCCTAATCGGACCATCAGATTGAAAGTTATCATCAAATCAAGTTCTAATGGCCAAAATGCACTATCACAAATTGAGTCCGACAATATGTGATTATGAACAATTGATCTCAATTGGTTATAAGTATAATCAATTTGAGAATGATGATGTGTCATAATTTGATTGGTTAGGACTATATTTTATGGTAGGGTTGCACATACCTAATTAATTAGATAGTTAAACATTAATTATTCAATGAGTAATTTGTGCAATTATCTTTTAATTAGAGTAAATTTGGAACCAATTAAGTCTGAAATGGGAGTGATTGGAGTCATTTAATGTTAATTGAGAGCTAATTTGGGACCTATTAATGCTAATTGTGCTAAAATTATTTTCTAACAAGTGACCTCTGCTCACCATTTCGTTGATATCTCTCAGACTATTTTGAATCTGTGAATGATGTTAATTTTCCCAGAAACTAGACATCCGGGGCTTCAATTTGAGCACAAGAACGAGACAATTCCGATCAGAATTGAGTCAGATATGATTATTTGAAATTGACTCTACAAGCTGTTACAGCAGCTACGGGAAAACCAAATTTTGACTTGCTCATCACTCCCATCAATCTTTCCATTTAATGCAACAGATTTCCCCCAAGGCTAAAATGAGATCTAGGTTCATGATTCTTTGTCAACCCTCATTAAATGGCATTCCATTCATATTTCCTCCACTATTACTATATAAACTCTTCCTCTCTTTCATTTCAAAGCACGCAAAAAAACCTCACCTTCCTCTTCTCTTAAGTTCTAGTGAAGTTGAGTAGTCTTGTCATATCTTGGTCAACCTGAGACTCAAGGTATTGAGTGAGACTTACTCTCTCTTCTAACTCTTCTTTTCCTCCACTCTTAGGACCGCCATAGTCTAGAAGACCGGTTTCATCGGGCAAGGTGGGTGCCTAACACCTTCCCATCTTGTAACATAGCCTCCGAACTTAGATCAATGATTGATAGACCAATGTTTATCCTTGTAATTTTCAATTTTTAGATTGTAACTAGGAAATAAAGTTATGTACTTTATTTTAGATTGTATCTAGGACTAAAACCATGTAATTTTCCTATGATCAATGTAAATTCAATTTCACATTAATAAAATGAGGAATTTTTCAATTATGGTTTTCTTATTTTTTCAATAATTAAATAAGTGGCGACTCCATTGTAAAACCCTTAATCTAAAGGGAAAAATATAACTAGTCGAATCTCCATTTTGAGAGGCAATAACACGACTCTACCCATTCACGTGGGTTTGGCCCAACACTCCTAAAAAAGGGGACCGGGGGCGCGGTCTCTCACAAGAAAATATTGAGAAAATATAATTTTCATGATCACAAAAGTGTAGCTACTCCTTTTGATTCTAGTGTTCATTTGTTTCCTGTGAATAATGATGATGAGATTTTTAATCAAAAAGATTATGCTAGTATCATTGGTAGTTTGCGTTATGCTACTGATTGTACTAGACCTGACATTGCATATGCAGTAGGAGTGCTTAGTAGATTTACTAGCAAGCCTAGTAAAGATCATTGGCTAGATATTGAGCGAGTCATGAGATATTTAATTGGTACAAAAAACTATGGCTTATTTTATAAAAAGTACCCTGCTGTGATTGAAGGTTTTAGTGATGCCGATTGGAATACTTTGTCAGTAATTCTCTCTCTACCACTGGTTATATTTTTACCTTAGGTAATATTGCTATTTGTTGGAAATCTAAAAAGCAAACAATAATTGCTAATTCAACAATGGAAGCTGAATTAATAGCATTAGCTTCAGTTAGTGAAGAGGCAAATTGGCTTAGAGATTTGTTATATGAAATTCCACTGTGGGAAAAGCCAATTCCACCTATATTAATTCATTGTGATAGCACTGCCGCAATTGGTAAAGTTAAAAACCGTTACTACAACGGTAAATCCAGACCTATAAAAAGAAAGAACAGTACCGTGCGATCTTATTTAAGTAGTGGCATCATAACTGTGGATTATATTAAATCTAATGATAATCTTGCAGATCCATTTACCAAGGCCTTGGCAAAAGATAGAGTCTGGAATACATCGAGGGGGATGAGACTAAAGTCCATAAAATCATGAGCCATGTATGAGGATACCCAACCCAAGGACCAGAGATCCTGAGAATTGGGTTCAATGGGAAAAACGAATCATACGATGGTCGTAAGAAATGCACTATTTTTTTTTTTAATTTTTTATTTTGTAAATAATTTTTTAATTGTTCATCCCTATGATGTAAGTGCATTTATCCTGTAATGTGGAGAGGTTGAGTAAAAAATTCTTAATGAAATTTGTAGCTCGTATGAGTGGGGTGTCAAAATTACAAGAGTACCCTTGACAAAATTTCACCTATGTGAGTGTGGGGGTGGGGCCGCTCCCTATGAGATTTGGACTTAATCTCAAATACACTCATGAAACCGGGATCAGCACACGGCCGCAAAGTGCTAGCTATAAAAGCTCATGTCAATACTTGGGTTGTTATGTGTAAGCAGTGACGCTTAATTTCCCTAAAGCAGTCTTAGTTCAAGTCGGAGACCACTACGACTCTGGAGTTGAAATCGCTGTTTTACTAAGTGAAGGTTCAATGCAGAGCACACCTTCATGATGCATAGTGACCCGTCTTTGCCTGGTAATCTCTCTTTAACTACAAAATTTAATATTAAAATGAGTGGGAGATTGTTGGAGCATTTTAATATTAATTAATTAAAATGAATAAATATTATAAAATAAATGTAAAGATGTGGGAGTGAATGTGGAAGATGAGGAGTTAGTGAAAATGAGAAAATGTTTAATCCCACATTGAAAAGGAGATGGACTATTTTATTCATTTTAATTGTGGTGATTAATGAGCTAATATGAATTGAGTCAGATATTGGGCTAAATATGTGCGCAAGGGGGAGGTGAAGGGTGGAGGTATCAAAAATGGAAATGAATCAGCCTCTTGGATCCTCCTACTTGACAGCCCATTCAGAGTAATTATTATATCCATTGGTGAGTAAATGACCCGAATTAATACTCTATTTTTATTATGGAAAATGAAGAGCCATTAATCCATTTAATGGACTATCCGTTTGAGCCTTTTCATTTTTCAGAAACTCCTTATCTCACCATTAATTGAGTAACTCCAGCCTATCAGATTAATATCCAACAGTTAATCTTGTAACACCCACTACATTAGAATAATGGACCTAATTAATCAGATTTATTTGGGTAGTAAGTTTGGGCTTGAATCTCCTTAAAGAGAGCGAGTGCCGCGCCTCAGTCCAAATAGTGTTGCGTAATTTCTTTCTTTAAGTTAATAATATTCAAAAGTATTATTCAGTTTCTCGTTGTGTTATTTCCATTATTATTGTATTTGCACCAACATTATCAGACCAAGATACCAATAAGTTTTTAGTGTAGGCGGGGATTGAACTCCAGATCTCTTATACAACCATCAGAGACTTTACCAGTTAAGCTAACTAGAACCTACATCCACTCTCTTACTTTATCCTCAAGATACGTAATGAAAGAATAAATAACTAAATGAAAAATGCATAGTGTTAATGTAAATTTACACTGTTACTATAGCAAACTTGTAAATTTACACAAATACATACAAATTGACATAGGTCATTTTTAAACAAAATTGCGTAAATTCTACACATTTTTATATTATACACCGACTGGTGTGAATGCTCAAATATTGTGTGAATGCTCAAATATTGTGTATTATATTGTAGAGGCATGAAAGAAGAAATAACAAATGGCTCTTAACCTATGAAGTTGTATGATAATAACATCAATTAATGAAACGTAGGAAACAAACAATGAAAAATACAAAAATAAAGGATATAAGGTGGGAATTATATTTAATTCAATTAATTAATGATGTCATGAAATATTACACTATATATGGCAAGAAAAATGGTTTTGTCGTGGCTATATGACCTTTAAAAAAGGAAAATGATGGGGAGGTGATGTCCGAGACCGTTGCTTGTGAGATCCTGCTGAGGATTTGATCTAGCAACTCACTTGAAAATTAAAATGCAACCACAATAAAATCAAAAATTAAAAATTAAAAGTTTATTTATTTTTTTGGAAATAAAATGATTGAATTATTATTATTTTTTTTATGGGGGATTGAATTATGTTTAATATGATGACGATGTGATTTCCTATGCGTTTGTTTCAAGTATATATACCTTGGCAAGACTTGCAATCCATTTACCTTGGTGCGTATTTTTTACACTAACAGGGGCAAATATGCCTTTCATATTTATCTCATCCTCCCTAGCGTCGTTTCTTCGAACCATTCAAAAGGAATCATTCTATTCTTTGAGTTTAAATCCAGAAAATCTAGGGAACATTACCGCAATACCCCCCTCCTCCCCAAATGTCCAAAAAAAAAGCTACGTATAAAGAGAGTCAGAGAACTCTACTACATAAAAAAATGGAACAAAAGAGAATTATAATCAACAAATTAAATACACAACAAAAGCAAAGGTTGGCCTAGCTTTAAAAAAAAAAAACAAAAAAGCTTTTAGAGAGAGGGAAAGAGAGAGAGAGGTGTCAACATTTTTTTATATGAAAAAATCATGTCATATTTCGTTAAAGTTTAGTGTATTATATTGTAGAGGAATGAAAGAAGAAACGTTGTGGGGTTTATGCACACCAATAGAAATTGGATACTGAAACTGAAATCCACTGTACTTGTCCATAAACATGGATCGAGTCCTAGAAATTTGATTTTGTAAATGCAGCATGATACTATAACCACATGTGAAAGTGAGGCTCGAATTGAATGCTAGAGCTGATATTACAATAAAGACAAAAATACAAATTACACCTTTCAAATTTGTTTAATTGTCAAATTAGTTTTTAAGTTTTATTTTATTTTTTTCATTTTAGTTTTCTAAGTTCACATTTGCTGTCATCGTTAATCTTTCCATACATAACTCCCATTAACTATTAAAAAGTATTTAAATATTAAAAATTACTAATTTTTCTTTTAAATAATAAAAAATAGTTATTAAAAAAAGGTTTAATTATCCTTTTGACTCCTAATGTTTGTCCTATATGTCAACATGATCTCTAACGTTTCAAAATGTGTCAATTTAGTCTCTAACATGTCAATGTTGCGTCATAATAGTCATGATAGTCAAGGGATATGAGAAAATCTAATATGGCTAATAGCGACAGTAAAAAATATATATATATATTTTTTATGAGTTTCCACATTGAACGCCAAGGGTTTTTAATTTTTAATTTTTTTTTTAAAGCAAAAAACTTAACTAAACCAGAATCACAAACCTGAGGAAATGTTTGAAGAATCACTTATTCCTTGCATTTTTTCAAGTCGGTTTTCCAAGATATCATGGTTGAGATGAAACAAACATATCCAAATGGCTATACCGCTTCTACCTCTTCCTAATCTCAATCGGGTCTTTCTAGGGATTTTAATCCCAAATGGGCTGGGTTTGTGATTTTAGTTTAGTTTTTCATTTTTAAATTAAAAATTAAAAACACATGGCAACCGAATTGCATAAAATATTATTTTAACATCACCGTTGGCCATGTTAATTTTCCATTAACAATGATTTTTTTTTTCATAAAAAAAAAAGATTATTTTGACACAATACTAAAATCTTAGTGACTAAACTTATACATTTAAAATGTTAATGATCAAATGATATTAAAACCTTAAAAAAGCCATATTTGAAAATTTAGGCAACTCAAACATTTACACATGCAAAGATTTTCCTAGATTTTCACACATGGAATGATGGAAAAAAAAAAAAAAAAAAAACCCAAACAAATTATTCTAACTATAAATTCAAATCAAACTAAAAAAATTCAAACCAAGGAACTCCAAAAAAATAAAATAAAATCAAACACACTAACCAAAATCCAATACCACAAATAGACCATTGTAAGTGCCCGTTTGGATTGGGCTGAAAGCTACGTCTATGTTTGTTCTTTCACTTTTTTTTTTTTTTTTTTTTTTTTTTTTTTTCAACCATAACATTTGACTTTTCCACTGTGAACAGTGCACCCGTACACTGTTTACGGGTCCCACAAATTACATTTTTCAGCAACTTTTTCATTAAAAATGGGTCCCACAGCACTATTTACACATTTAAAAATTATTTCGCTACAGTGTTTTCAGTTTCAACACAAATAAGTTGTATCCAAACGGACCCTAAGTCCACCCCAACAACACCAATCATCATTCATCACTGAGTTCAAACCCATTAAGGAATTCATACCCAAAAACCCGAGAAACCACCAAACCTCCACAACAAAGCCATTAATGTCACCACCCCAAGATCCTCACTTCACTACCACTAATAAAGTTATAAAACACCACGGCCAGAAAAGCCCTAACAAAACCTAGACCCATGACTCAGCCCTGTACCACATCAACGTGTGACTTGTCAAGTACCAATGCAACCACACTCCTAGTTTGTAAACCTGTCACCAATAATTCAAGTGTTTGGATACCGTTTATTTTGCTGAAAACTGAAAACAATAAAAAAAATATTTTCCAGATTACTGTTCACACAAAAAACACTGTTCATTTTCCTATTTGCACTGTTCACGTCCCATGAACAGTGCTATAGGCGTTGGTTTAAAAAAAAAAAAAAAATGCCGAAAACGCAAAACGTGGGACGTAGACATTGAATCCAAACGCCTTCTAAGTCAGTTTCTATGTGCGTCAGGATTATATTGCTAATAATAAGATAGATTCAATAAAATTGAGATGCTTCCCTGCAAAATTTTAAAAATTTGTTATGGAGAAGAATGCATTAAATCATGACCAAGTCTTTTTTGATTCTTGAAACATAGCTATATTTTAATTCAATTTCTTTTTGGTTTTATTATCAACCACAAATTAAAAATAAAAATATAAAAAGAACAATTTACTAACTTTGGAAAAACCCCAAGGGGTTGGCTTAGTGGTTCCTAAGGACTTATGATATCTATGAGATTCTGGGTTCAAAATCTCTTGTCAGCATCTTGAGGCCACCCTCATGGGATTTCTCCCTCCAATAACCTAGTGCATATATACATAGTAATTTCCATAATATCTTTAAAAAGGAGAATATGTGAGAATGGTATGGAGATAGTGTATGTCACAAAAGTTAAATGTAGTACTTAGCCATAAATGAGAGCTCATCCAACTCTAGTATTCTTTAATGAAATGGAGAGTAACATCAAGAAAAATGGTTAATGTGCCCCTAAAGAATTAACAAAAAACTCATGTGGATGATTAAGGCTTTATTTGGTTGGGGGGATAGAAAATAGGGAATTAGAGAAATTGGAGGCATAGGAGAGATTTTAAATTTTCCCTTATAGTGTTTGATTTAGGGGTGGAAAAGTGGAGAAATAGAAAACTATTTTGTTTGGTTGGGAAGAAAAATGAAAGGATAAAAAAAGTAGTTTGTATAAATTTACAATTATGTCTTTATTAAAAAAAAAAAAACACGTTATATTTGTATGAGAAATGATATATCTACAACATTTTTACAACAAATCCTAAGTGGCAGGTTGTTATTGGTTGTTATTGTTGGGGCAAAAAAGTAATCTCAGTGTTAGGTTCAAATTTGAACCAATAACAACTAACCACCTGTGATTTGTTGTAAAAATGTTGTAGACGTAGCATTTATCTATTTGTATCAAAAAAATAAATTAAAAGAGCACAAGAAATTCAAAGAACCCCAAATTGTTTTCTAAAAAAAAAAAAAAACCCTAAAACTAATGAAAAGAAAAGAAAAACTAAGACATCATAAAATAGATGCAAAAATAATTATAAACGTTCTAAAAAGTGAACATTGGCCTGTGGGTATTTTGGTTCAAACTAGTGAGAGCTTTTGCTCCACATTTCCACTCATATTTTCTCTCCATTTTGGGAAGATTGAGTTTTGGTGGGCCTGAGGAGAAAATAGCACTGCTCTACCATTTTATATCCACTTTTTTCTTCTTCATTTTCACTCCAATCAATTAGGGCCTAAGATAATCTTTAGGAGAGAAGTGTCATAAGCCTTTCAACCTTCTATAATAAGGAACTTTGAAGCATGGATAATCAAATATGGGGTGGGAAAAATAGATGAAAAATATTGACTAATTGAGTTACTGCTTTAAGTGTTCTCGAAATCTTTCTCTTCCTTCTTCAAGGGTGCTTATGTTTTGTCGAGAGTTATGGTATTTTGGAGGCTTTTATGGTAATGCTTGCTTACAAGAGGAGGAAAGAAATCTTTTATTGGGATTGATCTTTTTGTCGCTGAGCTACCCCCTTTGGACGCTTGGCTTTGCATTGGAGTGATTAAACTCTATAAAAGGTAACATAATTGAGTGGGGTTGGACGGTTGGTTTAGTTATGAGCCAAAAGAGGACACTTAAGGTCTGCAGTTGACAATAAGGGCACAAGTTGACACGTAGTATACGATGCACAGCAGAGTGATGGACTGACAATAGAGTGGACGACACTTGACTATTGTATCTATCATCACACGTGGCTAACCAATTAAATCAATGTGCCAAACATTGACATCAGCAATGTTCATTAGTCAGTTAAATGAGCCGTTAAAACGTATTTGGATATTCCAAACCGTTGCTTTTAAAAATTCCTCCACCCATTATGAGTTTGATCCATGTGGTACAAAAAGGAAAAAAAAGAAAAAAAGAAAAAGAAAAAAGAAAAAGCAAAATGTAAACCCTAGAAGGAAAGCAATTCACATGAAATAAATTTAAGAAAAAGAATAGAATATAGGAATTTTATTTTATTTTTGACTTTTATTTTTGAGAATATTTTTATTTTTGACTAGTTCCATATCTACAAACTCGAATCACAAAAGAGATTGCGTTTGCGTGCGCCGGCTATTTGACTTGCGGACGTTGCCTATATATGTAATTTCATAAGTCAACAATTCTAGCATAAATATAAAACACCTCCTTTTAGTCCATGTTTATACAGACATACACAAATTTTCTTCAACCTTTTTGTACAAATATACCGTAGAATCCTCAAATTAACGTTAGCATACTACTACATCTGTTCATGTCTTTTTCCCAAACCCATCAACCAATTTTGACCCCCAACAACCCCCACCCCCCCCAAAAAAAAAAAAAGGTGAAAAAAAGGTGCATTAAAAAAGCCCCAAAACAATGATAAGATAGCTCATGATCATCTCTACATATTTAAGTGACGAGAATACCCTTGTTAGTACACGTGTCCTACAAGTAGATTGCAAAAGTGGTACAAGGCTAAAACGGTCCTCTTCAAAAATCGGCATCAGAAAACTTTGATAGTTTGATATATACATATAAAATCTAACACACACCGTGCTTTAGCCCCCCCCTTCTCTCCTGTTTCTCTCTCACAAACAACCGTTTTGTATGGTTGACGACACCACTCACTTTCTCTCTCTCTCTCTCTCACACCAATTTTTCGTTTCTCTCTCTAAAAAAAAAAAAAATAAAACACCAAAAAAAAAAAAACGACTATAGCTAAAGAAAATTGTTACAATTATTAACCACAAGAATTTTCACATTTTTTTTTGGTTTTTCAATCTCTTCCACGCACAGGTAATTTTTTGCTTCTTTTTTTTTTTTCTCTCTCTGATTCTGTAATTGTTTTTGGTTTTTATGTTTATATTTGTGTGTGTTTTTGTTTATCTGCATTATGGTGAATTTTCTGATATTAGGGTTTGTTTGGTTTTTGTGGTTTCTAGGGTTTTTTTCTGTGCGGCTAGAAATTCGAACGGCTTAAGGTACTGGTGTTCGTGGTTGAGTTTGAATTTGGAGAGGGTTTGTGGGTGATAACGAGGTTAGGGTTTTGATTCGGGGCTTGCATTGTGTTGGGTCTCGGTTATAATTTAGTTTTAGTGAGATACTAATATTTGATTGAATTTTTTAGTGGCGTAATGAGTTTGCGTTAGGTTTTTTTTTTTTGGATAGATTTGGTTGAATTTTGAGATGGGTTCGTATGAAGATGTGAACTTGGATGTAATTGAGGAACCTTTATCAGTTATTGAGCAGAATTTGAGCTTCTCAGTATCGGTGCAATCGGGTTTTGAGGAGCAGGCGTGTTTGGAGGCAACTTGCAGAGTGTTTGAGTCTAATGTGGAGCTTGCAAGTGCTCCGGATGGGTTTCTGGGTTCATCTGAGGTTGATGATACTTTTCGTGTGAGCTCTGTTGAGGTTACAGAGGAGGGTATGAAGGTGTTGTGTGTTAATAAAGATGATTTAGTGGGTGAGGGAGAGAATGTGGGTGATTTGATGCTGGAGAAAGTGCCGGGAAATGAATGTGGGATCAGTGGGGACTGTTTGGATGAGATTCTGTGTCTGGGTGATGTTTGTAGTTTGGAAAATGGCAGATTGTGCTTGGAGAAAGAAGGGTCTCAAGGTGAGGGTGATTATGAAAAGCCATTGGAATCTTCACCTCTGACTGATTTACAGAGGAACTGTGTTCAAATGGATGAGATGGATGATAAGTGTGTCAGCAGTTCATCTGCAGAAAGGGTCACTGAGGTTAAAACTGATCAGAGTGGTGTTTTAGACGGGGCGGAGACTGATATTCATAGCCTAATATCTTCTTCACAGGGTTGTGAAATGCCTTCGGATTTAATACTGAAGACTGGTTCGCCTAATAATCATACCCAGCAGAACGAGCCGGAGGACACTAAGAGTGTAGGTGGTCTTTCTTCGGAGGTTATGTATGGGAAAAGAGCTTCTTCAGCAGAGACAGAAACTATTTTTTGCAACCCAATTTTACCATCAGGTGACTTGGTGAGTAACGGTGATTGGCACAGTGATCAGAAGGATGAAAAGAATGTCAGTGATCTCTCTGCAGAAACGGTTACAGAGATTCTTGAAACAAATAATGATGTTGATACGTGCACCCAAGCATCAACTTCATGGGGTTGCCAAAGTGACTTGGAGAATTTGCATAAGGCTGAATCACTGAGTATCTGTGCAAAACAGAATGAGCAGAGTGGTGTTTTAGATGGGGTGGAGACTGATATTCATAACCTAATATCTTCTTCACAGGGTTGTGAAATGCCTTCGGATTTAGTACTGAAGACTGGTTTGCCTGATAATCATACCCAGCAGAACGAGCAGGAGGACACTAAGAGCGTAGGTGGTCTTTCTTTGGAGGTTATGGATGGGAAAAGAGATTCTTCAGCAGAGACAGAAACTGCCTTTTGCAAACCCGTTTTACCTTCAGGTGACTTGGTGAGTAATGGTGACTGGCACGGTGATCAGAAGGTTGAAAAGACTGTCAGTGATCTCTCTGAAGAAACATTTACAGAGATTCTTGAAACAAAAAACGATGTTGATACGTGCACCCAAGCATCAACTTCATGGGGTTGCCAAAGTGACTCAGAGAATTTGCACAAGGCTGAATCTCTGAGTATCTGTGCAAAACAGAATGAGCAGAAGGATGGTGAGAGTGTTGATGGTCCATATGTAGAAAGGGTTTCAAATGTTGTGCAAGATAAAGGTGATATTATTACTGTTGTAAGTGTTGAATTTGACACCCATATGTTACCTTTAGAAGAAAATTCCTGCAAGTCTGAGGAAGGTGATACCAAAATAGTTCATAACTGTAATTTTGAGAAATCGGTTTCTCCTCAATTGTGTCAACCCTTTGGTATTGTCAATCATAGTACTTCTAAGGATACCCCAGATCAGGATGCTATTGGTTCTATTAATTCTAGTAGTGTGGTGGAAAGTTCTGGACATACTGATAATGAAGGAAAAGATAATGTCAGAGTTGGTTCTGTTTCTGAAACCAAATGTCCTGAAGTTGCGTCCTCTTCTTCTCGAAGGAATAACCAGAGAAGTAAATCAAGACAGAAAACTCATAGAAAAAGGGCTGCGAAGAAATGCAAGAATGCAGCCAATGTACCACACCCACATGAAAGTATTGGAATTGTTTTGAAGGTTGGAAGAAGGAAAAGAAGCTGTCTGTCAAAACCAGCTCGTTCTTCTATGTGGGGATTGTTGGGGCATATTACGCAATTTCTTGAACAGGGCAACATGCTTGATGGGGTCAATCAATTTCATAATCAAGGATTGGGAAAAGCAAGGCGTGGCCAAGGAAGCGGAAAGCAGAAAAAGATTCGGGGAAGTGGAAACTCAGGAGGGTCAAGAGGAAATCGTTGTGCTTCAACCGGTCTTATTCGTTTGAAGGTTAAAGTGGGGAAATTAGCTGGTGAAAGTTGTCTGAGCAATATGGTTCCAGAGGTTGTTAATACGTTAGCATCTGCCGATGCTACTACCAGTGATGATCAGACTGAGATGCATTCTGGAACTGGTTTAGAACTATCAAAGTTAGCTAATGGTGTAGAAGCTAAATTGAGGGAAGATGAGACAGGATTGCACCTCCAGTGTTTCAGCAAGCTCCCAGAGAAGGCAAAAACATTGCCAGATGGTTTTATTATGGATGGACAACTTGCAACTTCGGGCTCTGAGAATAGCAACATATTAGATAAGACAGCTGGAGATGCAGACAATTATCTTGAGGTTCCCTCACATGTAGTGGTTGAAGCATTGGGAGGGGAAATTGATAGTAAGTGTACAAATCCTGGAACTTCACCTGATTCGGAAGTGATCAATTTAATTCCAGATGTCCAAGTCGCTGCAAGACATCAAGCAGATTTGCATGATGCTGTTTTGACTACCTCCAAAGATGTTGCTGCTCGAAGACGTCGTACCAGCAGTAAGAGGGGAAAGAAGGATAGGCTTCCTAGTTCATGTAATTCTGTTCTGGAAGATGGATCCCAGGGTCCAGTTAGTATGAATGAAGCTAAACCATCAAAGAAACATGGGTGCAGACAAGATATAAGTAATGGGTCCAAAGCCTCTAAATCAGCAAGCAAAAGAGGGAATGTACAAAGACAGAGGGAGAAGCAACGGAAGTCTGTTAATAATTGCAAAGTCAAGGATAAGGATGCTTGTAATCAGATTCTGTGCAAAGTGGAAACTCAGCCAGAAAGTGGTAATAGTTTGCCTAAGGCGCGTGCACACACAACACACACAAACACACATATTGTGTGGGGTAATTTTCATTCATAATTGTTGCTGTATCTCTTGTATACTTCTCTTCATACACACACACACACACACACACACGAGATCTAGCTCAAATGGCACTTTCTCGTTCCATAATAATGGGATGGAGAGTGAGTTCATGGGTTCAAGACCCATTATGTGCTTTATAACTTACCAATAAAAAATATATACTCTCTCTCGATCTATCTATATTTTTCATATCTATTTCTGTAATTCTCTTGTCGCTATGTTTGTGTCTGTGTTCTTGGTTAGAGACTTCTTTAACTTTTCCCTTCTGGCTACTTGTTTTTAGCTTAGGGAATTCATAGTCTGCTTCTAATTTAACATGACTTGATGCTGTAGGAAGTCAGAAAGTTGATGGCATTGGAAAAGCTAACACTGGTGATGATACTGCAGTCACTAACAAATCTGACTTGGAAATGGTGCGAGGTGGTCTAGAGGAGCAGCTTTTGCCCCCAAGAAGGGCCTGGGTGCTGTGTGATGATTGTCATAAATGGCGGCGTATACCAGCTGTGCTTGCAGATTTTATTGAAAAAACAAATTGCACATGGTACTTCATCTTTTATATCTCACTATATCATTTTAAAGGTTATAGTACTATAGAAACCTTAAGATACTCAGTATTTATGTTTTTGGCTTTAAATTAAGGCCAAAATGCAATAAGACACCTTGATGTTTAGGTTAGTTGCAAACACACATCAATTTTGTTTTTAGACCCCCGAGGTTTAATGTTGACCAAATTGATCCTCTGTCCCATTTCTGTCAATTTTAACTGACAGAAGACCACTTTATAAGAAAAATTTTTTAATAAAATTTAATAAAAGCTTCACATGAATTGTCATTAAGATGATAAGCACATGACAATTGGTAGCATTGTTTGGATGGACAAGGTGAAATATTGACAATTTGCAATCTTAGGAGAAGGGGAATAATTGTTTTGAATCGATATTGCATGTGTATGATTTGTGGTGAATCGGTAGATCATTTTCTTCTACATTGTGAACTGGCTACTGATTTGTGGCCCTTAGGGTCAAATTAGGGGTTAAGCCAACATTTTTAATTTTATTAGCTGTAAATTCTGAGTATCGTGTAATGGAAGACAATCCTTGGAACTTGTAGCCGGAATTTGTACAAATCCCACCTCAATAGGCATCTTTTCCAATTTCCAAGAAATATGTCCATTATGTTTGATGTGGATCATATGGAGGGAATGGAATAGACATATGTTTGAGGGTATGGAGAGTGTGGGGGAGCAGCTTATGATCGCCTTTTTAGGCATTTTGTTTGATTGGTCTTGTGCTTGGGGGGTTTCATGACTAGATTCTATTCCGTTGTTCTTAGTCTTTGTCCTTTGTATTCTTTGGCTACTTCCTGCCCTCTCTGCATGAAGTAGTCTTCTTTTAATAAAATTATTCTTAAAAAAAAAAAAAAAAAAAAGGCTCCACACTTCCTACAAGAAACTCAATTGCATCCTCAAGGTGTAAGAAGCCTCTACTCATTAATAGCATGGCTGCAAGATTGGTGTGCCCTCCTCCTCAACTACTCCTTCAATCTCCACTGGCTCCATGGCTGTATTCGTAATATAATCTTTGTTGTTTTAGTCATTGACTCTGGCCTTTATGCCACTAGTCTCTGTTCCCAAAACAATGCAATATGGAATGCCACTTTGTTCTTTCCCTTCATATAGTCCACAACAGACGTAAAGGAACAAGATTCCAGACACCTGAAGAAGTAGACCCTCCAATTCGCCACCCATATAATAAATTAATTTATAAATTATAATTTTTTATACTCCTTGGCAAGAAGGAGCAAGAGGATTCCCAGTGTAGTCAAAGGGGAGCCAGGCGCTCGCCTAGGTGCTTGGGCAAGGCGCCTTTAGAGCCTAGGCAAGCAAGGCGACCGCCTTAAGCCATGAAAAAGGTGCTAAGGCGAGAGCCTCAAGTTATATTATTTATTTTTTTAAATAATTTTTTTTAATAGAAGTTTGTTGTGAAACCTATTTTAGATTATTAATTTCATAAGGCATGTTATAAAACCTATTGTTTAGTTAAATTAATTTACAAATTTGTTTTGTAAAACTTATTGTTATATAGAAGCTTGTAGTAAAACGTATTGTTAGAATTAACTAATAGAGCCTAAACCATGCTAATCCTATTTTGAAATAATTTTATAGACCTAATTTCTTCATGCTTCACATTGAAAAACACTTCATTATAATATTATAATACACTAGGTACATATGATTTAAGTTAAATATGTATAATAAATATATTAAGAATTTGGTGCTTCGCTTTACTCGGGCTAGCTCCTTTTTGTCTCCTCACGCCTCGGGCGATACAAGGCCTTGGCTCCTTAAGGTCGCCTTTCGCCTTTGACTACCTTGAGGATTCCTAAATATTTATGTGAGTGTTTGAGAATATAATTACTGGGTGCTAGAATTCACAGTTCTTAATCAGGATTACTAGAAATTGTGTCAATGTCAGAAGAATGAAGAACCAACGAGAATCTGCGACTGACTTGGTTTTCACTTTCCATGCAATTAAAAGAATACCATAAAAGAATAATAAAAGAACAATTTATTTCAACATGAGAATACCATACTTAATGTAAAAATAATAATTAAAGAACATAAAGGAAAAAAAAGAAAAAATTAACAATACCTATAATTTAATATTTTCTATGTACTTTACATCCAAACAATGAAATTTGTGAATGATTGGAATGTGAATCCCATAATTTGTAAATTTATGTGTAATTAACAATTTCTTCACCCAAACACATGTAGACTTTGCCGTGTTGGAGTTCACCCTTTTGCAGAAGTTCCATATCTCATTGCTGTTTTGTTACTTTTGATTCTGTTGTCTGAAGATATTGTCATTCCACTGTAGTTTGGCACATGGAACCGTATGTGGTTTCAATACATTGTGTGTTTTTAATTTCTATTTTTGGTACTTGGTATAATATATAGTCCATTATTTCAACTTGTTTTATGTTTTCACTTTCTATTATGAAGGTATACATAGCTAATATGTATGCTGTCATATTTTTTTTACCTGAAACTTTCATTTAATGTCTTGCATTTGATTTTGCTTATGTTTTTCATTTTCAAAGGACCTGTAAGGACAACTTGGATAAAGCCTTTGCTGCTTGCTCAATACTTCAAGAGAAGTCAAATGCAGAGATTAATGTGGAGTTGGATATATCTGATGCCTCTGGTGAAGAAGATGCTTGTGGTGCCCGTTTAAATTTTAAGGGATTGGATTGTAGGCGTTCAACAGGTATGTGATCTTTGCTACAGATAGCAGACCTGTAAGGTCGTTTGCAAGCTTGAAGCCAGCCTGAGCTTGGGCCCTTAAGTCATCCTTTTCTTGTAAGGTCATTTGAATTCTGACACTTTTTGTTTGTTTGTTTGTTTTGAATGCGCTGCAGGTTACCAAGATTCAACTTTTAAATGTATTTCTACTAATGAGTTTCTGCATCGTAAGCGTAGAAGTCAGACTATCGATGAGGTATGTAATTGACAGATAATTTCAAATATTTTGCTATTCTTTATTTGGCTACCTTGTGTATTCTTTTCACTAGACTTTGAAGCTTTTTTAACTTGTCTTTTCTGTTCCTGTACATAGCCTGTGTATTGGGATTGCACATTTTATTAATGAATTTATTTACTTATCTTTTTTTTTTAAAGAATTATCTGCTCTTGTACTAATAATGAAAAGGATTTGTGCGGCATGTTGAGTAACATAATCTATACTATCAACAAAGCAAACCCCTCTACTATTTTTCAATCTGGTTTTGTGCTGAAGACTCCCATGTTGCACCCATTTTAACTAGAGAAATGAAAAAACAAATTAAAAAAAATCATATTTGTAATTTAGCTATTGGATAAATTAGAATGAAATTAACGTAACTTCTTTTTTAATTGAGTCTACCCAATTCGCTTTTCCTCCTCATTCTCTCTCAAAATTTCCCCCCTTCGCTTTGTTTAAACACACTTTGAAACCATATGTTCTCTCTGTTCTCTCTTAGGGCGCCTTTGATACATGCATGGAGGGGCACATGCATGGAAAGGCACTGTGTATTATGTTGAGAAGCAAAAATACATGTGAAGGTGAATGGTGGCCATGTTGGATCTGTATCTGATAGGTCCTGGATTGGGCCTGAACATTTTATACTCTGCTTGGCCATGTTTAAAGTTCAAATTATAAAGAAGCATCATAGTTTTTGTATACATGCTAGTGAGAGTTGTAGCTCATCTACATGTGTACAATAACTATGATGCTGACTAGCATGCCAAAACAAATTTTACTTGTTTTTAATATAGAATAGCCAACAAACTCTAGTTCAACTGACAACTCTTCCACTTACAAGTGTTAGATGGAGGGTGAGGTTGTGAGCTCAAGACCCACTGGGTGTGAGTATATAACTTACCAATAATAAATAAAAAGAAAGAGGAGGGAGCACAGGAATTGGATGGATTAATTTTAAACCCATTCAATGGAAAGTGGTACTATACAGATCTTGAAATTTTTTTTTTTGGGTAAGTGATGCATGTAGAGTGGGTTTTGAACCCATAACCTCACCCTTGGCACAATATTGTAGTAGGAGGAAATTCCATTTGAGCCATAGCTCAGTGGCAGACAGATCTTAATTACTGTACTGTACTTTACAATTGCTATTTTCACATGATCAATTAAATTTGTACGCAATATAAATGATATATCTTTTTGTCAGGTAACACATATTGTATCCAATGTGATTATTATCAATCTCTCTCTCTCTCTCTCTCTCTCTCTCGCTCTGTGAAATAATTAATTTCCAATATTGGTTGGGTTTCATCTTCAATTACTGATGTGGCATTCAGTATCTGTTTTTTCTTCTTTTGTGTTGAATATTAGATTCCAGTTTCTCCTTTTCATATATATATGTGTGTGTGTGTATGTGTGAAGATTCCTTACTTTCATGATTTTTTTCTCTCATTGATGTTGATATTTAGCTTATTTTATGTTTCTTGAACATTGATGGGGTACTCTATCTTCCAGCAGAGTCTAGCACTTCTGCTTCTGGCTGTAGTGGTGTCTTACCCCATGTTTTCTCGAGTACCATGGTATCTCATCCATTTTCCAGTTTTGATGCATTCTTTTGTTTCCGGTATCTACTATTGATGTTTCAATGTGTCATTTGCGTAAAATAAATGACATTATTAGTTCTAATATTGGAGGTCAAGTCTTCTAGTCTCTAACTTTGACAGTACTGTAGTTATTCCCGAATGAAGGATTGGTAATTACAGTGTGTGATTCCATAGGTGTGTATTATTTTCAGTGTTTATTAGTTGAGTTTTTTGGCTGTCCTGACTACATCATTAACCTTTTTTTCCCGTTTCTTTTTACTTTTTCTCTTTTTGTTTAGCACTTGGATGTTTGCTCTTGATATGATTAATAAACTTGCATTCGATTTTCCATTAGCTTTTGCTTTTATATCAATTGTGTTTGTTATGTGCAAAAGGCTGTTGCAAGCTGAGGCTTTGTAGATCAGTTCATCCTTTCTAACATTGTGTATTTTACAAATTTCTCATCAGATAATGGTTTGCAGTTGCAAGCCATCTTCAAAAGGCCAGTTGGGTTGTGGAGAAGGATGCCTGAACCGGATGCTTAGCATTGAATGTGTCCAAGGCGCCTGCCCATGTGGGGACTTATGTTCTAATCAACAGGTATTTCAGCTTTTCATTGCTGCTATGTGTTTACCTGTTTCTTTTAGTGAATTTAATTATTTGTTTTAAGGGCATTGTTTTAGTCCAAATCTTCGCTTTCAGTTTCAGAAACAGAAGTATGCCAACCTGGAGTGGTTTCGATGTGGGAAGAAAGGTTACGGGCTAAAGTTGCTTGAGGATATATCCGAAGGGAAGTTTCTTATTGAATACGTTGGAGAGGTAACATAAGAACTCTTCTCTCTTTCTCTTTCTTCTTTTTCTTCTTCTTGTCTTTTATTGTTATGATGAGTCCATAGGTTTCTCTGCCTAGTGGTAAGTTCAGATGCTGTTGGTTAAATGAGGAAATACAAAGCTTTGTTTCTTTCTGCTAATTTTTAAATTTAAAATCATGGCTGTGCTATATTTCTTCCAAAATTAACAAAAACCATTTCATATGTTGGCAGTGCAGCAAGGTTAGATTGCTTTCCATGTGAATTCCCTCTCTCTCTCTCTCTCTCACACACACACACACACACACAGACCCACCCGCGACACACACTCGCACACACAAAGGAGACCAAGGATTTCATGGCAAGCCTCTTTACTTTTAACTGCATGGTTTCCCTGCACGTACCAAACTGATAACCGACTTGCAAAGAAGAATTCATGTAACCAAGCCTGATTTAATTGGACAAGGCTTAGCTGAATTGGCTGGCAACATAAGTTCCATTATCTTTTCCATCAATGAAGGGTGACACATAGCTGAACTTTCTTATTTCGCTAATTTAGTAAATCTCTCTGTGGTATATAAGAATAAAATCTTAACAGGAACTTTCCCTTGACCCAGTTATATCTACTTAAGTGCTTTGATGTGTGTTTGTGTGTGTGGAGGTGTAGTGTATCTGTAACGTGACTTTCTCTGACGATTATTTTAATATATGGATCCTCCAGGTGCTTAATATGCAAGCTTATGAGGCAAGACAAAAAGAGTACGCTTTGAAGGGCCATAGACATTTCTATTTCATGACATTGAATGGCAGTGAGGTAAGGTTTGGATATTTCCTTTTAATTCGCTTTTCCCCCAAACTTCAGTGACTTCTTATTTAATAAAAAATTTATAGTAGCATCATGTGGTTTTAAATGCTTTATTGTTTGGAAAAGCTTCTCTGGTTTTAGTCCTCAATGAGGGTAGTTTCATGACCTTAAGTTCTATAGACTTATATATTTTGGAAACTTCTGGATTTATGTGTATCTGTTGTTCTATGTGGTGTCCAATTGTTTTTCTGCTCCCCATTCCTGCCCCCCAAAATTAGACATTCAATTTCTCAGGGTAGCAATCTTGTTTGTCTTTTTCCAGTTTACTTTTCATCAACGAAAAGTTATAGCGACTTACAAAAAACAAGAGATTATTTTCTTATGAGCAAAGCATGTACTTGTGACGTAGGAAAAGTATTGGGTATGGTATAAATGAATAGGCATGTTAACGTTAACAAGTATTGAGAAATGCATTCTGTGTTATGATTGTTAGGCCATTGATTGTTGGACTATAGTTTCGGATTTCTCAGCTTGATCTTATAAGTTGTCTTGGTATTTTCTTCTTAGGATCTCAGGTTGTTACAATGTTTATTATGGGGGTTGTTCATGTGGGAAACTGATGCAGGACCGTTAAAAAATTCAGCACTATACTAGGTTTCTTGAATAAGGATTGATGTTTAACAGTTTGGGTTAGAAAAGAATGAATGTTGACGGCTGTTTGGGGCTGAAACAGGGGATAAACAGGAAATAACATAAATAAAATGCTAGGCAATCACACCTAGGTCTTCCTAAGCATCGCACCTAGGGTTCTTTGGCATCACATCTCGGAGAAGTTTGCATCACACAAACAAAGCTTAAATAAGTTGCTGAATTTTATTAATCAATCACAATATTCTACCATAACATGACCACAAAAGAGTCTTTATATAGAGGCTATAGTTATCCTTTTCCTAGTAGGACTTGGGACTCTAAATAACCTATTCTTAGAATGAATAGGAATACTAATAATAATTAAATAAAAGACTTAATAATACATAAACATAAAAAAAGACTCATGGGCCTTTGGTACGGCCAAAGACAGCCCATTCCAGATTTCTTGAAATTACCAAATTGCCCTTATTCTAATAGAACTTAAATAAAACTGATTCAACAGCTTCTCAACCTAAAAGACTTAATACTAATGACTAAAATGACCTATCGAAGGTGCTAAGAAGGTCCGACATTAGAACTAGACCACAATTGTTGAATCTTTGAGCTCTTCTTTATCTTCATCAGAAACTCTGTTGGTGTCTAAGATGGTAGATGATGGTGGTTGTTAATTGGATTTGTTAGATGTTTCTTGGCCATTTTTTATTAGTGACAGGTTGGGTGTTGGGATTGATGAGGTCAGTTGGAATAGGGATGTTCATTGGTCTGTGCTGTTGGTTTTTGTGGAGGTTTTCTTTCAGCACTAACCTGATGTCCATTTGGTACAACTTATTTTTTAGCTTTTTGAAAAGGAAATAGTTTACATCCAATCTGGTTTGGGGGAAAATTCCTCCAACCCACTATCTGGTGATTGATAAAATCATCTATGTATACTTTTGGTCACATGACTTATTTAATAAGTCATGTGATTTGTTTAAATAATATACATGGATGATTTTATGAGTTGCCACATAATGCGTTGGAGGAGATTCCTCCAAACCGGTTTGGATGAAAACTTTGTCTGTTTGAAAAAGCACTTTGAAAAAAGTGAAGTTTAAAAAAATTGTAATTTGTAAAGTGCAGTTTTTCACTGAATTACCAAATTGGTAAGTCTCTGTAACTTTTACCCACCTAGTCAGTTTTCCAACATTGGGAACTGATCTGCCCCAATGGAGGGGGGAGAAGGGGGGGGGGGGGGATGCCAAGTTGCTCCGAGCTTGGTTTTTCAGTTTGGTGTGGTTGGCTTTGTCGGTGTGCGGGGGGAGATAAAATCAACTGCAAGGAGGTGTCAAAAAGAAAAACACGTCTTAATCGAAAAATAACCACTGCAAAGTGCTCTCTGCCTAATCACAGCAGATTGACCGGAGAAAGACTAAAAAAGGATATTCAACTGGGGTGGTGATAATGTTTTTTAGAAAATGAGTCATCTTTCAAAAAGAATTTTCTATAAAACTATCTCATTTTCCTATGATTGGTAGCAACCTTAAATGAGTTGAAAAACAATCTCCTAACTTCCCTTATTTAGTTTGTTGTGAGATAGAGTTATTTTCCAAAAATTTTTAATGGAAAGCAATCTCTAAAAATAAAGCAATACTTTTTTTTGTTTACTAAATATAGTTTTCCTTTTACTCATTTTTTCTAATGCTACCAAACTCTGGAAAACACGGAAAACTATCTTTACTTAAAGTTTTCCATTGAAACAAATAGAGCGTAAAATTGCACAAAAACAAACCAAATAAATGAAAAATTAAGACAATTTAGGGCATAGAGCTAAATGGGAACTTGTTTAAAAGCATTCTCCTTTGATCTTTGTATGATTGGCTTCATGTTATAGGCTGTATTGTCAAATTTAATTTTTCTTCCTTTGGTCCTCATTCCCCTTCAAATATAATTTTTAGTTCTATTGTCTCACTCTATCTTGATTATCGGTCATTCACATCTTCCATTGTTTCAGGTAATAGATGCATGTGCAAAAGGAAATTTGGGCCGTTTCATTAACCATAGTTGTGATCCTAATTGCCGTACTGAAAAGGTGAATTTATTGTATTCCGATGTAGTCTTAAAGAAAATTTCTGCCATTAATACCTGTCAGATGTTACTGCATTAAATTTTCATATACATTAAATTAAGAGACCTGAATTTAGTAATTGATGAGATTTGCATATATGAAGTGTAATATTCTTTTTGTTTACTCCATTACCATGTTTGTATATGTAAGAGTAGAGACTTTCCAATTGATTTAGTGCTTATTTTGTTTCCTTTTATATGTTTTTTTTTAAATCGGTGTTTCCTTTTATATGTAAGAATATTGATCCGTAGCTGTATGCTGCTTATCTGTATAAGTGATCATTTGTAATACTGTTTTGCTTTGAATATATTTCTTATTCTTCCAAAAAAAAAAAAGGCTTTCCCATTGTTTTGGAATTTACCTCTTAACCTCATTTCATATGTGCAGTTGCTTGAGCTATAATCCCCAGAGAACTCACTATTCATGATTATTATCTTTTCTTGCTTCTCTTATGAATTACTTATATCTTATATTTTTTGAGCAGTGGATTGTCAATGGGGAAATTTGTATTGGACTATTTGCATTAAGGAATATTAAGAAGGTACACTTGCTCCTTGCATTAATTATTATCTTCAGGCTTGTTTTTTGGTTGGAGTCCACATCAACATAATTTATTTATATGGTGCAGATTCTTTATTTCCATTAACTCAATTCTTAAACATTTTACTCTTGATCCTCAGGAATTCTTTTTTTAAATTATTACTTTGATAATATATGCGTTGTGGGTGAGTTGGGGGGGGGGGGTAGGTTGGTGGGTATATAGTATACACTCCCACGTGTGGTGTGATTTTGTTTGTGTGCTTGCGTGCGCACACATCATATGGGGCATGTGAGTGTGCATAAGTATCTTAGTGGAAGAAGACTAACACATTGCGCTTCTATTATTGGTTAAAACAAGGGGCCAAGACTAATCAATAGGCATGATGAATGATTTCAGGATTATATATGAAGAAATTTCATTATTTATCAAAAAAAAAAAAGAAGAAATTTCATAGCACGGCATGTTATTTTCCCTAATGCAGTATATCAAGGTCTATTTATCATCATTTTTCAGAGGCTATCAATTGTCAAGATTTTCCCTAAAGCCATAGTCCACACACAGAATGAAACCTTTTGAGGGCCATGACTATCCAAATGTTCTTCCGAGGGAAGTGAATACCTTTAGAACCTATTATAGAATTATCAAATCTTAAGCATGCCTTCTGAATATGGCATCCATATAACTCGGTCTTTACCCTTGGATATAGGCAATTTAGCATAGAGTAGCTAAACAAAAGGAGCTACGGTTCCAGTTCCCAATCATGGAGGGACCTGGTGAGGCAAGGTTTTTGGTGTTGGACCTCACCCTCATGGGTCTTGGCTAAATACAAGACCTTTGAGGCCTCCTTGTCCTTTGCCTAGGCCGTTAGGTGAACAGGTCGGGGAACAAATTTTGAAGAGAATGGTCACCATATCAACTGTTTGTCCAAAATCTTACTTGAGAGCCATCTTGTACCTCGAATAAGAACTTGGCAAAAGGCTCCCAACCCCCACTGATGCTCTTTTACAAACTAACCCTAGGAGGACCCCAAGGTTGCTCTATGATCCACCCTCCCTAGCGTTCCCCATATTTAGTATAGATAGTAGCTAAAGTAGAAGGATGCTAGACCCCCACATCAAAACTAAACCACAATTACTACGAACATAATAAACTACCAAGTACACTTATTCTTGGACTGAAATAGCTTCTTGCATGGTCTAGATGTGATTTTCTTAGGCTTAGGCTCTCACCTATGATGGGGCATCATGAGTAGGTCTAAGAAAAACGAGCAGCGGTTATCTTGAAGCAGTAGCAATGAATTATCCAACAAAGAAAGGAATTCCTCATCGTATCAAATGAGATAATCAAATTGAGTGTTTAACGGAATCGGTGTTGGTAAAACTTAAAAAGTGCACTTAAGCAACAAGGCTCTTCCGCTTTGGTCAATAAACAGAAGAAAGCAACATAATAGGATTTCTTTCAAGAGAATAATTGACAATACCATGTAGAACAAACAGATAGAGTTGAGAGCGTTTATGGGTTTGTAATCTGGAGATCTTAATGCGTAAGTGCATAATTTCACCTCTGGAGACATTGTTGCTTCCTAATAATTTTTTCTCTTTGTTGTTTGCCTTCATTACTATTATCCTATATTAACCTTCAATTTTTTTTCTTCTTTTTGGTCAGGGTGAAGAGTTGACATTTGATTACAACTATGTCAGGGTGTTTGGGGCTGCTGCCAAGAAATGTTATTGTGGTGCATCTCAATGTCGGGGTTATATAGGTGGCGATTTGCTTAATACTGAAGTAATTGTTCAAGGTGATTCAGATGAAGAATTTCCTGAACCTGTTATGGTTCCTGAAGGTGGTAAAGGTAGAAATGGTTTGGACTATATGATGCCTAGGGCAATTCCCTCTTATAGTGCTGAAATTAAAGCTGCGAAGGGTATATTAAAAGATAGAAATGGATTAGATGAAGCCACAGCTGCTGTTGAGCAATTGAAGAGTACCATAGAGAAAGAGGAGCCTATGAACCAATCTGCTAATTCCCAACTACTCAGCTCACTGGAATTGGAGGACTCCAAGGGAAATTCACCATCTTTTGTTCAACCAGTAGAACTGTCCCATCAAACAGAAGATGTAACATGCAAACATATGCCTGCTGTTCTGCAAGAGACTTCCATAGAAGAGGAGACTGTGAACAAAACCTCATTCAATGGTGATAGATTAGAGATAATTTCTCCAACTATGCTTAGCAAATCGTTAGGTCATGGTGTTGATGCTAATAGGAAGTCCAAATTTGAGACTGTTGAAGACAAGAGGGTTTCTGTAAAATCACATTCTCTGATGAAAGGTTCTCGTTCATCTAGTTCTGTCAAAAAGGAAAAAGTGAGAAGTAGTCCCCTGAATACTAACCAAGTTCAGGTGACGGCAAACAAATCTCAGGTGCTGTCTATTAAATCAAAAAAATTACTGGAAGGTTCTTCAAATGGCCGTTCTGAAGCAGGTTTGGAGTGTTCATTTTTGCTTGTCTTGACAACTAGAGTAGTTCATAAGGGATGCTGTATTAATGATTTATGCACTTCTATTCTTGCAGTTGAAGAGAAACTTAATGAGTTACTGGATACTGATGGGGGGATTAGCAAGCGAAAGGTAATGTTACCAACTAAATTAGCAGAAGAATTCTATGTGGTTTCTGGTATTTGCTTATCTAAACTGTTTCATTTTTTAGATTACTTTTCTTTTTGATAAGTAAATAATTCATTAGATCGCAAAGGCGCAACCCAGGTACTTTTTTTTTGATAAGTAGAGGTGCAACCCAGGTACACAGGAAGTATACAAGTGATGCACTAACAACTACTAATGAAAATTACAATGATCAAGCATCTTAGCTGAGTTATAAATGGAAGCAGTGCTGAAGCTAATATTCACTTATATAAGGATCTAAGGAATGTGGACTTAAGTTCTAAAGCTGATCTTTCATTCCTTCAAAACTCTGACCACATAAGGTAATGAGGAATCACATTCCAAATGCCTATACTACGATATCAACCAAAGCCTTGCCAGGTAGCTGGGAAGTCAGTCACACCATGAGGCATAATCCATTGAATTCCAAATAGGCTGAAAACCAAGTACCACACTTCTCTAGCAAAATCACAATGAATGGCAAGTGACCAGTAGTTTCTCTGCTCTTATTACAGAAACAACACCAATCAATCACACTAACTTGTCACATCTTGAGATTATCTATGGTGAGAATTCTTTCCATAGCTGCTATCTGAAGAAAAAAAATACCACTCTAGATGGAACCTTGGGTTATCAAATACTCTTCCAATGGAAAGATGAACCTCTTTGGAGTTTAGAAACTTTATAAAGATTTGACTTCAACCACTCTACATTTTGATCAATTCCAACACAATTTATCCTTTCCATTTTCTCATACATTAGAGGAATATACTATATATGTGAAGGAAGCTACATGCTCCAATTCCCAATCTTGTGCCACTTTGGCAAAGTGAACATCAAAATGAATATTACCATCCCCCACGTTGTAGCTAATAAACCAAGAGAAAGTACCCCATTCTCTCCCATTGATTTCTGTACGTAAACACTGTACCCTATCCTCTCTTCAAAGAACAAGCTTGGGCTTTGTGTTCTTTGATGAAGGAATTTGGTTCTTGAGGGTTTAGGTGCTGTAATTTGATGTTTCAGGGCTTAGGAATTTGGTTAGGGCTTGGGATGATGGTGGGTTAAGGGTTTGATATAAGATCTTGTTGAGAGAGTAGGTAAGATTTCTAGGGAATGAGATTATGGTTTGGTTTGCATGGAAATGATGGATGGATTGAATAGGTTGCGACTTCTTCGAGAGAGTCACCTTCTCCATGATGAGATTGCTTATAGGGAGTTTCTACCTCCTTGAGAAAGAAAAGAATAGAGAGAAACGTGCACTAGGCAACAACTTTATTATTTTTCAACATGGTACAAAGAAGTATTATATGTATCTATTTATACAATTCATGCTGTAATCCTATTGGCCACATATGGCTCAAAATCATTGGCTAAAGAATTTAGTTTGTGATCGTAAGGATTTACACATGTTTAATGTGATACATGTGCTAAAGCCCTAATTAACTCAAGCTGTTCTATCTAGAATAACTAATTTATAACTAACTCTAGCTAAGCAAGTGCACTTTTGAAATAACATCCATCTGAGCTTTGGATTGTCATCTTAGGGTTGAACTGCGCATGGGAGTGAAATGAAGTAGCCATGTGAAAACGGAGATTATTGGAGCAAGGATTGCCATTCTAGGGCCAATGTGTCGTCATCAAAAAGAAGATGTGAAATAGTCAATGAGTTCATCTAAATTGTAGGAAAAACCCACCCCTTCAACTGTCTTTTCTATCACTATAACAATATACGTAGGGATAAAGGGTCTCTTTGTTGTAACCCTTGCAAGCTATTAAAAACGCATTACGCTGCCATAAAGAACAATGGAAAATGGAACTGTGGTTATACAGAAATAGGCCCACCTTCTCCATTTCTCAATAAAACCACACCTACTTAGCACATAAATAGGGAAATCCCATTAACACCGCTTTCTCCACATCTAACTTACCTAGCACCCTCAGAAAAATTAACTAGAATTAACCTTACTTTAACAAAGGCATTTTGAGACTAATTAAATGTTTTGAAGCACTATCCTCAACCTATTGGCTAATACTTGCATCAGAATCTTATAGATCTCACCGACTAGGCTATAGGTTTGAAATCCTTTTCCTCCAATGCCCTAGGTCTTTTTGGGATGAGTGTGTTGAAAGTAGTATTCAAACTTTTTGGGACGAGTGCATTAAAAGTAGTATTCAAGCTTTTTACAAATTTATGTTGCTCATTTTTTTTTTTTTGATAGGTAAGAAAAATTTGTATTAAAAAGAATATACTCCATCAAAGAGATGAAGTAAATGAAGGAAATATTTACAAGCAACAAAGGAAAACAAAACAACTTATGTACAAGAAAAAAGTGAATCTAAAAACAGCAGGATGGATTTCGAAGAAGTAAAACCCCACGCACGAGACCAATCAAACAAAGTGGTCGCAAGCAACTCTAAGAGCTAATCCCCAGAAAGCACTGAATCTTCAAATATGCGATTATTTCCTTCCCTCCAAAAAATCCACACCACACAATGTGGTACCAAATTCCAGACATATGAAGAATGCTTCCCCAACCAATTCCTCCAACCGGCTAGAGCAAGTCAATAACCCTTTTAGGTAGAACTCAAGAAACGCCAAAAGATCTAAGGGCAAAGCTCCATAACCGAAAAACCTCACCACAGTGCAGAAGCAAATGATCCACACTCCCCATTACATTTACACAGCAACACAAATCCATAATAGTGTAGCCCATTTTCCTTAAATGGTTCGTTGTGAGAACCCTCCCCCATGCAGCTGACCAAACAAAAAACGACACACGACATGGAGCCTTCACACCCCAAATACTCTTCCAAGGAAAAGTAATAGAGCTTGATCCCCTCAATGCACCATAAAAGGATTTTACATCAAAAACCCCTTTCGACCCCAAACACCACCTCATCTTATCTCCACCCTCAATAGGAGGACCCAACGACTCCAATGTATGAGTAAAGGCCCCCACCAACTCCATCTCCCATTCATTAAAACCACGTCGGATTCCATCCTTCCTCCAAAGTGTGACTCACCATCATATCTGCCACAGATGCCTCCCTATAAGTTGCAAGTTCAAATAGCTCCGGGAAAGTTCCCTTCAACGATTGATCTCCACACCAATGATCATGTCAAAATCAAATTCTACTCCCCAAACCAATCTCAAAGGAAAGAAACTTACTAAAATTTTCCCAACCTTTCCAAATGCCCTACCATAGACCACACCCATGTGAACCCCTAAGCGACTTTGAAGACCCCCCCAAATTTCAATGCGATCACAGCCTCCATAATCTTATCTCCTCAACCCCATAATGCCACAACCACTTACCCAAAAGAGCTTTATTAAAGGTAGTAATTTTCCTAATCCCTAACACACCATCAACAAAAGGACAACACACCTTATCCCACCCTACCAAATGAAGTTTATGCTCATCTGCCAAACCACCCCAGAGAAAATCCCTCTGTACCTTCTCAATCCTATTAGCCACCCTAGTAGGAATAGTGAACAGAGATAAGAAATAAGTGGGAATATTTGAAAGTGTACTCTTTTAAGCAAAGTCAAGCGACCCCCCTTAGAAAGATATGTTTTTTTCCGCCTAGCCAAGTGTTTTTCCAACTTCTCCAAAATCAGATTCCATATAGAGGACGACTTGTAGGAGGCTCCCAAAGGCATACCGAGATATGTCATAGGCAGAACCCCAATCTTGCAGACCAAAACTTCTACTAATTTGTGTAAATTATTCACCTCACCAACTGGAACCATCTCACTTTTGCTAACATTAATCTTTAGCCCTGTAGCTGCTGTGAAACAAATTAGTAACATCCTAATGTGAAGAAAAACTATTCAACACTAGGGTCACAGAACAAAATGGTATCATCTGCAAATAACAAGTGAGATACGCATAACTCATCACCTCCCACACCACGTACCTTAAAACCCCTAATAATACCAGCCTCCTCCATACATCTAAGCATCCTAGAAAATACTTCCATCACTAGAAGGAATAGCATAGGACTTAAAGGATCCCCTTGCCTTAAACCTCTCAAATTAACAAAGAAACCAGCTGGAGAGCCATTAACTAAAACTGAAAACTGGACAGTAGAGATACAAGTATGGATCCATTGTTGCCATATAACTCCAAAACCCATCCTTTCCAACAAGTAAAGCAAGGCCTCCCAATTTACATGATCGTAGGCTTTTTCTATATCCAATTTACAGATTACCCTAGGTATCTTGCTATGAATACGACTATCAACACACTCATTTGCAACCAAAACTGAATCCAAAATCTGACGACCCCCCACAAATGTATTCTGAGATTCAGAAATGAGGCCATCTAGCACCCCTCTCAATCGGTATGCCAAGACCTTAGCCAAGACTTTATAGACACTACTCGGTAGACTTATTGGTCTAAAATCTCTAATGTTGGAGGTTTTATGTTTCTTAGGAATTAGAGCAATAAACAAGCATTCAAGGACTTCTCAAATTTACCATAATCATAAAATTCATCAAAGAATGCTAAAATATCACTCTCCACAACCCTCCAACAATGATGGAAAAAGACCATCGTAAATCCATTAGGTCTTGGGGCTTTGTCTCCCCTCCATATCACGCACAACCTGTAAAATTTCTTCCTTCTTGAATCTCCGTTCAAGCAGACCATTCTCCACTTCCCCAATAGTATCAAAATTCAAATCATCCACCACTGGTCGCTATGTTTCTGTCTCCTTATATAACTTTTGATAAAAGCCCACTACTTGAGCAACCACCTCAGCCTTATCTTCATATACCACACCATCCACCTCTAAATCACCCAAATAATTATTTCTCCTATGGGAATTAGCCATCCGATGAAAAAACTTTATTATCGCCCTCCTTGAGCCATAAAACTCTAGACTTCTGTCTCAACGATATTTCCTCCAATGAAGCCAACTGCTTCACCTCTAAAATCACTCTATCCCTCTCATGAAAGTCATGAAACCCTTGTTTGATGTCATCTTTGATTATGCTCTAATAAGACTAAAAACATGACCTTGCGTAGTCATCTGGGCCTGGAACTTTATCTCCATACATGTTTCTCACCTTGTTGAACACCTCGTCTTGTTCTTTAAAAGGTCTTTCCATCCAATTTGCTTCATCTTCATTTATGGCTGAAAACTGAAATCCATCCAGTATAGTTTGTTGAACGCCATCTTTAGCATAAAGCTGTTTGCAAACTGTACAATTGTCTTTTATGACTTCTTGATCAGCTGTCACTTCCCCATCTATAGACATGTTGCCTATGGTATTGTTTCTTCAATGTGTTTTGGCTAGACGATGAAAGAACTAAGTGTTCGTTTGGGAATAGCTTATCTAGCTTTTTACTGAAAACTTTTTTGTTGAAAGTGTGCTAAAGTATAATTGTACCTTGAAAGTACATAAAAGCTAAAAGCTAAAGCTTAAAGCTGATGCCAAACTTACCCTAAGTATCCAAAAGGCTCTTGATTTTTGTCTCCAACTAATCTCCTTCAAAAGAGTGAGCCTCTTATTTTTTCAACTGACAAAGGTCTACTTTCCTCAATTGCATCCAGCTTGTGAATCTCTTTTTATAACTGATTTTTCATCTAGCCGACCTTACCCAGCTTCTTGTTCCATTTCTTCAAGTCCATTTTCAAAGCTTTTAGCTCTTTAGTTTCTTAGCCAATACATGCTCAGGGAGCCTTGGAAATATTATGATTCCCACTTCTTAACCTTCTTCATGAAATTTTAGCTCTTAACCGCAAGTTTTTGAATCTTAATGGCTTCTTCCACTTTAAAGGTCTCCAAGAACCAACAAAATGGGGAATTGATCTGAATGCAAAAGAGGAGGCCTCTGCTGGACCATATTTGGAAATAATCCTCTAAAACTGGCAATGATAAGAATGTCAATAGAATTGTTTTCTATTCACTTCAATATAAATTTTCAAACTTGTATGTTAAAAGAATTTCAATTCTAGAGAATGATTGGTTCGCCTAATTATTACTTCCAAGTAAAACTACCCCCTCCAGATGAATATTTAGTAATAAATGACATGGAAGTCCCGACCTACGCACCATGGCACCTCCCACCAGCACTTGACAATTAATCCCACAACTTCTTCCTGTCATTATCACAATTTGGCACATAAACTCCAAAAAAGGCCCATTCAAACTGGTTGGGGTGACATTTTTGAATTTGTATGACATGCAAGGTTCCACTTCTTCAATTTTCCATAATCTGCTTTCCTCCAGACGCCCCTGCTGAGCCTAGCCAATATACATGTTTATAGCACCGCATGCTCCTTAACAAAGCTCTTGTAATGAGTTCCTATATAATTTCCTTCAAACAAATGATGTCTGCCTTCCATAGCTTGAATAAGTCTTGAGTCTCAACTTATTTCCCTTATGGTCTAAACCCCTCATGTTTCAAGATAAAATTTTCTGATTCATGTAATCAAGTACAATGCCTAATCACCTCTGTTGCTACTACTTTTTGAACCTACTGGCCCAAAATTGACTGAGTGTTACAGATTACATGTTCAAGGATGGTGATACTGCCTACACTTTGCAACGGGGGTCCAACTCGTTTGGACAGTACTTATTTGTGACAGAGCTTAAGGTAGGGGGGCTGCGGAGAACCATCATTATTCCTGCCGGTAAGTCACAAGAAGGATGGAGAACTTTTGGGATTGAATTAAGAAGAATATTGGAACCTTCCCAATATGCGTTGGGTGGATTGAATTTTGTACCGTACAAGTATAAGCAGGTGCCAAAATACCGTGATGCCAGGTCCTATGTGGAAGCTGTCAAAGCTCTAGTGCAGGCAAGGTTGAAGCCTATTCAGCAGTCTTTTATCAAAGAAAAGGTAAAGGATGGTGTAGTGAAGAATAATAATTTGGAACCTCCGAGGGACAATTCTCGCACACAGATAGTAGTTTTTGAAACTCAGGCGGGAAGTTTTCCCCAGGCCACCGTGGGAGGTGGTGAGGGTGGTATTAATGGTAAATTCAGTATTCCTTTGAAGTTTAATTCGAATTCAAAAGTTGTTGAATTTGGAAAGTTGTGTGATAATAGGAAGTCACGTTGGTTAGGGAGAGGGTTGATTGTGGATGTGAATGAGTTTGGAAAGAGGCGGGTCTCTTGGGATAGAGTTAAGGTTGGTAAACAGGCTGGCAATTGGGTAGCAAGGGAAAATAAGGATGTTCAGAAACAAAAAGTGAGGCTGGACCCATGCAATCAGAAAGCCCACGGAGACTTGAGTACAGCAGTGGGTCTTCAGGGAAGTGTAAAGTCTACTTTGGGCTTGGGTTTGTCAAGCCCATGTAATTTTGAGGCTGGAGTGTTCTGTTAGTAGCCCAAAGGTTCTGGAGATCTTTTATCAGAACTGTCTAGCTAACCCGAGCTCAGGTAGGAGTGAAATGAATGCAGGTAAGGGTGGTCAGCACAGCCTGACCCTTTTCGCTCCAACATCCATCGTGCCGATAGGACCAGAGGTGACACCCACCGTGCCGATAAGACCAGAGGTGACACCCACCATGCCGATAGGACCAGAGGTGGTGGCCCACACATCCCATGACTTGATATCGGCGATCGGTAACTCGTGTGGGTCGATCTTGATGCCGGTGGTGTCCTCGGCCACCGTGTCCTCTACTATTGCACCGGAAGTGATGGGTGCTGATGGTTGTGGTGGTCGGAGTAATCAGACCTAGCCCTCCACCATGTCAGTCAAGCCAGTGGGGGTGGTCCAGGCAGTCAGTGATTCGGTACCAACCTATAGTGATCCGATGGTGTTGGCGCTGATGTCACTGACTTCTCAGATGGCAACAGAAGATGGGGAAGAGGATTTTGTGGGTTCGGAAGGTTCGGTCACTACAAATTATGATTCTGAGTTTGAGGGAGTTCATTTACCTGGCCTCACTATTAGGGAGTTGGTTGGAGACTTGGATAAGTCTTGGGGTAATTCCAAAGACTGGATATTACAATTGCGTGATGGTAGACAATTAGTGCTCTCATTGTCACTGTATCGTTCTCCAGACTGTATGTCAGTCAGCTCAAGTTTGGAGGGAGAATGTGTACCAGGTAATGTTTCTATTACTGATGAAGGGCAGCGGGTTAGTTGGGCGGATGAGGGTGAGGGCTAGCAGAGTCTTCGTCGGTGGTTCCTGGGTCAGAGAGCGAGATGTGGGAATTTGATGAAAGGTTGAGGTCTTGTGAGAGAGGTGATGAGCCATTAGTTGTGGTACCTTTGGCCGCGGAAGATCCGTTGGAGTTGGTGTCTATGTGAAGGAGATTGAGTGTAAGGAGATTGGATAATTGTCAATTATCACAATGGGTAACCAATAGGATCAAGGCTTTCAGGAAGTCTGTGGGCACTTCGCTGGAAGGTTTTGAGGAGTAGATTACAGGATTGTTACTAGCCTTAGAGGCTAGAAAGAAAGAGAAAGAGAAACTTGTGGTGGGTGATCAGACGAAGTTGGTTAAGTCAGGTCAGAAAGGTCAGCGGGAGTTGAAGAATTTGTTGTCATCTTTGAATGTTGATTATGATCCAAATAAAGCAAGGAGTGCAAGTTCTGAGCGGGCTGTTGTGCCTTATCAATGAATGTGAAGATTATTTCTTGGAATGTTAGAGGGTTGAATGAGCAGGATAAAAGGCTCAGGGTGAGAAATTTGATTAGGAAATGGGGGCCAGATGTGGTTTGTCTTCAAGAAACCAAAATGGGGTTGATTAATAGAGCGATGATTCGTAGCTTGTGGGGTGGCCAACATGTTGATTGGTCTTACTTAGGTTCTTGTGGAGCTTCTGGTGGGGTGTTAGTGATGTGGGACACTCGGGTAGTGAATAAAATGGAGGAAGCAGTGGGGAGATTTTCGGTTTCTTGTAAGTTTACAAGTGTGTCAGATCAGTTTGTTTGGGCATTTACTGGTGTTTATGGTCCTAATCTACTTCGAGACAGGAGGTTTTTATGGGAGGAACTCTGTGGCTTGAATAGTTGGTGGAGTGTCCCATGGTGTGTGGGTGGTGATTTTAATGTGGTTAGGTTCCCTTCCGAACAATTGGGGTCTAATTCTTTCACTACTGCCATGCGGGAATTTTCCAATTTTATTTCGGAACAGGGTCTAATTGATCTGCCATTGCAAGGGGGTATTTTTACTTGGTCAAATGATAGAGAAGTTGCTTCGAAGGCTAGGCTAGACAGATTCTTGTTCTCTGCAGATTGGGAGGATAAGTTTCCAACAGTTTCACAAAGACGGATGTCTAGGTTGTGCTTGGATCATTTCCCAATTGTCCTTGAGGGTGGCTCTTTTCAGAGAGGGAGTATGCCGTTTAAATTAATGTGGAGGTGTTTGGTCATGTTGAAGTTCGGATTAAAAAATTGTGAAAGGACCTTAGTGTTCTAGAGAATATGGAGGAGAGTTGGGGATTATCAACGGAGGAAAGGGTGGAAATGGGAAGAATTCGTGATGAGTTAGAAAAAGCTACTCTGTTGGAAGAAATATGTTGGAGGCAGAAATCTAGAGTTCTCTGTGTTAGGGCAAGGGCAGGAGATAGGAATACTAAAATTTTCCACCGTATAGCTAACTCTCTCAAGAGGGTTAATTCTATTGATAGGCTTATGGTGGATGGGGTGTTGTCTTCGGACTCGGCTGCCATAGCAGACTGTATCTCTCTGTTTTATAGGCAGCTTTATCTTGAGGAGGTGGCTCACAGACTTGTCTTAGATGATGTTGATTTTTCTAGCATCTCGGTGGAAGATGCAAGTTGGCTAGATAGGCCTTTTGAGGAAGAAGAGGTGTTTGAGGTGATCCATGATTGTAATGGTGATAAGGCACCTGGCCTGGATGGCTTTTCCATGGCATTTTTCCAGTCTTGTTGGGGTGTTTTGAAAACAGAAATTATGGTTGTATTCCACAATTTCCATACTCAGGCGGTGTTTGAGAAGAGTCTTAATGCTTCGTTCCTTGCCCTTATTCCTAAGAAAGTGGATGCTGTGGAGGTCAAGGATTTTCGGCCTATAAGCTTAGTTGGTGGGATTATTTCTAAGGTGTTGGCTAATCGGCTTCGTAGGGTGGCGCATGTGCTTATTTCGGATTCACAAAATGCTTTTGTGAAGGGCAGACAGATTTTGGATTCCGTCTTGATTGCTTCTGAATGTATTGATAGTAGATTGAAGTTAGGAGTTCCGGGTGTGCTGTGTAAATTGGATGTGGAGAAGGCGTATGATCATGTGAGTTGGGATTTTTTAATGTATATGCTGCAGCGTTGTGGTTTCTCAGAGAAATGGAGAAAATGGATAAGGTATTGCATTTCAATTGTAAAGTTTTCCATTCTGATCAATGGTAGCCCAACTGATTTCTTTGGAAGTTCTAGGGGGCTTCGGCAAGGGGATCCTTTATCTCCATTGTTGTTTGATATTGTGATGGAGGCATTAAGTTGTATGTTGGATGTGGCTGCCTCTGTTGGGCAATTCTCAAGCTTTTCTGTGGGTAGTACGGCTGGTCCATCAGTGACGGTGTCTCACCTTTTATTTGCAGATAACACTCTGATTTTTTGTGATGCTGAATCTTCTCAGATTTCTAATTTGAGGGCGATTCTTGCTAGATTTGAGGAGGTGTCAAGGCTTCGTATTAATTTGAGGAAATCTGAGTTGGTACCTGTTGGTGGGATACCCAATTTGGAGGCTTTGGTGGGTCTGTTGGGGTGTGGGCAGTCTTCTTTGCCCTTGAAATATTTGGGCCTTCCATTAGGTGCAAAATTTAAGGACTTATCTGTTTGGAATCCTATCGTATAGAGAACGGAAAAGAGATTAGTAGGTTGGAAGAGAATGTATTTATCTAAAGGGGGTAAGGTGACACTCATTAAAAGCTCACTATCGTCTTTACCTACATACTTTCTTTCCCTTCTTCCTTTACCGGGTAAGGTGGCTAAGCGTATGGAGAAATTACAGAGAGATTTTTTGTGGAATGGGATTGGTGGTGAACCTAAAATACATTTAGTTAACTGGGCCAAGGTTTGTAGGCCTTTGCAGGTTGGGGGGTTGGGTATAAGACGGTTGGGTAACTTTAATTCTGCCTTATTAGGTAAATGGTTGTGGAGGTATGGCTCGGAGACTGATGCTTTATGGAGGAGGGTTATAGAGGCAAAATATGAGAACATTTGGGATGGTTGGTGTACGAAAAGGTGACAAGTCCTTATGGGGTCAGCTTGTGGAGATATATTAGAAGTGGCTGGTTGAACTTCTCTAAATTCCTTGTTTATGATGTGGGGGATGGTACTAGAGTGAAATTTTGGAAGCATGTGTGGTGTGGGGATTGTACTCTCCAAGAGGGCTTTCCGGAGCTTTATTGTCTTAGTAGGTCAAAGGATTCCTCAGTGGCTGAAGTTATGGGTTGGTCTGCTGGGTGGTTTAACTGGAATGTGCAATTTCGTTGTCCACCTCAAGATTGGAAAGAAGAAGCCTTTGACCGGTTTATGGAATTGGTCTATTCTTCGTCAGTGCGGGGGTTTGGCCCAGATAAGGTTTGTTGGAAGCATGCAAGGAATAGAGGTTTTGAGGTTAGAGATTATTATAGCTCCTTCTACCCTCCTAATCTTGTTTCCTTTCCATGGAAAATGATATGACAATCGAAGGTTCCTCCAAGGGTAGCTTTCTTTTCTTGGTCTGCTTCCTTAGGTAAGATCTTAACAACAGACAACCTTCGTAAAAGACGAGTGATAGTGCTTGACTGGTGCCATATGTGTAAGAGGTGTGGGGAGTCAGTGGATCATCTTCTACTTCATTGCTCTATAGCTTGAGAGTTGTGGTCTTTGGTTTTTTGCTTGTTTGGTATTCAATGGGTTATGCCTCATACTATTCTTGAGTTGTTCGAGGCTTGGCAAGGAAAGTTTGCGCGACATCGTCGCATTGATGTTTGGAAATTAGTGCCTCACTGCTTGATTTGGTGCATTTGGCGTGAAAGGAATGCTAGAAGCTTTGAGGGTTGCGAACACTCTTTGCTGGAGATTAAGTCTTTTTTCTTACACACTCTCTTTGAATGGAGTGTAGTTTTTTCTCATTTTTCTTGTTCTTCCTTTTCTATTTTTCTTGACCGTTGTTCTTTTGTTTCTTGATTTGTGCCCCCATAGTTCATCCCCAATGTACTTGGCTTGGCAATCTTTTTATTATTAATAATATTCTTACGTTATTTATCAAAAAAAAAAAAAAAAAAAGATTGTCCAAAATGAACGCCAGCCATTGAAGTCACAACTTCCTTACATCTCTTAATCCAATAGCAACTTGTGTTGGATTGCCCTAAGCTTTATTTAAGTCGCCTGAAGGTAGTAACTGTTGCCGATTAGAGACATGGAGTGGTTCTCAGACTTTCCTTGAACGACAAGACTTAAATCCTCAATCTATCCCTTTGAAGCCCTCTAATCCAAAATGCTTCTTTACCCCGTCTTTGGAGTTTCACATTCTGCCTCAGTCCATTGACTACTTATATTTGGAGAATTGGTTTCAGATGGATAATATTCTAATAGTGCCAGTGGGTAGGGACAACTCGCTAGGACACCTCATCATTGAAATATTCTAGACTTTTCTAGAAGGTACCACCCATACAGCACAATAATACAACCCAGTACAATGTTATTTCTCCGACTCTAACGCCCCTTTGATGTCTTTTGTAGACTTTATTGATTTCCTAGTGACATGTATTCTTTGATCTGTTTGCATCTATTTATGTGGCATTCTCTTTTCCTTTTTCAATGAAATTTTTATACTAAAATATATTTTGCAACTTGTACCCCTTTTCTGCACGTCTGGCTTTTGTTACTCCATTTTTTAAGCCACGTTCTTTTCTCACAGGATGCCCCGAAAGGCTACTTGAAGCTTCTGCTTCTCACTGCAGCATCAGGTGATAGTGGCAATGGTGAAGCAATTCAGAGGTATCTCATAGATAGTTATTTTCATTTAGTTGTCTTATGTTGTAATTAAGGTCATTTACTAATGGTTTATTAGGTTTTTGTCTTGTATGTGTAGTGTTTATTTGACAATTTTATATTCAAGTGCTTTTCTGTCATATTTTTTCACAGCAATCGAGATCTTTCAATGATCCTTGATGCACTTCTGAAAACAAAATCACGAGCTGTATTGATTGATATAATTAACAAAAATGGTAGGTGTTCTTAGCTTTGTTGCATGCTTTACAATTTGTTTCCCAAATTTGTGGAAATTAAAATTATGTAGTTATACCTGTATTTCTTCAAACCATTTCTGTTGCTTTGACTTTCAGGTTTGCGGATGCTGCACAACATAATGAAGCAGTACAGAAGGGACTTCAAAAAGATTCCTATCCTCCGGAAGCTTCTTAAGGTACTATTCTTGAAATAAACAACTTGCACACACTTCCTTTCACAAAAAAAAAAGAGCACTACACTCGGATTCATTGGATTTGTTGGTAAAATATCAGTATCAAACCCAAAACTCCCAGTAGATGACCAGCAACCCAAGGAGTGGAAAGCATCAGTTACATCTTTCATATAATCTCCTCTATATATGGATAGACTAGTTATCTATTTATTTTATTAATAACTTTTTTGTTAATTTAAGAAAAAGTTGTTTTGGAACCCTGCATAGCTCAATTGATTTAGGTCCTCTTATTATTTTTTTTTGGATAGGTAAGAAAAAATATATTCAAAAATCTGCTAGATGCAAATTAGCACCAGCATATCAAAAGTACAGAAAAAATGGAAAAGCAAAAAAACATAAAAAGAGAATAATTACAAAGAAAGAGAGCTAAGGAATAGAGGAAGAGAGTCACTAGATGTGAGTCCCCAAGCCCTAGCCCAATCAAACAGGGAACCAGAAAAGAGAGCAAGCATTTGGTCCTCATATCTATCCAAATCCTCAAACGTCCGCCGATTGCGTTCCTTCCAAATACACCACATCAAACACAACGGAACTAAGTTCCAAATGTAAGATGAATGCTTCCCCAACCAATTCCACCAACTAAATAGAAAATCTGACACCGTACATGAGGGAACCCAAGAAATCCCAAAAATCCTAAAGACAAAGCACCACAGCTGATAAGCCTTTCCGCAATGTAATAACAAATGATCCATTGTCTCACCACAGCATCGACACATAATGCACCAGTCAACAAAATCAAAGCCTCTAAGCCGCAAGTTATCGCCCGTGAGGATCCTATTTAGGTCCTCTTATGGATTGCAGAATGAGAGTAACACATGATCTTTTGCATGACAAATTGGTTGTCAAATACTTCTGTTTAGATAAGCTGATAGTGAAAAGTAAAGGTTAGGCCAGACTATACTGCCAAAAGAAGTTCAAATCAGTCCTTTTCTGAAAATTTGATATATATCCAATATTTATAAACAAGTGTCCCCTTTGAAAGATACACAAGTTTTAAGGAAATGCACTTATTGTGGGGTATTTACCCTTCTATTATCAGTTCTCAAGTGGTAGGAAAGAAGAGAGAAAGACACCATGATATTGGAAAGAATGATGATAAAGTTGTGTTTTTTATTGATCAAACTCAATGTAGGATGCTGGGATTAGATATGTCATATCATATCTAATCTGCTGCTGTACTACCAAAAGAAAATTATAAATATGTCATATCATTTGTCATTAGATGCTGACAACCATCTTTTCTAATTATTAGGGAATCTATTCAAGACAGTCATTGCATTAAATTAACAACATTCCTTTTATAGTACAGATTGTGTATAATAGTGAGTATAATGCTGGCTAGCGACCCCAAAACATAGAAAACATGAAACTTGACAAATAAATTATCTTAATATGGTTGGCCTATCTCTCTTTCTTATCCCCTATACTGTTTGCAATCAGGTTGGACTTTGATCTGCAGGTTTCAAGTCTATTTTTATTTTTCTTTAAATTGTGAGGATAATCAAGTTGAAACAATTTTTCAAATAGTTGAGCTTGAAAATTAATTCTTTGGCCAGTCGAAAGGTGACAATATTTTGCCTAAAGCGAATTGGTGGCTGGGACCTTTCTGTGTGTGTATGCGTGCGTGATTTATTTATTATTCTCTTTTTTTGTAAGACCATGGTTAAGTTTCAATAGAAATTAATAAATAGGAAACTGTTGTCCGGCATATGAAAGGGGAACAGAATTTTTGCACTCTTTTTCTTCGTGTGAGGGGGTGTGTATCTGAGCACATTATTATGGAAGACCATGGCTGGGCTTAAATAAAAATTAATAAATAGAAAATTGTCTTCAGTAATATCAAAGGGGAACAGCGTACTCAATATCTTTTTCTGCAGGTCTTAGAGTATTTGGCAATGAGGGAGATACTAACACCAGAACATATTAATGGAGGTCCTCCTTGTCCTGGAATGGAGAGGTTAGAAGATATTATCTAATTTGGCCATACTGTTCCTAGATTATTATGCCTGTTGGATTAATACCTTGTCATATGTTTGTTGTTGGGTTAAACTAGTTCGTGAGCTCTTTTAATTTAATTATATAATTTTTTCTTCCAATATATACATAATAGAATGCTAAGCAATTATCACAAAGAGTGTAAAAATATATTTTTCTTTTAAAAAAGGATTTAATGAAATTTGACCAAATTATGATGTCACTCACCACATTATCTTAAGGAACATTAAACGGATGAATGGGTATAATTATTCCATTACAGCATTCTTCATTCCTTGTAAATTTGTAATACTTATTCCTATTAGAATGTAATCACCATTACAGTGAACCAAACACACCCTTAATTTGAAACTATCCTTAAAATATAAGGTATAAAATGTTATTTGCTTTTTTTTATTTTTTTATTTTTATAAATAATTCCTTTTGGGAGGAGGGTTTATAATCAGGATTTTTTAAAAACTGAAATATAAATTGGAAAGTATGGAAAAAGTATGGGCAAGAGGATATTACTTTTGTGATCCTCCAAGGGATTAGCCTGAATTTGAAGCAAGTTTTCTTAAAGAAAAAAGCATTTGAGAAATATTTTGAACTTTAGTCATCTATATAGGCTTTTCTCAATGGTAATGATCTAAAAAATACTGGGAGCCCACTGGACATATTTATACATGAAAGGACAAGAGACTTTTGGAAAGGCTATAAGTTCAAAAACAAATTTCTTCAAAGAAAGTTGCAACTCTGAAACAGTTTAGACCAGACTATTGAGGTTGGCCCTTTGCTGTCCCCAATTGTATGTTGATGGATTCTGTGCTAGATTATTCTTGGTTGTAAAGAAATACGTTTGAAAAGTACAGAACTTTTGACATAATATTATACTTCACAAGTTTATGCTAAATGCACCCCAAATCCTGCCCCCACCAACCACAAGAATAAAGCCTTGGTCCCAAAAGGTATGTTTTAGTGATTGCAAGATATAAATATTTTACTGTAAGGTATGGGGTAGTGCCAAAGTCCTCTTTAGAAACGATATTGTTATTTCCTGTTTAGCTTCATATGGAATCATTGTTTGAATCACTATGATGCTGATATGAATCAGTGTAATTAGAATGGGGTTTGCTTTTACTTGAAATTGTTTTTTTCTAAGTTTGCCCCTCAAATCTTGAGGTTAAGGGAAAGATTAAAACATTTCATGTTTACCATGAAGAGGCCATTTGGTTCACCATTTTTAAAATGTTTTTTCAAAATGGGTAAAAACTTGAGAAGGACATTGTTATTACCTCTGTTACCTTTTATCTCTTGGTCCCGAGGCAGCAAATTCTTGTGGTTGGCTATAAATTTGCGATGCAAACTCAAACCAATGAATTTTTATTTTTATTTTTAAACTAGTCAAGTCAATGAATTTGTTATCTTAGGCATGTAGCTCTTTTGTCCCTGAGACACGTTTCTGTGCAGCTTTAGGGCATCAATACTGTCATTTACGGAGCACGATGACAAACAGGTATTTGGCAAACTCGTACATAGCCTTTTGAATTCCATTTAATATTGAGCGGTTAGGTTGCTTAGAAATTCATTAGCTTATTTTTGAAGTTTGTCATTTAATTATTTGAACTTTTTTGGGGGGTTGATGCATCAATGTCTAATTGTCTGCTCTTGGGTCAGATTTGAGTATTAATTGGTGTGATGTGCACATACAGGTTCATCAAATTGCACGGAACTTCCGAGATAAGTGGATTCCTAGACCTGTCAGAAAACTTAGCTACTTGGACAGGGATGATGGTAGGATGGAGAGTCGCAGGGGTTCAAACTGCAATAGGTCTTCAGCACAACCTGGGTATTGGCATGATCAGCATGTAAGACCTACAGAAGCAATTGATTGTGTGAAGCAAGCAATGGTTGCAACAACCTCAGGTGATACTGGTCTCCAGGAGGGCTGTTTTTCTCCTTGTGTTAGTAGTTGCCCAGCTAAGGAGACAAAACCTCGTAAACGTAAAAGCAGATGGGATCAGCCAGCAGAGACAAACCCAGATTCAAGATCTTCTGAGCGGAAGGAACAGAAGATTGAGTCTACATTGCTACAGCAATGTGAATCCAGGCCATCACAAGGGGGTGTTGAAGTGGCAGTGGATCATATAGACAGCGTAAGCAGAAAGAACAGGAATTGCCCTGGTTGTGTTCAAAATCAGTGTCAGCATGATGAATCTACTAGAGCTGACAATGAAAGGCAGAACATCCCTGAGGATGTTCCACCTGGGTTTTCATCTCCCCGAGCTCTGGGTACATTGAATGCTTCTTCAACTGTTATTGATCTCCATCAACAAAATGTTTGCCATACCAAGTGTCCTAATGATGCAATTATTGGGCAGCCACAGGAGAAATTCATTTCTCGCTTGCCTGTCTCTTATGGAATTCCGTTGTCAATTGTAAAGCACTATGGCACACCCCAGGAAGAAAGTGCAGAGTGTTGGGTTATTGCTCCTGGCATGCCTTTCTATCCTTTTCCTCCATTGCCTCAATTTCCCCGGGATCACAAAGACCATGCACCTTTGCATTCTCTTAATCCTTTGACAATTAATCAACCTGCGGAAGAAGGACGTAGGGACAGCAACTGCCCTGCCTCTTATGCAGATGAAACCACTCCATGTGCAAATAGCCAACAGACATTTAAGCGAGCGAGGGATTCCTCATATGACTTGGGAAGGAGGTATTTCAGGCAGCAGAAATGGAATAATACAAAATTAGGGCCCCCATGGATTCGGAAGAGGAATGGTTGGGAACACATGGGAGACAACTCAAGAGGTGAGACATGCAGCATAGGAATAGAGAATGTAGAAAATGAGCTGAAAAATTCATATTTATCAGAGGATGTAGGCTGTAGAGTGGAAAAAGCTGGAAATTTTTTTTATCAGCATTCCCAGCACCAAGACCATCACTGATTTATAGGACAAACTCTGAAGAGCTACTGGATTTCTTCTACATTCTTTGTTTCCCAGATTATAACTAATGAAAATTTCATTCAATTTCAGATTTCCAGTTCTCTTAGTCAAGTTCTTATACCATACTCAGGGGAAAGAGTTACTCCTAATTTGGCAATGTGCTCTCAAGAAATATTGAGCCATCAGTCGCCTCAAAGAGGTAGTCATTCTTGTCTATGTATCATTCTCATAGAAATTAAAAGGCTTATGAATGTGTTAAAAGATCTGTGGAATAAGAGACATATAATCGATTCTTTGGTGCCATCAATCAAGTTATGCTTTTTCTTCATTTTTTCCCCATTGTGATGTACATGATTGAAGGTGGAATTGTTTTAATTATTCTTCCATTCTATTATCTTGGAAGACATTGTTCCCCAACATTCCCACCACTCAATATCTTGTTTCTAACAGATTTATTTATGCTATTCTTTTTTGATAATGTGGAACCTCACCAATATAAAGCCCTTTGGACTCTCCCTTGAGGCGTAAACCATGGATACACGAATACATGCCCCATCCATTAGAACTGTGTATCAGGTAATAATAGTATCAATTCTCTTTTGGAAGGAGAGTGATGCAGATCTCCTTTTCCAAGAGTTTGTTGTCTAATGAGACAACTAGCAAGTTAATTTATGGCACAAGCACCTCATGCAAAACAATACTTCAGCAGTTATGAACTAGGATTTTCTTACCTCTACAAAATCATAGAAAATTACAGATGGGATATTAAGTAAAGCAGAAACTAAAAATGCGCAATGATGATCATTTGGGAATGACGGGATAGTGCAAGATGGAATCTTAATTTCACATTATGCTAGAATACTCTTTGATACACTGCAGTACTTGTCTATCTAAATGAGATTAAAGTCACAATATGGTTGCTACCATTCCAGATGTTTTTAAGTATTGGGTAAATTCTAAGCATATTTTATATGTGAGCGTGAATGTTTATGCGTATGCATGTATGGACATCCAAAGTCATTAGATTCCAATGTCGAAGGCCAAAATGTAGCTGACAGCCAAAGTAGCATCATGAAGTTTGTGTTGGTATTTGGATTGGTGAGGATTAAAAATTATTATTTTATGAGTCTGTGAGGGCTTATTATTTTGTGTAATATGTTGCAAGCTATGTCCTCTCACATGAGGTGAATCCCTAAGTCTAGGACCAATTTCCATGAGAGATATTGCATACAATAGTTACACATAATACCTCCTCGTTTGTGATGGCTTAAAACTTTTAACATGTTCAAAGAGAATAATGATATTTTTCTAATTTGCTTTGACTATTAATGTAACATGTTATGATTAACATAAAAAATTGATTAAAGTGATAATTTTCTTTAACTATTGATATAACATGTTATGATTGATACATAAAAAATTGATTTAAGTGACAAGAGTATGACCAATCACTCAATATTGTTACCCAAATGAGACTCAATTACTTAAACATGAATATCCCAATTATTTATTTTAAAAATATAGTGATACTGTGACAGCCATTAGAGTTCACTTTGAATTTGAGCAGTGAACGAAGGGAAGTTAAAGTGCCCTCAATCAATTACATCTTTTGTAATTGTCTAACCTGAGAATATTTTACATCAAATCAAAACAAATGGAGCGTTAGATACATAATCTACAAACTGTTTAATATTATTTTTTTCAACATATAATTTCATTAGTACATACGATTTGTGTTATATTGTTTTCAATTTAATTCATATTAGGGATTGGAGAGATTTATATATATAATTTTTGAAGATCTACCTCAGTATGGGTTAGCAACACTGTTTATTTCCGCACTCATGCTTCGTATAATGTTTACAGAGTCCTAAATGCTCATAAACTCTGCATCACACATATTTGCTACATGTTGACCGATTTGATTGAATGACTTTAGTGAGAAATGAGTCAAATGACCATGCTAATCAATATAAGGTGAAAATCATATACCCAATCAATATATATTATATATAAAAGCAGAGACCTCATGTGCGAGAGCATAAGGTTCTGTCAAGTGGCGCATTTTATGACATTTTTTTTTTTTTTTTTTTTTTTCATTTGGGCTTCCACCTCATCTAAATTTAGCATTTATATCAAACTATTAAGTAATGATATATGCATTTATTTCGATGCATTAATAAAATTAAAAGAATTTATATACATTTATAATTTGAAATGCTTTGGATAGATACGGATGGATCTAAAAAGTCATAGGAAAGATAGGAGTTAAGAAAACTTTTCAATTTTATGCATAAGACTAACTTCAATGTAGAATTGCAAGAGTCAGATTCAATGAATATTGAGTAATATGATTATTTGTCTAATATAAATCCCCATTTCCTTTAGACTTAAAAATCAAACTTCCATAATTTCTCTCACAATATTTTTAGTTCGCTTTCTGAGAGGTATGTTAACTTCCAAAATATTATGTTCATATTTAATATTTTGTTTAGATTTTATGTATTCATTTTTACTGATGTAGCATTGTAATGTGGTTGGGATGGTTTTTTCATATTATGTGCTAATTTAGATTTTGGGTTTTCCGTATGATGCATATACTTGGTAAGGATTTGTAGTATATTTGGTGTTTTGGCTGCTTTTAGCTCAATTAAAATTTGGAGGTTAAATTGTGATATTATTGCGTCATTATGGCATTATTGTTTCAGTGTTTCTATTGTTGTATCATGAAATTCTAGCAATTTTTATAGCTAACTAATTAAGATATTATTCTTTCAATTTTCACTCTATTATAATTAAGGTCTTAGAAAATCGAACTTTTCTTCAATTAAAATATTAATGGGCCTTAATTTTATCTCATATCAATTCTAAAACTAAATAAAAGCTACTTTCAATGACATAAAAATTATAAGTGTTGATATAATGGAGATAGAGACTTTAGTGACATAAGAAATGTAGAAATTAACACTATAAAATCTATTTATAAAGCATAAATCATACAATAAAGACACCTAAGAACCACCAAGTTTGTGAACGTATAATTGTCTCACATTGCTTAAGAGAGTGTGTTGTGTGTAATATAACTTGCCCTACCCTCCCTTAAAAGTTACCATGGATTTTGAGTGGAGTTATGGTGTGTCTTTGTGTTAGAACCCCTTTCCCTGTGTGTGTTTGTTTCTCAAAAAAAGAAGAAGTTTGTGAACGTAATATGGTGACATTTGTTGGTTGCATGAATTAGAGAAATTTTTCCCCAATTTATTTAGTTTGAATTTTGTTTTACTAGAAAACTTCATATATTAATTATGACAAACAATAATAGTATTCATGAAATTAATGGATCTTAAATAATTTTTTACTAAATTTATCAAAATGCACCATGCATCGTGCGGAATATCCACTAGTATTAATAATAGTATTCTTTTTATTCTTTAACAGTCCAAGGTTAGCCATCAAAACTGCATTAGCAAGACCCAAAACTCAAAAATGCATCTCTTATTGCTTTTCTAACCAAATAATCCAAATAAAAGTTTATCCTTCAGCCAACCAGTTCCTCCCACCTCCTTTTTTTTCTTCTTTTCTGGCGACCCCCAAAATAAGAAGAAACCAAAAACAAGAATTGTTTATTTTCCCCCCATTAAATGAACAACCTCGTATACAGCATAAAAATCATATTTTTCTCTCAATATTCTGTCAACCCTGAGCTATATATATTTCATCAATATCTTCTTAGCATACTTCTAATACGAACGAAGCACCAAGTTTTTACCAGTGTTTTGTACCTTCTCCAGCCATCAAAGTACCTCCCAATCACCTTCTTGTAACTAGGCCTCTGCTGCACCAAAACCCAGTACTCAGCAATGTTTGGCCTGCTATTTATGTACTCATCTTTCAAATCCAAGAGCACTAAGCGAGCCAGCACTGGGATGAGCATTACATCTGCCATGCTAAAATCTTCCCCTGCTAAATATTGTGATTCATTCAGCTGTGTTTCAACTTCATCAAGAAGTCTAATTAAATGCTCCCTGTTCCCTTGCAAAACATTCTTGTTCTTCAACTTGTCCTCTGTCTCATGTGCTTCTCTTAGCTTATTATGGTAAGCTCCTGCTAGATCAGGACATTCAGCCATCCGAGCAATCAGCACCCGCCTTATGAATTTGGAAACATATAAGCGGTACTTATCTGGGATGTGGGAAAGTGTGAAGAACTTAGGGTTCCACTCTTGTATCTTCTGCATCCATGCAACCACTTCTCTACCACTAAAGGAGATATTGTCACCACCTGACGAGACAGCTGCAATTCTTTCTAAATACCTGAAAATTTTAATTTCACATTATTATCTTTCCTATAGTCTTCAGTAAAGATATAATTCAAGACAATTTCAAATATGGATGCCTTCCACACTCCCAAAATAAGACGAGTGGGAGAGAAGGAGAAAGGAAGAAATTTGAAAGTAATAGCAAGCACGTTGATTACCTAATGCAAAGATAAATCCTAACAAAAAAAAGTTGGTCAACATTTTCCCAACAAAGCATTTCACTCAAGATGATCAAATATGTCATTGTTTTGGGTGAAAAAAAGATTTCCCCACTAGAATTGATGTCAACATAGCTGGTGTGGCTGATCTGGAAACCCCACCATGATGGACAATTGACTATTGGATTATTCCGTTGTCAAGAGTTGAAGAAGAAGACATGTAACAAGGATATGGAGTTTTGGCAACTGCCATCCCCATGGGTTTTCAGAGTGAATGAAGCCAAGACAAAACCTCAGATAGAATAAAACAAGACACAATCTGCAGGTTCAGGTGGATAGACAAGGAGAGAAGAAGAGTTTTGAGAGTATGAGTGAATTCTATGGCCTGACAGTATCTTGGTGAGGCTTTATGGTATATATATTTTAGAGAGAGAAATGGATAAGGAATAAGACAATTTTGGATTGCCGAAGAGAGAGAGAGAGAGAGGGAAGAGATGATAAACAGCATTTGCATACAAACCCAATTGTTAAGTTCTAGAAAACTCCGTTGTAATGATTTTTAAGTTCGAGGCTCTGTTGGCGCATTTTTATTCACAGCTTTGCTTAATTCAATTTTGTGGTGTGATAAAACAAATATTACTTCATCATGCTAAGGACTAACATGAGAGGATCCAAACCCGTGACCATTCATCTAAATGTTTCTATTCTTTTGAACAACATTATAGATTCTTCTGTATAAGGAAATTTAAATGTTATGATGAGATTCAAATTTTGAAATGCTTCCAAACACATCCTGTATTTTCCAATGTATAAAGTGACCGCAAAATGGTGAGTGAAGAATAAAGACATACTGGATAATCTCTATTGTGTTGAAAATGATGTGAGCACCATTCTTGAAAACGGGGAGTTTTCCACTCGGATTCATCCTGAAGAATGAGGAGTCCATGTTCTTGCCTGTTACAGGATTGACATGGTATGATGTGTAATCAATGCCTTTCTCTTCCAAAGCAAGTCTCACCTTTTGGCTATCGAGAGAGTATGGGTGATGATATAGCTGCATTATTTGGTAAGCATGAGCTTGTAGGATGTTATAGGCAGAGTGAAAAGTTGAGCTCTTTCGTGTCAACTTCGGATATCAAACACAGGAATTCAAGAACCAAGGGTATGCAAAGGTCTGCAAATGAATGGTAACAGGGAGGTCAGTTAGCGTCTTATTTTCTCCAAGAAAGTGGATAAAAGATTGGTTAATACACATACATGACCACACACACACACACACACACACACACACTCATGTGCATAGGTATGTGTTTAATCAATATTGTAATACAAAATGTAGTGATGAGTAAATTTCCATAGTAGCAACAGAGATGATGACAAAAAATGACACCCCCATTGGTTTTTAATTCTACATTTAATGCTTTAGTGAAGGCATCATATCAGCGTCAAACCCAAAGAATTTCAACAACATATTGCTACAATATTCCCAAGCAATATAAAGTTTACATTTAAGCAGACTACTGCCAAAGTTTCCATTAATTTATGCAAAAGAATGTTTTTGTAAGAAAGATTTGCACATTGTATCTTTCTTTTAAAGCAAAACCTAAGAAATTCTAGAACTTAGAAATTCAACAACTTAGCGGAATTATATTCTCAAGTAACATAAATCTTACAAATAAGAAGCCTACTGCGTTAATTTTCATTGTTTTAGACAAGTTAAGAGTGACTTTTAAATATAGTTCTGCTCACTGCATCTTTCATTTAAAGCAGACCTTTCAATAATATATTCTTTAAAAAAAATACATTGCTAAAAAAAGAGGAAAGAGGAGGGAGAAGAGAGGAATCAGAAGTAGTGAACAGTGTTAATAAATTCTGCTCTACCCACAAGATTAGATTTGAAGTGGAGAATATTGTGTGTGCGCATTGGCGCATATGAGACAGAGAGAGAGAGAGAATGAAGGGCAGGGGAATGAGAGAGGGATAAATAGAACAAGTAGGGCACATCATCTTCATCTAAATTGACAACTTTTTAATAATGTCCTCGGATATGCTTCTATTAAAGAACCAGACAGTGTGGAAGCATCAATGCTTAGCATATATTAATACTTCTTTAAACAAAATTTGAAGCTGAGAATCAGTTATGATGATAAAACAAGTGGACAATAACATTTATTGGCATCTTCCTAGACTCCTAGTTGCCCTTGATCAAAGAAAGCATGTACAATGACAGAAGATTCTGCGAGCTGCCTTTCTATGCTTTAAGAGACTAGCAAAGTAGCCCTTCCCCCAAAGAGAAAAATTGACATTCTTGCCTCAAAGAAACAATTAATTTCATGACTAATATCAATTATAGAAAAATTACCAATAAACAATGAAAAGGGCTTTGCTAATTATGCATTCAGTGCCATGATCAATCTCATTGACCACTACATTCCCTACCTTAGACCTTTTTCTTCTATCTTTTTTGTGATATCAAAGAGGGACAAATTGGCTAATAAGAAAAAAAAAAAAAAAAATGAAAAGATTATTGAGTATAAAGGTTTTCATTTATCATGGTTTGCTTATAATTGCAAAGCTGCTTTGGAATCTTAAAACATACATAGTTAAGACCCTGTAAATTAATAATGAACAAGGATTGGAGGACAGATAACGAGTCTGCATTGATCAGGAACGATTAACCAGTAATTGCCCAATTGCAATAAGATTAAAAATCGTTCAAGTTCTGCTTTCTAATTTCAATTCAATTTCAAGAAGCAAATTTCCACCAAAACAAAAACTCAAAATAATTACAGTTCAAACTTCTCCAACTTCGCAGTTAAGCTACACAAAAAAGAAGGAAGCTTGATCAATAAAGAAAACTCTAACAATCACAACCCAATCCAGAAATTACAATTTAAAAACTCACAGGGAAGAATTTACAGTTTAAGGTCCTTAATAAAGCAACCAAGAAAACAGACCCAGAAATAAAAGGTTCACAACAAAACTATAGTCAAAGCACAAAAAGGAAAGAAACCCAACAACTAAAACAAGCAAATTTACATAAACTAGCATGAAAGTCTATAACTTGAATTAGAGACATGAGTAAAAGAGAGTGAAAGACTTACAAGTAGACAAGAAGAAGACTTCAGAAACTTGTAGAAAGGGGGTGAGATCACTCTTAGCGGTTTTGGAATATTGCGTGGACTGGGCACATACAGAAAGAAAGAAAGAAAGAAAGAAACCTTTTTTGAGAGGACTCTATAAAAGCCGAAGAGAGAGAGAGAGAGAATTGAATACGTGGGACTATGCTTCTTCCAAGTGCACTGAGAATCTTAACATATATGTTGTGTATATATGAAGGGAAAATTAGGAGGCAAGAATAAACGTGGTTGGACTAATCGATTGGGTACGATGTAACAAGTACTCGATTGGACACGTGGACGTCTTTTCAGTCTCTGCATCTGCATGCCCCCATCCCTAATTTTACGGTTACTTTGCTTGAAATTCAATTAGAGAATTATTATTGTAATTATTATTCATATTATGTATACGAGTGTGAAGCTCTCTTTAGAAGACTTAAATTTCGACTTTTACTTTTCCATACCTCACAAGCATTTATAGTTATGGAATAATTATCGCACTAATGATGTGCGGTGATTACAACAATAATATTAATGGCATATAGAAAAAAGCAATGTTTATTACTTAAAATTTTAAGTCACGTTTCGGTGCAATTTTAGATGTATAAATGTGTGCGCAACAAATTGTGTGTAATAAGTATTTTCTTCTTAAAAAAAAAGAAAGTCTTGTTAACGAATGCCTTTAGAAGAATTCTTAATAAACTATTTTAGAAAATTTTTAATACCACTTTTATGAAAAATATAAAAAGCCGTAAAAAAATTAATTATTCTTGTATTTTCCAATAAAAATTTCTAAAAGTGTATCCTAGACCAATGTTTTTGTGGGTTTCAGTTATTTCAACTGGTAAAGTCTCTAATGGTTGAATAAAAGATCTGAGATTCAATCTCCGTCTACACCAAAAACTGATTGATGTCTTGGTTTGATAATAAAGAGCTATCATCAAGAGCGGACGCCATAGGTTGAAACTCTCACTCTCTCTCTCAAAAAAAAAAAAAAAAACCCAATATTTTTAGGACATTCCTTAAATTTTTCAATAAAAAAATAATGCTGATAATGATTTGAAGTAGAAATAAAATTACACCCATTACAACAGAGTCACAGACCGCTTCTAGGCCTAGGTCACTTAGACCATGACCTAGATCTCCTACCGGAGAAGGCATCCAAAAGGGATGCAATATGTGGTATTTTTTTTTAATCTAAAAAGTATTTGAGCTGTAACTTTTTGTTTTTTTGTTTTTTGTTTTAACTCTTAAGAAGATTATATATAAATCCTACTATATATAGGTTTTACCAATTGATGTATTACCAATAACAAAAGGTACTTTAAATACTAATTTATTATTTTGTTGAAGTGTCACTAATTACATTCATTACATGTTAATGTTAATTTGTAAGTTTTTTTTAAAGGAAAATTTATAGCAATTTTAGCATTTTCTCAAAAAAATGATAGATTAATAGAAATTCAACCCAATCACCATTAAGTGAATTAGTGTGCATTTGGATGTGGATTAAAATTATAAATTATTTCACTATTTAGCTTATTTTTGCTACTATTCATGGGCCCCACTGCACTTTTAACACTATTCATGGGCTCCACTGTACTATTTCCACTAACTTTTACCTTTATCTACAGTACTTTCAGCAATAAGTTTTCAGTTTCAACAAAATAAGCGGTATCTAAACAGACCTTTAGTAATTAAAAAGTAAGAATTATGAATTTTAAATATAAAAAATTATAGTATAGAATATAAACTAAATATTATTTAAGTGATATTTGAAAATAAGAAGATCTAATATTTTTTTTTTGAGAAGAATAAGAAAATTTATTTAAAGTTATTGCCTTAGGTCTCAAATTATATTAAACCTGTCCTAAATTAAAATTTATTACATATTACTTCAACAAATTTTTAAAAAGCTAAAGTTACGAAATATTTTGTGCCTTTAATATTATTTGAATGGTAAGGTAAAACGTACTATTTTAACTAAATGGTAAAATGTAAAACTTGTTTTATCGTAGCCAATGAGGAGAAGGCTTCTTCATTAATTTCAGTGACTCTCCTCCAAATGGATGAATTTAGATTTGACTCATTGGCTCTTCTTATGAGATGGTTTTTTTTTTCTTAATTAAAAAAAAAAACCACCTTTGTCATCTTAATTCTTAGATGATATTATGATGATGAAGAAAATGTCAATCACAACTTATTTAACAAGGTGTTGATGGTAGGTTGTGAGTTGTGAGTGTTGACTGATGAGTAATAAAAATGATGTTCCTATTTGAAAATAATAAGTTACCACTCACATCACAACTTGTTAAACACAAAGTGGAGGAGTTCAGTACAAATGAGTGAAATGACAGCTGAGATAATTGAGGCTACCATCAAATAATGGTTGGCCACTTGTGGAAAAGTTGTGGAGCTCAGCAAAGTGCGATGAGCTTATATTATGCTGAGAACGTGTACCTATCTTACGTAAAGGGCTTATTATAATATATGCATATATGCTAGAAGGGGTGGACGTGGAACACAATATGGTGATGCTTTTATTTTATAATGATTAGAGATGAACCGTCCCACACATTTTCTTCGTTGGAAAAAGTTAACGGTGTCTAACGGCATCAACTATTTTTAAATTTTTTTATAAAATTAAATTTTTTATATTTTCAATAAAAGTAGTATTAATTTTTTTTTAAAGTAATTTATTAACAAGTACTTTAAAAGCATTTATTAAAAGGACCATTTTTTGTAACATGACAATTAACATGTATAAATCTGTTTGGGTACCTAATAATACAAAGTTTATGGCCTGTTTGGATGTTAAAAAAAGGGGGGAGAGTAGAGTAAAGGGAGGGAGAATAATTCAATTACCTTGTTTGGAAGTTTTTTAAGGAAGGAGAGGGAGGGGTTTGAGGGGTTTCAATTACTTCTAACCCCTCATTTTTTTTTGAGAAACTCTAACCCCTCATTTTTAATTCTCCCAAATTGGAGAGATTTGAAGGGAGAGTAGAGTAGATAAATTATTGAACAAATGAATTTTTCAATTTATCATTTCTAAATTAACAAAATTACAAACTATTATATAAATAATCTTTGTTTGTTTCATGAGAAAATTAAGCTGAATGAAAAAAAAAATTTGAATCTCACTAGCTAGGGAAAAAGCCACGGCGTTAGAGCCGACAAATTTGAAGCCCAACACGGAGTCAGCACGTGTTGTTGACTTCTTGTTGTGTTGATCATGGCACAGAATACGTGGTGACACTATGACTTTCTAAACTGGTTATTGACTTTTGAACTTTACATTTACAAAGAAATACTAGGAAAAAAAAAATGACAACCTGTGTTTATCAATTGACAATTGCAACGTCCTCCGGTAGTGCCACTCACAAAACCAAAGTTTTAGGGTCTGTTTGGATACCACTTATTATTGAAAATTGAAAACTAAAAACTGAAAATACTGTAGTAAAATAGTTTTTAAATGTGTGAATAGTGCCGTGAGATCCAGTTTTAAAGTTGTTTTTACTGAAAAAAGTATTTGTGGGTCCTATGAACAGTGCACAGGACCCACAGAAAAACAATGCAAACGTGCAACGCAAGCTCAAATACGCTATCCAAACTCCACCTTAATATAAGTGACCTTTTAAAGGTGCCTTCTCAGAGCATCCACAGCAGTGGATCTAAATTTTTAGCTTTTTAGCTACACAAAAAGTCACTTTATTTATTCTATCTTCTCACACCCTACAGCAGTGGAGCTATTTTACCTTTTAACACAATAAAATAATATAAACACTACAATAAAATAATATTTCATTCAACCATTAACACACCATCACAAACCACCATCAAACCCATAAAAATCACTGCACAACCACAACCCCACCGTGCCCATCAAAACCAGTGAAGAAGAACAAAACAAAAACCCAGAAAAATCAACACAGCCAAACCGAAACCGATGCCTGATACTTTGTTCGATTCGGTATCGGTCGACGAGACAGGGAATTGATTTCGCGAAAGGGAAGTGGACCAAATCGAAAAACGCAAGCCCACTGCCACAAACACAAACACAAACACAAGCCCACTGCCCACAACAGATTGGAAAACACAAACACAAACCCACATTGGCGCTGGGCATGAGATAGCAGAGAGAGGGTGGAGCTCGGAGGTTCGGCCTTTGAGGTGGAGATCTAGAGAGAGAAAATGCGAGATAGAGTGATTGGCACTGGGCAGGGGCTTGGTCGGCGGCAATGGGTAGAAACAAAGAAGGTGAGGACTGAGTAGAGAGGAGCAATGGGTAGAAATGGAAAAGAGGAGAAGAAAAGAAAAGAAAAAATAATATTAAAATATTATGATTAATGTGAACACAACATAAAATAGTATTATTTTTTTTACCTTTGAGTTACAGTGCACATCTATCTTTAGATGTGCGCTGTAGCTGAGAAGCAAAAATTTTTGCTTATAACTCCACTGCTGTACTCTTCTTTTGTGATCAGTAGTGCTAAAAAATAGCAATATAGCTATTTAGCACCACTGCTGTGAGTGCTCTCATTAATATTTCTTTATTGCTTATAAATTGACATCCGTTAGTAGGTTTCAGTTAGCTCAACTGATAAAATTTCTGATGGTTGAATAAGAGATATAGGGTTCAATCCCTTCCTACACCAAAAATTGATTGATGTCTTGTCTTGGAAAATCTTGATTTAATTGTATCTTAGAGATGTTTTGATTAGCAATCTTAATCATGTTAATGTAGGGCAAATATCATCTTAAAGAAAAATATCATTTTGTGCCTCTAAGCCTACTTCAATTCTTAGTTTTCAACTTTTCCCCAAATTTCCCGATAGAACTGGTTTTTATAGGATTAAATTCTCAAGATTTGTTCAATTGAACTTTTTTTTTTTAATTGACAACACAATTTTTCTTAACAAAAATAAATCTGAAAAATTAACAAGAAGAAAAAAGAAATAAAATATTCCAAAAATTACATAGCATTAATTACAAATAATGAATTTGCATGATTCTATAACTTGGTGAGATTGTATCCCAAATTTTGCTTATTTGGGAACAATCTCACCAAGCCATAGAATCATGCATATGCATTGTCTTTAAAATTTGTTCGTGTCACCCATAGCGATTACTTAGTGCATAGCGGTTACTTTGCCAATCAATTTCCCAAGACTATACAATATCATATACCTTCGTGTTTACACTTCCAAGTACAAAAGTTCAAGCAACCTTTCATTGCCAATAGAAAGAAGAGAGGAACCAGAGAGCAAGAACGATCTGAGAGAGAGCGAGAGAGAGAGCTGTGTATTGAGAAAAGAAACGAAGTTACCCTCTTGGACAAATATATAAATCAGGTAGTTTCCAAAGCCCGCATTAGTAATAAATGGCTATAAAGCCCAAACAAGCTCATAGCCCAATAATGAAAAGGTCTATAGCATAAGAAAAATAAATATGATAAAAAAAAAGTGAATCAGGGGAAGGCACAGAGGTATTATATAGATAAGACCCAATCTGCCAATCATTACATGAGGTCCTAAATAAATATACTAAAGAGAACCCACAAAATTGTACAAATCCAAAAAAGAGAACACTTCTTAGACAAAATCTAGTGTCATAATTTTTTTTTCACAAATTTTGCTACAACTATAATGTGACAGATTATGAGTAGTGAAAAGAAAAATAGATTTATTTGAAAGTGACTGATTATTAGTTGTGACAAATAAAATTGTGGTCCTAAAATCACTCCATTTCTAATTAATGTAGGACTCAAAAGAAAGTATTTGAAATACACACAAAGTCCAGCTCTATAGAAATTTTAAACCAACGATGATGAGTTTTTCTTTGTGCCAAGCATATACTTTGGGGTTTCACGCCATTTAGCTCAAGTTTTTCTAGGAATGTCAACAAGTTGGCTTTGGGACAATTTTTTTTTTCCTAACCCAAACCATCTAAGTATTTTACATACATACCCTTACTGTGAACTCAATGAACTACTGAATATTTTCAGCCTTACCTGATATGGCCAAGGCCTTTCCTTTATATGGAGTTGTACAGATTACAAGAATTTGAAATATAACAGAGTTTCAAATACAAACAGCTCTATCCTATTTTGAGTTTGAAAATACAAATAACTCTATCCTATCATAATCTGCAATTTTGTATTTCGTATCACATTATCATAACTAGGATACAGCTGGTTTGGATATTGATTTTTGCTCTTATCCTAAACACTTACTAAACCCTATTAGATTTTAGGAATTACATATTAAATCCATCCTATTTACTATTTATATTTGAAAAACCGAAACCCACTCCAAGCCCATCCATATTTATCTTATCGTAAGTTGGATGGTTGGATCAGATCGGGTTAACCTAAATATTATTTGACTAATTTATAAGCATTTGTAAATACTTTTACACTAAATTAAAAAGTACCTAAGAGGTAGAGATTGAGATGCATGGTTTGTGTAAATAAAATTAACATTAGAGTTATTTTAGTATTTTAAATACATAATCGGATTCGGTTAAACCCACTTCAAACCCATTTAAACTGTCTCACAACCATATGATTAAGGGCTGAATTGAAAATTCAACTAAACCTGATCTATTACCCTCCCTAGTTTCTTCTACTGAATGGTGGTGTGTTTGCAAGTAACAAGTAGGTAGGAATAGTTTTACTTTTATTGGCTTGTTTGTCACACCTCTGATGGAATTTTAAAGATGCATCTCAAGGCCTTAAACAAGGTTCTCTGCTAACTGCTACTAATCTATATCATTTTTTGTGTTTCACTTTATATTGCACTAATTATAAGTTGTCATGTGTGATGCGTCCGATCTTTTTCTGCTTTAAACTTTGATTATTTTATAAGAAAAGTAAAAATAATACATGGCAAACCGTGATTGGTGGAGTATAAAATGAAACCGTTATGAACTGAAAAATTAAAAAGATAACTTAGTCGATTCGAGGTAACTAGCCTCCTGAACTTGAGAGGGATAATAGAGTTTTTGGTTTAATTTCTGCTTACTTCATTCATAATTCCTACGTACATAAATACTAGTGAGGAGATAAGCTCCATCACAACTAAGTCCTAAAACATAAGATCCAACTCCTATTTAAATTTAAATACAAATTGAAATTAAATCTTAATCCTCATCCTAATCTACTGCATAATTTTATTAGAATTCTATTCAAATTCAAACTTCTTCAACTACTTCAGAATTATTTGCCATTTGGCCTTAGGACACAACATTCCCTTCCCCTTCAGTTGAATCTTGTCCTCAAGATTCTGCAACATAGAAATTAACCCTTGCTCACATTGATTGGAGAATACTCGGCCTCGGATTTTAAAGTGTTGAAGGAAAATTATGACCATATAGACTTGCACCAATTCTTTATTCATTTGTGTGAACAGAAAAGCCTTGATTTTCACATCCTTGAACTCATCGGGAATGACAAATTCAATGTGTGAAATTAGATTAGGCTTATTTGAAATCATGAGAAGATCTTTTTTATTTATCTTTTCCACTTCACTAATCCTTTGATCTTCAAAGGCGATTTTTTTGGCAAGTGCTCCCTCCAATGTATTACCTTCTTGAATTGTTGGTGGTTCTTTGATCACCAACACTTGAATTGTTGGTTCTTGAATATTTGATTCTTGAACGGGTTGGACAAGATTTTCGAATGATTTTTCCATAGGAGCCTCCATTGATACTTCATTGATTGGTATTTGAAATCGATCTTGAAGGGCGCATATGAACTCCACCCAATCTGTGCATAATCCCGTTGCCTCTAAGGTTTGAAACCAATCATGTGCCTCTCCTTCCATGTAATAAGAAGCAATGGAAACCATATCATGTGATGGTGTATTGTTAAAAGCAAAGAATTTGTAAACCTTAAAAAGCCATGAAAAAGGGTCTCCACCTTTGAATTTTGGTATCTCCATAAATTTCCTTTGAGTTGCAGACATAATGGCTTGATGAGGGTTTTTTTTTTTTTTTTTTGCTGCACGTAGAAACTTGTACGAATGGCTTGATGGATACTCTGTGAGTTGGGTTTTGGATTATGGTGGGCACGATGATAAATATATATATATATATATATTTATATATATTTGGGCTTATGGTTTTTAGTGGATGGCTATAGGTTGATGTACGGTGGGTTTGAAAATAATCTTTTGTGTGTGTTGATATTGGTGTTGGCTGGATGTGGGTTTCTGTGTTGAGAGGGGTGAGTTTGGTTGCTTGTTGAGATGCGGTGATATTTCAAATGAATTTGTTGGCTTTGATACCAAATGTTATGAACTGAAAAATTAAAAAGATAACTTAATCGATTTGAGGTGACTAGCCTCCTGAACTTGAAAGGGATAATAGAGTTTTTGGTTTAATTTCTGTTTACTTCATTCATAATTCTTACGTACATAAATACTAGTGTGGAGATAAGCTTCATCACAAGTCCTAAAACATAGAATCTAACTCCTATTTAAATTTAAATACAAATACAAATTAAATCATAATCCTCATCTTAATCTACTGCATAATTTTATTAGAATTCTATTCAAATTCAAACTTCTTCAACTACTTCAGAATTTTTTGCCATTTGGCCTTGGGACACAACAGAAACACAAAAAGTAATGCAAATTAAGGATTTGCATTCTTAAATCAAAATTACAAAACCTTAACGATGTTGACGCATTTTAGGTATACAAAAGCCATGCACTCTCTAAACTCATCCCTGAACTCAACGTCCCTGGAGAAATCCTTCCTTCAAAAGCTAACGAAGAAAAAACTCATATAGATACACTAACAGTCTACCCGCAAGGGACCAGCCTAGTAGAAATAGGATTTTCCTTGGCACCCATGTCATTCAAGGAAAATTTACTTGCTAATTAAATCCATTGCTGATTTAGAGATGACACCAGTAACAGCACAATCCAAGGATGCCCTGCCTTAGGAATTGACAGATACAATTTATGCTCCTTGGAATATAGTATTATTATTTGGCAAGTCTTTTTTTTTTTTTTTTTTTTTCTTTTTCACTTTTCTTTCTTCTCCACTCTTCTTCCGTTGTCCTTTCTTCTTTTCTTTTTTTTCTTCCTTTTCGCTCTTGTCAGTTCGTTCTTTTTTTTTTTTTTGTTCTTCATCACATAATATTTTTGGTCTTCGCTCAGTTTTTTTTTTTTCTTCCTTTTCGCTCTTGTTAGTTCGTTCTTCCTTTCTTTTCTTTTTTTTCTTTTTTTTTTTCACTGGGTTTGGTGAGTTTGGGTACTGGGAGTTGAAGGGAAAAAAAAAAAAAAAAAAAAGTAAAAGTTGCACCAATTGACAGGTATGGAGCCCACAAATAGTTGAAAAATATTGAGTGATGATAAGTTGAGTGATGGTAGCCAAACAGACTTGTGTAGAGTGATGGGGTATTTTGAGTGATGAGTGATGAGTAATGAGTGACGAAAATTGAGTGAGGAGTGATCAGTGATAAAAAATAAAATCTAAACAGGGCCTTAATGTCTTAAAGATAAAGTTAATATATAAAAGTTCCTATGTAAGCAGCATCAAGCATTCTAAAAGTCCTTGGGAAGTTTTCCCTTATCCCACCGCGCACTCTTGGTGCAGTGATCACTCCACAAGTATAAGTACTTAGATTAGGCTAGCATAAAATTTTTATCTTGTATAAAAAAAATAAAAAAATAAAAGTTATGTAGTAAAATTTATAATATTTTTAACAGTTTTCTATTTGAATTACTTGCGATTAGTAATACGTCTATTTGTAAGACCTATTTATTTAAATTTGTCTTATCTCTATATCTAGCATTTCTTAATTTTTTGGCATTATTAATAGTGAAAAAAAAATGTAAACTATTTTTTTTAATATCTTCCAAAAATTTATATATATAAAAAAAAAAATGCTCCCCAAATGCTGTATCTATGGGGTGGGGCAGGGGCTTCAAGAGGCCCAAGGGGCGGGGGTGACATAAGAAATTTTTCCCATCATGCAAGGCGGGATGGGGATGGGGTAAGACAAAACCATAAGGGGCGGGAGCGAAGACCCCATCCTTCGGACCTGCCTTGCCCCATTGCCATCCCTAGCTGCCACTGACACCCTCTACCCCTCTTGCCCAACCGCCACTGACCCAAGCTCTCTCCATTTCTCCACCTCAACCCTCCCTCTTGTGGCTCTCTCTCTCAAACTCTTCTTTCTCTTCCCTCTCCTCTTGATATAATTTTAGCTCTACCAATGCTTATGCTCTTAGAAGGAAGATAGGTTGTAACAGATTTGTTTCAAAAACATAGGCAATTGTCATATCAATGTCAACATTAAAGTCAGTGATTTTTTCTTCTTTTGGAAAGTTAGGATTTTAATTGTTAAAATTTGAGTTCAATAAATTTAGTCCATCAATTTATTTATTTATTTTTGTCTTAGTAATTCAGTACATCAATTAAATACTAGTTTGAATTGCTGCCACCTTGTCCACTAACCATCAGTACCTCAGGGACTTCAATACTACCTATGATGCTGGCCAAAGCGTGGGTTATGGCCCTTATTCCTTCTTCACATTTTTTTAAAAAAATTACTTTTAAAAAAATTAGATAAATATTATGAACGATTCTATTTTTTGACAAGAAAATATTTAAACTTTGAGATTAGAAAACATATACTTCATTTTTTTTATAATTAATTTACTAATTTCAATTATAGAAATAAAAATAAATAAAATAAAATGGAGGCTGATAATGTTCGTATGTTTGGTGCTCCATAATTTTTTTTGGAGTTTTGTCTTTTTGATAATTCGATAGTTATAATATGGAATAGAGATTTAAGCTCTAGATGCCTTAATTAGAATCACCAAGGAGTGCCGACCAACTCACTAGTTAAGTCACAATACTCTTGACTAATATAGTTGAATTTAAAGTTAGGATTTAATGTTGAATTGTTTATGCTATTTTTGGTTTGCTTGTTTTTATTACTCAATTCCCAAATTTTGTGAGCCACACCTCAAGTTTGCTTGTTTGGTTTAGTTTTTATTCTCAATTTCCATAACTTTTTACCTTTTCTTCACTTTCCCCTTGCTCATTCCACACACAAATCACCTTTGTCTCTGGGTCTTGCATATAAAGAAGTCTCCTCCCTTTGATCTCTCAGTCTTATCTCTCTGCTCTCTCATTCCCCTTTATCAAGCTCTCTATGATCTCTCAGTCTCTCATTTCTCTCAGCTACTGTGTTTTTGGAGATTTTAAGCTCTAGTGAACACAAATCTCTCTCTCTCTCTCTCTCTCTCTCTAATTTCTTACTTGCCCTCCATTTATGAAGTTGGATATCTGTTGCTCTCTTTAATTCTTGATTCTTCTTTTCATAATTATTCTTAGAGTTTCTATTAGATCTTTGTGCTTTAATTTTAGAGAAGTGCTATGTCCACAACATTTTCACCAATGACAAAGTTGTGAAATTTTTTCAGGGGGCCAAGTTAATTGTGCCTACCTTAACTTAAAATGCATTAAATCTTATGAATTGAAATTTCTAATAATCAATTTTTTCTATGTACGTAGTTAAACAATTTGTAATCCAATATCACGTTATAAGGAAACAATTTTTATTTACTCAGTTTTATATCTTTGAGCTTTTTTAAGGGGTCAAACATCTAGAGTTTCCACCACTTGGGACAAAGAATTGATTAATACCTTCCCAATTTTGAATATTTTTTCTCTTAAAATTTATGTTAACAATGGATGATTTCTTCATAAATTACTTGTATTTTAAAATTGAAATTAAATAACCAAATTTAAAACATGAAAAAAAAAGTGAACAACGAAATGTTAATATTTAATCATTATACCAAATATAAATATGTAAACTAATATAAACAATTGGGATAAAACTTAGGTACAATATCTTAGGTGCTGTTCCTTAGGTTCCCATCTTAAGATTCAGCCATGTATCTACTTAACTAAAAAATACACTTTCATCCTGTGAGAAAATATCTACATGGCAAAATCTTAAAAGGAGAACCTAAGGAACAATACCTAAGTACTGTACCTAAGTCTTGCTCAAACAATTATTATATAATATATTGTTATTAAATAACATAAAATCAACAAAACAAATATCTTTTATTAACAATAAAAAAGTAAAACAAAACTATATGGGAAATGTGTACAGCACTTCATTCTATCTTGGACATTTGATAGTCTATTCAGCCAAGAGTTTCCACAACAATTTTAAGCACACATGCACAGAGCGAGAGAAAGAGAGAGAAAGATGGTACTAGTTGTGCTGGCGAGGAATGGGAATCCCAATAGGGCGGCCATTGGTGTGGTGAACTGACATATAACAAGGCGGCGTGATGAGAAAATATACACGGTGGCCATAATTTATTATTATTTTTTGCGTTTATAATAACTTTATATAAGTAGATAATTTGAAATTTATTAGAGGAGAATGGGGGGTTTTTGTAAAGGCCACGGGCTCATAAATGGTCCAGAGCAGGGCCAGCCCAAATGTTTCGGAGGCCTAAGGCAAAATTTTCAAATGTGGTTTTTATATTATCATTTAAATAATATTTAACTAGTATTTTATATAATAATTTTTTTTTTAAAATTCATCCTTTTTACTTTTTAATATGATTTTTTTTTGAGAAAATGCTAAAGTTATAACAAATTTGACTTCAAACTGATATTGTAACGGATGTGATCAGTGACATGAGGCTTACAAAAATGCTAGAGACATTATAAAATTTACAACATGAGAATTACAAAGATATATTACCAATCACAAAAAATCATTCAAAAATATATTCAATAGTTTGTTGAAGTCCACCTATCATATTCATTGTCACATCAAATTATAAAAGTTATGTAGACCACCGCGCATTCTTGGCGCAGTGGTCTCTCCACAAGTATAAGTACTTGTAGGGTGTGGGGGATAAGGGCCGGGTTTCAAATCTCCAGGAAGAAATTTCACACACATATACAATTAGATTAGGCTAGCGTAGAATTTTTATCTTGTATAAAAAAAATAAAAAATAAAAATTATGTAGTAAAATTTATAATATTTTTCTATTTGAATTACTTGTGATTAGTAACAAGTCTATTTGTAAGACTTATTTATTTAAATTTGTCTTATCTCTATATCTAGCATTACTTAATTTTTTGGCATTTTTAATAGTGAAAAAAAAAATGTAAACTAAATTTTTTTTAATATCTCTAAAAAATATTTATATAAAAAAAAAAAATTGCTCCCCAAATTTAGGGTCTTTCTCTAGTAGGGGCCCTAGGCATTTGCCTAGGCCTAGGGCCGCCCTGGGCCGGAGACTGAATTTTTGATTTGTTTAATTTTTTTTTTTTGGTTGCTTTATCTCTCTTTTATATTATTATTTTTCTATTCCTTTGTCCTTTCTTTGAAAGTGCTTTAATTTGTTATATTTTTTTGTTATTTTCGTAATCATGGACGTGGTCACCACCCCCTTAAGGAAAAAAACCTAAACGGTTTCCATTCATTTCCCTGGCAGCGGACAAGACTACTCAAGCTCACCTGCCTGACTCACTAGACCTACTTCCCAAACAGACCCAAAAGAAATTGCGGGAAGCAACGGGTCATTTAGGCGGGAATCCAACGTGGCAACCAAGCATGCCTTGCTCCAGCACTACATTTCCTCTCTCACAAATCTCTCTCTCTCTCTCTCTCTCTCTGATACCAATGGAGCTTTCATCTTCATCAAAATCCAAATCCAAGAAACCCCATTCAAAACACTTCAACTCACCCGACCAGCTGAGCTCCAAAACTCAGTGTGATAATGATTTTGGACGATGGTCTTTTTTTTTTTTTGGCCGTGGGTGAGTCATGTGACTATTTTGAAAAAGTGGATCATGGTTTGCGAAATTTTGTGATTTGGTGGTGAGTTACTTGGCTTTTAGTTTGGCGGTGATGTGAGGATAAAGTCAGTTGTATTTAAAAATTAGTTGCTAATAGGTGGAATGCAATGCATAGAAAAATTTGATGAAAAATAGTTATATATGATATATATTTTATTAATAAGTATTTATAAATAAAAGTCAATTTGTTATTAAAAAAATTTATGTCGATCTTGTCTTTACAAATTAAAAACATGATATTCTCTCTTGTTTTATTCTAGGATAAATTTTTATAATTATGGTAATTATTAATATGAATATATTTATTTATGGAATTATTTTTCTATCATTTAAAGAAATTATAATATTATTACAAGATTTTAATGAAACGTGTAAATATCAAAAGTCAAATGCCTTAAATTTTGTATATACTAGCATGTAATCTATGCAAACGCATGAATGTATTTAAAATTAAACATAATTTTTATTATAAAAATATAAATAATTAGTCAAATTATTAAAAAAAAAAAAGCATGTAACACATGCATACGTATAGATACTTTTATCATAAAAATATAAATAATTAGTCAAATTATTTTATACAAAAAGTAAACGTAATTAGTTATATATTAAAATCCTTACCTAAATTTAATACTACTTATGATAATTTTTTTTCTATTTTTTAATAAAATACAACATGTGGTTATTTTTATTAAGTATATGTGATTGGTTTTTTTTTTTAATTATATAATTCATTAATATTAGATTCTTAGTATTTTGCACTCAATAACTCACTTGAGATAAAGATTTAAAAAACTTAAATGGACACATGCACAAACTTAAGTAGATAATTATGATGTGATCCCCACATAAATATAGACACATGGTGTAAAATTGGATTATAATTTCAAATTCTAATTGAACTTTCTCTAAGCTTTGCCTATTAATATATACTAGCTTTTAACCCCATGCATATGCATAGATACACTTTAAGATATATAATAAGATGCATAGTATAATTCTTATATATATAATTTAAATACTATTGATAGTTATTCTTATATTTTGTTAACTCTTTAAAAAGTCTTGTAAGAATAGTATTAGGTATAAAATGTAAATTTTTCATATTTATTTATCTATTTATTAATTCTTAGTTTTTGTTATTGTGAAGCACACTTTTTTTTTTTACGATTCATTTATTCTAGATTCATTGGTTTTTGTACTCAATAACTCATTTGGATAAATATTTATGATGTGGTCTCACATTTGATTCTAAAATTTGGTAATAAAACTCTCTCTAAAAATAAATAATTTAGGATACATGGCGAAAAATTGAACTCTAATTTGAAATTCTGATTAGACTTTCTCTGAACTTTGCCTATTAATATACATATAGATATAGACTAGTCAGTAACTCAAACAATACATGTGAAGGTTTAATGAAATATAAAAATTTTCTTTCTTTTATTTTTTTGCCTTAAATATAAAAGCAATAACTATTTTAGTTATTAATAAAAATTTATTATGATTGTATTTGTATATGGAACTATCAATTCTACTATTTAAAGAAAATATGATGTGACAATATTCTAATGGGGTTTAAATATAGAATGAAATCCAAATTCAATTAAAAATATATATATTAGAAAAATGAAATGTAAAATTGTGAGGTCTTCAAAGTTTAGGTGGCAAAATATTATGAACAAAAAAATCATGGGATCGCTTCCAACTCATTATGATTTAACTTACTGACAGATCTAATCGCTGCTTCTAAGATTTTTAGCTCTATTATGCCATGCCTCATCTCATATAAACTTATTTATTTTTTATCTCAATGAACCATTCTAGCTCTCAATCCTCAGATATTTTTCTGGTTACAGTACCAAATAGAAGAGTTGAAGAACTTTTTTGTTTGTGGAGAGGTCAATGTCTAGGTTCAAGCGTTTCATTGATTACAAAACCAAGTTGAAAAGCTTTTTGTTTGACCTCTTTTGGTTCAATGTATTTATTTATTTATTTATTGAGAAAGTCTTTTGGTTCAATGTGGTTTTATATTCCAATTCTAATAATAATCATACAACATTGAAGGCTCAAAAATTTCCCAATATGTTACACTTTATTGGTTCGACCATTAATCGATTGGTTGGTCTGAGCCGTGGAATGTGCACCATCCAGTCTTTGTGATGAGCAAAATGTCACCTTTCCCATCATGTATTGATGAACATATATTAACTTTTCGTTGATGGGATTGATCCAAAGCATCTAATGTTGTTTCATAAATCAACAATATTATAAAAATAAATTTTACAATTATATCAAACAATCACTAATATTATGTTTAATATGCACTAATTACAATTTATCACCTCAAGAATTATTTAAAAAAAAAGTGTAGGGACAAAGGCCCAGAAATGGATATTGGGCTGTGGGCTGTGTCTGAGGACATTTAAATGTCCAAGGACAGGTAAACACTAGCATACAAGTTAATATTCCGTGGAAGAAGTCTAGTGATGAGGGGTTGGGATTATAGTCCGAGGAGAAATACCTCCTCGGCTAAGCAGAGCAGAGGACAAAGGTCACCAGACGATTATACTGGTAAGGATAAGCACTAAAAGGGAATAAGACAAGGGAAACCTGAGAAATATTTAGGAGAAAGCTGCTACCACCGCATTGAATACTCTGCAGCTAACTCTCTAGCCGCATTAATGTGGAGATGATACCTGAACAGTAATATTCAGCGTTACAGCTACCCACAAAGACTTCAGGAAGGGGCTAATAGGACAAGGATCAACACCAACAATTTGATCTACACATGGAGGGCTAAGATGAAGTAAAGAAGGGAAATATAAAGAAGAAAAACCCTATTACAAGGGGATCATCAGAGAATCTAGAGAAAAATCACTGTACATACAAGAACTGTAATTGTACTTAAGTCTAAGAGAAATATATAAGAACTACCGTCCTCGGACTTTGCCAAGGAGGATTTTCTTTGCACAAAACTGTTTATTCTAACTTTCTAGCACCAATTAGCCTACTGTGATTATTGTTCAATTCATTGAAATTCAGTTTTTAGCCCACTCTTTACAAATTCATTATTTTGGGCTCTTTGGGCCTTAGTCCTTTTCATTTTTGGGCTTTGGGTTCAATCTATGTCTTTACAATTGGCGCCGTCTGTGAGGAATTGAATATTCTTGAGTTCATCTTCCAACCATGGTAGGTTCTGGGCCAAACTGTGAAGAATCTATAGGATCCCAGCGTCAAGATCAATTTCTTAATCTTGAAAGAAGGAGAGATCGTGAAGTTAGCATACACACCACTCACACCAGTAGAAGTCAGTCTAAAAGTGGGAGTCACGTGTCTCATGGAGAGAACACCAGGAACATGCAGTTGGAGATAGACCACTTGCAGAGGAAATTACGTCAGAAGCAACGTAGAGGGACTCCTTCAAGCTCAGAGCCTTCCTCTGATGATGATAATGATGATAGTTATAGGCCCAGATCTAGGAACCCCCTCAGTGAGTCTTATTCATGTGATAAGGAACGCCATTATAGGCGGAGAAGCAAGAGTCCACCTCACAAGGGCCTGGGTAATTATGCTATGGGCAGGGCCTTGCACCAAATTTCTAAGTCACCGTTTATGTGTAGGATTGAAGGAGGAAAACTTCCTCAGCGATTTACTCAGCCAACATTTACTATGTATAATGGTGAAACAGACCCTGTAGAGCACGTCAGCCACTTCAACCAAAGAATGGCTTTTCACTTAAAGAATGAAGCCTTGATGTGCAAGATGTTCCCATCTAGCCTGGGGCTAGTGGCGATGAGATGGTTTGATGGTTTGAGGGAATGTTCAATTAACTCCTTTAAGGAGCTTTCTAGAGCATTTGGGGGCTCGCTTTGTTACTTGCAGTAAGGTTCCTCGGCCCTTGGATTCCTTGTTGTCTATGACCATGCGAGAGGGAGAAACCCTGAAGACGAATTCTGACAGGTACTGGGAAATGTTTAATGAGATTAATGGGAATTTCGATGATGCGGCAATAAGGACCTTCAAGGTCGGCCTACCTGCTGAGCACGATTTAAGCAAGTCTTTGTAAGGTTGAATTTAATCAACTATCTTGTTGGCTTTATTCCGTGCCAAATTTGCTTGTATTTTAGCAATTAGTAACCCTGTATTTAGGTGGGAATCATGTAAGGGTAGTGTGTGAGAGAGTGTGAAGAAATGCTCAAGATTGTGCAAAGAAGCAGGGACTCGCGACTAGATCTCACGGGTAGCTTGCGGCTTGCAAGCCGCCAGAAGTTGCACACGTGCCTAGCATGTGGAGAAGTTGAAGTGTCATGCCAGCTGGAGCACTATAGGACAAAAAGTCTAGTCTGGCCGTTCAGTTACCTCGTGGCTGGAACTCGCGGCTCAGTCAAGTCGCGAGGCTAAGCCGCTAGCCAGTTCTGTTTTGAAAAAACTAACTCTTCGCATTCCATTCTCACACTAGTATAAATACCCCTTATACCCATGAAATGTAGAGAGCTTCTAGAGAGAATTTTGAGAGAGAAACCCTAGAGAAAAACAAGATTGACTCATCCACAATCTTTACATAGTGACTTTTCAAATTCCTCAACTCTCATCCTCTCCATTGTTACATCCTTGAGAGGTTCTTTGCCAAATCCTTTTCTCACCATACCCACATCTGTGAGAAGACTTTTTGGTGCTTTGGGAAGCAGTTAGGAAGGGACCAATTCACATTGGTTGATGCTATGGGCTATAGCAGAATCCGGTAAGCTAAAGAAGAAATTGGTTTGGCGTAACCTCGTTGGAGCAAGAAGCTTGGAGGGTTTAGGTACACTGGGTAGATTAGGCTTGGAGGGTCTTCTGCTGTTCATGTATCCCAACTTGATTCTTTAGTGGATTATTGACCGCTTGGAGGGCGACAGAGAGATTTTATGTCGAGGGCTTCGATTTTCTATTCGATAACACATAGCTGTGTTGTCTTTGTGTTTGCATCTCTCTTCCCTTAATCTTTGCCATTTAATTTCTGCTGTGGATGTGATTTTATTTGGTTTAGATTGTTTTATCAATTCCTTGTTAAGCTTATGTTCATATTCCGCACATTAATTGTTTGATATTAAACTTGAATTGGTAATTTGTAAATTGGGGGTCTAAACGTTCATAGTATTTTATACGCTATTTGAACATTCAATTGGTATTAGAGCGGGTGCACTCTTTGTGGTTTAAACATCTTAATGCGATCCTTGACCCCGTATTGAAATGGACCGGTCTCAATCTTTAAATGCTCCACCATATTTTGATGGTAGCAATTATACCTTTTGGAAGGTACGGATGAGAGCATTTTTATGTTCTATAGATGAATCTGTTTGGGATGTAGTTGATATTGGATGGACAAGGCTGAAGGCAGCCAAATCCACATGAGATAAGGCAGCCCTCGCGGCGTCTAATGCTAATAGCAAAGCACTTAACGCTATTTTCTGTGGTGTGTCTCTAGATGAGTTCCATCGGATATCTTACATTACCGTTGCCAATGAGGCATGGCAGATATTGGAGACCACTTATGAAGGTACAAAGAAAGTGAAGGACATCAAGTTGCAGATGCTGACCACTCGGTTTGAGGAGCTGAGAATGAGAGCAAGGATGAGTCATTTGACTCTTTCTATAGCAAGCTGAATGAAGTGGTCATCGACAAGTTCAACTTGGGGGAGAAAACGGAGGGCTCGAAAGTTGTGAGGAAAATCCATCGTTCAATGCCAGAGAGCTTCCGTGCAAAGGTGACTGCAATTGAGGAGAGTAAGGACCTTGATGAAATCAAAGTCCAAGAGCTGATTGGTTCTCTCCAAACATATGAGCTTTCATTGCCAAACTAAAGAAAGAGCAAATCCCTTGTTCTTAAGACTATAAATGAAAGGGTAGAAGCATACGACTCATTGGATGAGGATATTGTCGAAAAAGATGTTGCTTACCTTGCAAAGAATTTTCGCAAATTCCTGAAGTTCAAGAATAGTGGGAAATTTGGTGATAAAGGGAAATTCACAAGTCCCGGAAAGGAGAAGAAGGACTTCAAAAAGAGAGAAGGGAAGGAGTCTCAATCTACTCAAGGAGTCACTTGTTTTGAATGCAATGGACATGGCCATTTCAAAAAGGAATGTCCTAATTATTTGAGATTGAAGGGTAAGGCGTATGCCACCACTCTCAGTGACTCGGATTCTTCCATCTCTGATTCGGAGGATAACTGTGATGAAGAAGGGAGATGTATCGCCAAACTTTTGTAGAATAATGTAACAAGTTTGCTATATGGATCGTAGATGTATCACCAAACTTTTGTAGAATAATCATTACGTTTGTGTTAACAGAAAGCCAGAGTGTGCAGGTTCAAGTTTTAATTGAAAAATTTTGTAATTTTTTTAATGATGCGGCTAAGGTTTGGGTTTCTTCACTCTCTCCTCTTCTCTCTCTTGTTTGTTACTAGGTTGTGAATCAAATTGTTTATTACATTTTTTTGATGGGGAGATTATTTCTTACGTATAAATTTATTTTGTAATTTTTTTAATTAAAAAAATGCCACATCATTAAAAAAATGCCAAGTCATTGTTCTGTTAGCCACGTAAGTAACACCACTAACGGTAGTTAGTAAAAGGACTAATACAACTCAGTTTTTAAACTTAAGGGACCAATTGTGCTCGCTTTAAACTTAAGGGACCAATTCCGCACATAGAGTGAACTTGAGGGACCAACATTGTAGTTTCGCCTATATTATATTATATACAAATAAATATATAATAAATTAGAGTTATTCCTGTGACCAAAGAAAACAAAAACACTCATAACTATTTTACTATTAGAATATGGTATTTAATAATTATTTTGTGGGTGATGCAAAGTCTTCAATAATATGGTGAGTTCCAGTTAGCTCAACTGGTAAAGTCTCCGATGGTTGAATAAGAGATTTGTGGTTCAATCTCCACCTACACCAAAAACTTATTGGTGTCTTGATCTGATAATAAAGAGCTATTATTAAAAGCGAATACCATAAGTTAAAACTCTTTAAAAAAAAAAAAACATGATTCCTTTCCAGCCAGTAAACATGGCTTCAAGTTGAAGGAAAAATAGAGCCCACCGTGAAAAAGGAAAGGCAATTCCAATTTCCAAGTCTCATATCAAGACGCCGCAATAAAAAAGAAGAAGAGAAAAACGCAGAAACAAAACGCAAATGCCAAATTAATTTGAATCCAAACGGGTACAAAGTGTGCAATAATGTTCAGCGTAGATTACTCAATAATGTAAGCTACTTTTTGTCCTCGGTAGTTAAAAAGAAGTGGGGGATAGAATTAGAGAAACCGGATAAAATCCACATGGCTTTTGAAAAAAAAGAAAAAAAGAAGTTGAACTATTATTTTTTTCTCCATTATTATTTTTTAAATAGTAAAATCATGTACAATTTAACGAATACAAATATTTTATACTACTTTTTGTTCTATTTTATATTTTACTAATCACAACTTACTATGTTTTTGTTTGATTTTCCTTACAAAATAACCAAAATTTAAAATAGAAAAAAAAAGTTGAATACATGACAAGTTATAATTGATGGAATATGAAGTATAACACAAAGTAGATTTGTATTGGTTTTAAATGATGAATAAGTCAAATGATTATCCTTTTTAACACAAATAATTACATTCTCATTATTACTAAAACAATTTATTTTAAATTAAATTCTAATACCAAATTATCATGCAACTTATTAATGAACTTGAATGTTTTTTTTTTTTTTTTTTTTTGGAGAGAAAAGATAGTCTATTTATTTTATTAATTAAGGACTTGAAAAATCAGTACATACAAAAGCGTCAATATCAGACGGAACAAACTCCATCCAAGCACAAAAAGGAAAAGATATCCTTGCTCTTTGGGCCAAAGCACGCGCAACCGCATTACATTGCCTTACCACATGAGCGAAAGAAAAACTCCTCAAGGAGCTAACATGAGATAACGTGTCCCTAGCCAAATGCCCAATAGATGAGTACTGTGAACCATCCCTCTGCAATTCCTTAATGACCAGCTCCCAGTCACCTTCAAAGTGGGATTCTTGCAACCCAATCTCCTTAACGAAAATCACAGCTCGCCTTGCTGCCAACATCTCCAAGCATTCCACGGAATGGGGCTGTTTTATTTTTTCTGCCATCGCAGCCACAACTAAGCCATTTGAATCTCGCACCACTACGCCCAAACCAGCTTCATCACTTTCAGTAAACATCGCGCCGTCGAAATTTGTTTTATATTCACCCGGGTTTGGAGGTTGCCATTTACGCTGCCTCACCAATTTACAGCTCGCTGGGTGCACCCGGCAAGAGCTGTACAGCTGCATGAATTGGCAGACCGCCTCCCTGATGCCACTAAGAGGAACGGTTTTTTCTTGCAACCTTGTCTTATTCCTGTGGGACCATATGAACCATGCCGTTGTAGCGAAGACCTCACGGATTCTCGGTTTCGTCATGACTAGCGCCACCAAATCTTGAAACGAGCCCTGTGAAGCTTCGAAGTGATTAACCCAGTAAAAGTCTCTGTCCCAGACCTGCTTAATTGCTTCACAACCCCACAAAGCGTGGTGCGTGTCCTCTTCAGCTCTGTTACATAGGTGGCAAATCGGATTTGTCAACACTCTCCTCTTCACAAGGTGCGTTTTTGTAGGCAAACAATCTGAGCATGCTTTCCACATAAAATGTTTTACCTTCCCCAGCACTTTTAGTTTCCAAATACTCGACTAGAAACCAGTGGACAGAACTGAGCTTGAACCTGATGCTTCCTCATTCCTTGCTTCTTCGCACAAGGCTCGATATCCCGATTTTACAGAATACACTCCGTTCTTCTCAAATGCCCAGTACAGGAGGTCCGGTTGTGGAGTATTACACAACGGAATTGCCTTAATCCTTTGGGCGTCGAAAGGCACCAAGCACTCATCAATTACTCGGCTTTTCCAGCAGCCCAAATCAGTATCAATCATTTCTGCAACCTTCATATCCTCATTCCTTCCCCCCGCTACAGAAATTACCCTTCCACCCGATGCATCTGGTATCCAGTTATCTCTAAATACCCTTATGGACCGACCATCCCCAATTCTCCACTTTGCCCCCATTGATATTACTTTTCTCGCCCTCAAAATGCTTTTCCAAGCAAACGACCTCGAAGATTTTTTGGCCTCAAAGATAGTACCTGTTGGGAAGTATTTTGACTTAAACACACAATAAAAAAGGGAGTTTTTATCGTGTATAAGTCTCCACACCTGTTTTGCCAACATAGCATCGTTGAATTTTGTCAACTCCTTAAAACCCATTCTCCCTTCTTTCTTAGGTTTACAAAGTGTCTCCCAATTTTTCCAATGAATCTTCCTTCTCTCTCCCCTTTGCCCACACCAAAATTTTCGAATTAGCATCTCAATCTCCCTACATAAACTCACCGGAAGCTTGAAGCATCCCATAGCAAATGTGGGAATAGCTTGGACCACCGCCTTTAACAATACTTCTTTTCCGGCTTGAGATAGGAGCTTCTCCTTCCATCCCTGCAATTTATTCCAAACCCGATCTTTTATATAATTCAGACTTGCCCTCCTATTTCTGCCAACCACTGCTGGAAGTCCCAAATACTTTTCATACTGTTTTATCTCCGGTACCCCAAGTAGCTCTTTTATAGAATCTTTTGCCACATCAGTAACAGCTTTGCCAAAAAAGAGAGTAGTTTTCTCCTTATTTATTTGTTGACCTGAAGCACTTTCATAGACCTCCAAAATACTTTGTATTGTTGTGACATCTTACAGCCTTGCTCTACTGAATAACATGCTATCATCTGCAAAAGCAATAACTGTACAAGAGATAACCTTGGTGATTTTATGTCTAGAAGAATAGTACACTAAAAAGGTCGCCCGAATATCCAATGGGAGGCACAGAACTACTGGCTTCAACACTCCATACAGAGGATATGGGGTGACGAGAGTTATATCACTCACAACAAAAAACCAGCTACATTGAATTTGGAACAATGTTGTGCATGCCTAGTCGCTTGGTTCTTGGAAAAACTCAAGAGGTATTGAAGAAGGGCAGTACTTCTTTGCCACGAACATGTACTAATTCAAAGAAAAAAAGATTCAGTTTAGAGCAGTCCATATAAATACCAAATATATATGATCACAGTGAATTATAGCCAAGTTCATAGTCCATTTTCATTGTGGAAGCCATCACAAGTTTATACAGCGTAATCCAGTAAGTCATTACCATAGCTCAAGTAATAAATTTTGTCAGGAAACTATTTAATTTGAGGTGCACCATGCACCTATGTGCAAGTCATATAATTCTTTTTATGTGGCAAATGTAAAATAATAATTTCAAAATAGAACTGCATTAGCTCCTGGCCAAATGCAAACTTGCAAGATTACCACCCTCTAATTTGTGGAAAGCTTGACCACTTGCATTAATCGGGCTTTTTAACATCTCATGGAAATTGACAAATCTATTAAATTTTCATGGTGTTAAAATGATTCAACATAAGTGTTGTGTTAAGCATTTTAGAAGTAAATATCTTGTTTAAGAATCATCTGAGCACATATTTAAGATTCAGCACCAAACTGTCGTCTATATTATTTTGGTGATGTGATGCCTCTTATTAGAAGTGTTAATGTTCATCAGAGTCAAATACTTCAGCTTTTTTTTTTTTTGGGATAGGTAATAGGAATTTCATTGAAATAGAAGAACATCGTATTCACGATGATGAAAAGTCGAATAACTCAGTTCCTTTTGATGTTCAACACCACTACTTAATTCTATTTATTCTTTTTTTTTTTTTTTTTTTGGTTGGATAACATAGGGAACCTTTCTAGAGAAGAGCCCTTTCGACTCACCTCTAGCCAGTAAAATTTATAGGCAACTTTTTTTTTCTTTTTTGATGAGTAAAACCTATGGGCAACTAACCCCACCCTACAAAATTCACTTTCAAAAAGTTTCATTCATACTGCTTCAATATTTTCATGTCATATGATCCTGCTTATAATCCCCATGCAAACTTCATGATAATAATTAGGTGTCAGTTTTATTCTTATATATCATCACTGAGCACAGTATTTCATGTAATAAGACATGGCTGTTAAATGCAATCATAGCAAAACATGTCGTTAAAACTTTCTGGAACCAGATCATAACTGGAGAAGTTATAGAAGTAATCAAAGGGCTTGTGTAAGATTGATTTAGAATATATGGTGAAAATGCATCTCACACTTCAATCCACACACGGAGAGAGATAGTGGTTATTCATACCTTATGCCGGCTGTACTTCTCCCTAATTGCTGGTAGATTAGAATTACTGCCATTACGGCAGAGGCTATGTAGTGCCTTGACGCAGTCACTCAAATCAGAAGCTTGGTAAAGTGTGTAATGCCTCAGCGTAGAATTCTGTACCAGTATATATACAGAATCAAACTATGTTACAATACATTATCAGAGGAGATGGATCAACAAACATACCCAGGGTTTCTTTGCAGGGAGAAGTATAAATTTGGCTAAGAAAGTAGCAGAAGCAGCTACTAGCGATGGGGCATAAGGAAGCATGCCATATTCTAGAAGAGACAACTCTCCGAGGTAGTTGGCCAAGCACTCCAAGTCCATTGATGGAACCTAAAAAATAGAAAATGAAAGAAGCATGTAAAATCAGCACAAGTAACAAGATTTTGATTACCACCACCATGAAACCAAAAAAAATATCATTACCGTCATATTTTAATATAATCTAATACCAAAAAAGTTACAAAATAAACAGAACTCTGTATCCCATATATTTTAAAAATACAGAAGTTAGTTAATCACAAATATTAATTGAAAAGTTTTTACTATAAAACTGTAATCAACAGCCAAAAATCCACTGAGATGACAAATAAAAAAAGTTCTTAAACCAAGCAAGTCCTGAAGAAATGACATAAAACTGAAGTACTAAAAGCAATTTAGCCCAAGAAAAAAATACCTCACTCGTCGCTTGAGCAACACAAACAAATCGCCTGAACAATTGTCATGAATCACAAAAGTCAAAACCCAAAGCAACAGAAATGAAGTTTCTCTTGGCATTTTGATAATAATACAAGAGGTAGCTATTACCTCAAAAAACATTTAGCTGTAGGGGCTGTCATTTCAAACTTCAAGTAATTCAGAACAGCAGATTCCATTTGCAAAACCTGCAGCATATGAAATGCTAATGTTCATGCTGCTTAGGCAGGATAGAAACAACGCAAGAATCATCTAGAAAAAGCTCAATTCAGCCAAAGAAGGGCAGGACCAACCTCTTCCTTGAAATATCTGTTATCAGTTATGTAACAGAACTCTTCTACCTTGGGTGCACAAATCTCCTCACATTTGCTGGCAATATAATAATTTTTCTTGTTAATATTTTTACTTAATAAATGTTTAATTTCGAGGCAATCATCATGCACGCGACACCAAGTAACTGCAACCGTTGCCTATTCATCAAATTCCCTGAAAGATACCAGTCTATGTAGTTTACGGTCAAATATAATGTGTCAGGTACAAGCCTGTACTCTTCAGCCACCTGCAGTTGGAATAGAAGTTCAGAATTTCACAAGATAAACATATGTTACATGTACACCCTTGATAAAGTTACAATTATTAGGTGATCATATTGCCGACAACAAATTTAATAATACAAAAAATCCCCATCATTGAAAAATAATAAAAAAGTATCCTTATAAATTTTATATCTCTTAAGGCATGTCTTCAGGGTATACAAAATATGTAAAACTATCAACAAAAATGAATTACCTCCACAAGCCAATCAACCAATTTTGCACGCATTCTGGCATTGATGTCCTTTTGAATTTTGTCCATGAAGTCTGTGGAAGGCCTTTTCTTTGCCTAAAATTCCCAGGAATTAAACGGATAAGAAAAATACAAACAATGGGAAACAAAATTTAAAATATGAAACCCATATAAACAATATATGTAGACTAGACTAGACTAGCTATAGATGCCTAATTATTATGAAAAGGCTTTTAGTAGTATTAGACTAAAACTAACATACCCCAGAGGCACGCAAGTACTGGTTAATATCACAAGCAATGGTTGCACAAAGCTGCGGATCCATGTAATTGTTATCAACATTAACAATTTTATCATCTGTTTCCATCTCTGCAAGGACATCTCTATTGCAGATATTTCCTGCAACCAAATTAATATAAACCACAATTTTATGTTTAGAGCTTTTTGAATGAACATGAATATAAAAATTAGATGCATGATTAATATATTAGTAAATTAAGGGAAAAATCAAAGAATAGAGACAAATACAACATAAACTGAAGGCTTGAATTTTCTTGCTACAATAAAGATACCTGTTTTTTCCAATGTTATGAATACCGTTTCGGATCCCGTTTCGGTTTGTTCAATGGAATGGAATATTTCGGTACCGGCCAATTTCGGCGTACCGTTTCAGGGTGTTTCAGTGTTCCTAAAAAATAATTTATATATATTCTCGTAAAACATAAAATTGTCAATTCTAATAAATAAATAACTAAATATCAAATAATACAAATCATTTAGTCTTAACTCTTAAGTCTTAAACATCAATATAACATCAATTTAACATCACACAATAAGAAGATTTACAAGTCAATAACTAAATATCAAATAATAACTCCTAAGTTCTTAACCACAAAACAAATCATAAGAAAAAAAAAAATTTATGACAGAGGGAGAAGGAATGAACAAAAAAAAACTTTTTTTTTTTCTCTTTTTTTTTTTTTTTTACAAGCCAAATCCTATTCCGGCCGAAATTCACATCTCGGCCGGAATTGTTTGGAATGACCCGAAACGGCCCGAAATCTGACCCGAGGTGGAACGTGAGGTATTCTTGTACCGGTTTACATACCGGTACGAAAAATTTCGGCCGTTCCGGCCGGAATGGAACGGAATCAATAACAATGGTTTTTTCTTCATGGTCTGAAATGTAGAGGTTGCTTAATGTCTTTCTGTTGATAGAATCAACTGCTGGAAGATCATTGTTGTCAATGTGTTCAACTTCATTTTTTCTAGGGACGGATGTAACCTTGCTCATGATGAGCATTGATAGAAGCAAAATTAGAGCCTATAATGAATTCTTAAAACGCTATGATCAATGCAATAGATGCCTTGAAACCTAAAATTTTGAAATCTATGTTACCAAAAAATTAATTGGATATGCATTGACTGATTTTTTTTTTTTTTTTTTTTAACCCTATTCAATTTTTTAAAACAGTAAAATCTTGTTGCATACAACATGTACAAACTTTTTGAATTCTTGTTTTCAAAACAGATTCTCAAATAAAATTATGAAATGGTGAAAATACGGCTCATGTTGCACAGTGTGTATAGGTTGTGTGCAAATATTATTGTCCTTTTAAAAAGCAATTGCAATCATCTTCAGAGAGTGCATTAAAAGGTAATTTTGTTAGGCATAAAAAAAAAATGGATTGTATTCAATTAATTAAATACACTATTCAATAAAATTATCACAATTTGGCATAATATTTCAATTTCGTTAAAAATTTATGTATAAAACATAATAAAATAAATCAAACAAATAAATTTAAACCAAGTCTTAAAATTCAAAAGAAATCAAACTAAGAAAGTTGGAATATATATATATATTTATATATATATATAAAACATATCCAAAATCAAATGAATATTTTTAATTAAAAATTATAATTTCTTCCCGACACACCAAAGTAAATTATAGTTTATTTTGCACTACGTTTTTGTACTAGTAAATACCAAAGTAGAAGAAGGAACGGATAGGGAAATGTCAGTCACTGTCTTGAAGGAGGTGTTACTAAGTGGATTCTTGAAGGAGATGTTTTTAAATGGGTTCTTGACGGAGATGTTACTAAGTGGATTCTTCCCCAAAGACGAAGAAAACAGCAAAGACGGGGCTTGTCGCTTCCCCAAAGACGAAGATGTTGATGACGAAGATGTTGATGAAGAACACGACGAACGAGGATTCCGGGTCGACATTTTGAATCAAATCGAGAAACAAAGTCCAAGTCTTCAAAGAGAGAGTCTTCGAAGAATTCTTGGATTTTTTTAGGGTTTTGCAGAGAGAGAGAGAGAGAGAGAGAGAAGAAGAAGAAGAGAGAGCATTTCAGTGTGAGTGTTTTGAGTGTGATTTTAATGATGGTTTTTTTAATTATACTTTTGGGGCGGGAAATTGGGATTATTTGAAATGTGAAAAGATCTTGACCAAAAACAAGATGTTCAAGTGAACCACTACCTACGGCCGGGTTGGGTTCGGGCCGGGTTTTTTCATACTCCAAACCCGCCCCATCGGGCCCCCCCGGGCCCCGTCCCTTCATGCCCAGCCAAGCCCAAAATCAAAAACACAAATTTTGATTTATGATTTTCCGGCCCAAAATCACAAACACATACACAAATCCAAACACGATCACAAACATAAACACAGAAATCACAAACATAAATGTCAGATCTTTCAAAATCACAAACCAAACACAAATTTTAGATCTATGATTTTCCCTTTCAAAATCACAAACACAAACTCAAATGATTGAGAATTTGAGACGAACTGAACCCAGAAAAAAAAAATGGTGAACGAGGTGGAGTGAGATCAGCGACGGCGAGGACGAAATGGAGCTGTGCTTGTGCTTGACTGCTTATGGGCTTGTGGCCATGTGAGTGAGAGAGCTGAGAGATGAAGAGGGAGAAGCGGCCGTGTGAGACAGTGAGTGAGAGGGCTAAGACAGCTTGGGACGGCGGTGAAAGCGAGGGCGGCGGTGAGAGGTAGGGCAGTTGGGCCGGCAGTGAGATTGTGAGCTGAAGAAATGAGAGGCGGAGGTGTGAGCTGAAGAGAAGAGAGGCGGGGGTGTGAGCTGAATGCTGAAATGAAATGAGGAATAGGAAATGTTAGGGTTTATAAGAGAGAGAAAGACCTCTCTAGATTTTCAATCTTAGAGAGAGAAAGCTAAGGGAATAGGAACCGCTGGATTTGAGTTTTGGGTTTCAGAAAGGGATTAGAACTAAAATGTATTTGGGTTAGATAGTTTGGTTCATCAGGTTTGGTTTGGTGACTAAATAGGCTGAGTCTTTTTTTTTTAACAAGTGGCATGTATTTATTGAGTGTTATAACTTATAAGATGGAGGACCACCTCATCTGTCCACCCAAGAAGACCTAATAATAGTTCCTACTAGTTTCTCAAAAAAAAAAAAAAAAATAGTTCCTGCTAGTGGCCTCGAGGCGAGTCTGTTGTCGTCTGCCAGCTCTAACAGTAACTCTCTCTCTCTCTCTCTCTCTCTCTCTCTCTCTCTCTCCTAAAGAGTAAGGGATTGTTTGGTTGAAAATTTCTAGTATTGTTATAGAAATACATGTTAGAAATGTTATTATTGTTTGAATATTAAAAAACTGCTGATTAAACACTAGTACCAAACAATCCCTAACCTAAAGCACTATAAAGATTTGTATTGTTTTTATTTTAAAAGGGTGATGTACAGTTGTACTGCTGTAAAGCTTTGGCTGAGTTTCAATTTGTGGCTGACATGGATGTCTGCAATTTTCATTGAACAAATAAAAAAATTGTGGCTGTAAGTTTCCTTACAATTTAAAATTTATTGTGTTATATATATATATATATATATATATATATATATATTTGGGCAAACAAATTGAATGGAACTTGAAAGTGAATGTCATATATAGCACAAGTTTGTTAAGTTAAAGTATATATATAAAAGCATTTGTTTAATCAAAATTTTTTTTTATGCTTAAATTTTTTATTACATTTAGCTGGGACTCAAGGAACTTGTTAAATTTGTGAGATGTGGTTAGAACGTATCAAATGCAACCAACCTATTACCCTTAGCTTAGGTTAATTACTTCAAATTTTGTGACAAATACAACAGCCTAGATCAGTGTTTATTTTTGTGTATGTGACCAGCACAAGAGCTTGTTCATGGGCCTTCAACTTTTACAAATGTTCCGACCTCACTCTGTAAAGCCGAAATGCAGATTCATGAATAAGTCCAAATAGGGTCATTCTTTACACTCAAAAAAAATCTCCCTCCTTCAAATGCCCAATTAAATACATTGGCTTGGGCCATGCAAAAATGCTTATGAGTTGAATAACGGGCACACCAAGAACTTGGGTTTCGCTTCACGTGGGCTTGTTGGGCCTTTAGCAGAAGTGGGCATCAACAACTTCTCACTTAAATTGTGACTTACACTTTTTAAAGCAAGGTATTGTTAAGGTGTACACACACATCTTTTCTAGACTCTCGAGTTACCAACTCTGAAATCCATACCATCTTCAGTCTTTTCTTCTTCTTTTTTCTCGAAGGGTAGATTAGATAGCATTCCGTCTTCGTTTAATTAATCTTCATATCCACTTCATTAAGGATAGGTACAAGTGCAAGTTATTGACTTACTTACACTATAAATGTCATCTCTGATCAATGACACATACAATTAACACTAGATTGCTACCTTTGAACTAAGAATATTGGCCATTTAATATAAGTCATTGACTTTGTATTTTGAAGATTACAATTACACGTAATAAATAAAAAGCATAGATGTCAGTATATCATCTTGGCCTATAATACATTTGGGGAAAATACATTTGGGGAAAAGTTAACGAATGACTATAGAGCATTGGTTTAAAAAAAAAATTTTAAAACTTTTATAGGAATATAAAAAAGTTTAAAAAAAAAAAATTGATAGCTTTTTATATTTTCATAAAAATGGTACTACAAATTTCCTTAAATATTTCATTAACAAATGCCTTAAAAGCTCCTATTAACTGGACCATAATATATATTTTATTGAGAACACACTTTTTTTTAGAGAGTTTCAACCTATGACGTCCGCTCCTGATGATAGCTCTTTATCATCAGACAAAGACACCAATCAATTTTTGGAGTAGGCGGGGATTGAACCACAGATCTCTTATATAACCATCAGAGACGTTACCAGATGAACTAACTGAAACCCACTATTAAGAAGACACTTATTTAAATTTTATTGTTCTCTTTCTCCTCTTTCAAAAGATTACGAGAGAGAGAGAGATAAAGAAAATAAATTCACACCCTAAACACAAGCATAGTTCCACATATCTTTATAATTATTATAAATAAATAAAAGTTCCTCATATCTTTATTGTCGAAAAGGTATCTGATACATAGATTACATGTAAAAATATCTTACAAAATATTTCACCAAAATATATATATATATATATATATATATATATATCTCTCTCTCTCTCTCTCTCTCAAAATATGGGATCTACCAATGTATACATACAGTCTGTACTGTCTGTAAGGCAACGATTATATCCAATCCATGTACAAGTAAATTTCCCCGTCTTTGAGGAACAAACCTAACATCACTAAAAATTTGTACAATTCACATGCATTGAGTAAGAGATGTACCTACTTGTGGTGGTGTACACAATAAATTGATGACATAATATTGTGACCCGTAACTAACTAAATCAGGGTGACATTCACTACTAGCCACTAGGACCTCCCATATCTAATGTTCTGAAAATGAAAGCACTTTCTCCCAACCGATATTTAACCAAGTCATGCACAGCAATATCTTTCTGGGGTCTAATCTACCTAGTTACACAACCAGTCAACCACTAATTTGAGAAGTCTGATATCTTCTTCTTCTTCTTTTATTTTTTATTTATATTTATTTTAACATAAGTATCTAGAACTTGTCAAACACCTAATTATATTTGAACTATGTAGTAGGGTTAGGGTGGTAAATGAACCAAGCTGTTCATAAACAGCTCAAGTTCAGATCGAGGAAAAGAATATTTATGTTCATTTTCCTTAGTAAAAAAGATAAGCTCAAACCCAATTTTAGGCTTAATTATTAAACGAGTCAAGCTCAAACATAATAATGTGTTTATAAACAAACTCATGAACATGAGGGCTCGAATTAACTATATATATATATATATATATGCCTAAAAATATATTTATATAGACTTGAAATTAGATTATATAAGTTTTTGAATTAGTTTATATGATATAAAATTATTATTTATTGTTTATTCATAACATAAATAATCTATTTGCAGTAAAAATTCATAGATTTGTGATAGGATAAAACATTTTAGTCATGTTTTTACTATATATAGGAAAATAATAAGTTAATCAAGTAGCTTGTGAACAACCTTAAGCTTGCTCGACAAGTATATGAACCAAATTTGAACATGTAATTTTGTTTGATGATAAATTCGAGCTCGACTTGTGTTCGAAATAAAACTATATAAACAAGCCTGAACTTTTATCGCTTGGTTCGACTCGGCTCGTTTACATCCCTGTGTAGAGTTTTCCATCCCAAACATATCATATAATCAATTGCAAGGAGTAATTCCTTATAAATGATCTAAAGATATTGATTAGAAGTTTTAAATTAAAAAACTAGTTCTCATAAGGTCATAGAAATCACGAAACCAAAATCTTGAGATTGAGAGGTCTAATATCAAGTTCCACAACCACAAACTCGAATACATATCTTGCCTTTCATTTGGCATTGGAAAATGTTAATAAATGCCCTTAAAGTATTGATTTAAAAAATATTTTTAGAAATTTTTTATAGGAAAAGAGAAAAGTAATTGATTTTTTTGACAACTTTTTTTATTCCTCATAAAAGTAGTATTGAAACTTTCCTAAAATGTTCTATTAACAAATATCCTAAGAACACTCATTAACAGGAGCCTTTAAAGGAATTCATTACTAAGAAAATTATTATTTTTAAATCTCATTTTACTCAGGAAACTCGACAAATATTGTCATTCATTTATTATTTTCTGTTTAATCTACTAGAGATCTATTGGATTTATGAACTGAGTTGGAAATCTTCCTCTCTCTTCTCTTCCAATATCAATTCAAAAAAAAAGAAACATGATAATTCAATAATGAGGGTATTCACCAACTTGCTGTTCCCATTGATATAGGCTGAATTGGGTCTAGTTAACTCTATAACTAATGTTTTGGCCCCAAAAAGAAAAAACAAAACAAAAAAAAAAAAAAAAAAAAAAAAAATCTATTGTACATGTCGGGTAGCTATGATAGTTCTGCTAGAGATTGGTGTTACTAATTAATTTTTAACCTTTTAAAAAAAAAATTATAGTAGTAGATTTGGTGCCTTGTAATGGAAAGGAAGGCCACCAACTGACAAGTTACGTTTCATTTTCAGTCAGTTAAAAAATGTTAGGTAGCTCAATGAAGTAAACGTGGGAAAGAAAAATTAGAGAGTCTGCTCGTTTTGTTTGGCACTGCCGCTATTGCATTGTTTTCTTTTAGTTAATGTGTCGTTTTGTTCTTCCAAATCCCATTTTACCCGCCAAATATAGTTGGGGGTCACAGAACTAAGCAAGAATTATTACACGTAACTGCCAATACAAATCGTAATTCTAAGCCTTCCTTAATTGCTTTTCCCTAGTATTAGCTTAGGCTTAGATTTGAGTATGAAAAAAGTGTCATTTTGGTTTATTAATCATGTAAAATATATTATTAGTACTTCAATTTCTTTTGGGAGGGGTGAGGGGACCATTATTGATGACATACTTAGGGCCTTGTTTAAAGCCAAAATCCAAACTATCAAGAATTGTGTCCAATTAATATTTTGAGTTCCCAAGATTGAGTCACCCTTCTAGCTATGGGCTAGAAATAGAATAGATTAGTTGTGCGATGCTTCAATAACAAGGGATAATGGACTTTAGGAACAAGTATAGGAAATTTCTTACAAGGAAGGAACTAAAATCGAACAATTTGATTTATTTTGTTAGGGCAGATAAATAATATCTAAAGTGTTAAGGGCAGGTGAAGGGGTCAGTAAGATCTCATTCAATATTGTACCTTTAAATATCGAAGAAAAGTTGGTACACAGTCACGAACTCACGATACTAAAATGAAAACTTTGATTGTCATTATCCTCATCTATCCCACCCTTCCAATTGCCTTGTAAATCTGTTCTTATGGAAAGAAAATAATAAATGCAAGGTGATTTTTTTTTTCCTTTTAAATTTAGATACAATAGATTTTTAATATATGACATCCGCTCTATAATAATTGCTTTGATTGACTTCTCGTTGGTGTTAAGTTTTAGACCTCAGTTATTAATTTTCAAGAGAATTAGTCCCAAAAAATTTTCTTTTGATAATTTGATAGTTAAAAGAGAATGGATTTTAACTCTAGATGTCTCCGATTGAGGTATCAAGAAGTATCAACCAGTTGAACTATAAGGTTTTTGACAAGAATTAGTGAAGTTAATTAGTTAAGCATGTAAACAATTATATTATATATGGCATGTAAAACAATGTGTCACCAATCACACAAAACAAATCACAATGGAGATGGCAATAAGGTGACTAAGTGGAAAACCAAAGAAAATTATCCAAGGAAACTACAGGGAAAATCTTCCCCAATGAAGCAAATTCACTATGATAAGAGAAGTTTTATAATCTTAAGAAAAACTTTTTTCTAGACTCTACTGGCTCATAGACAACTTACAAAGAAAACCTTTCGCTAGACCAGAACATTCGAATGCTTCAATCTTACAAATTGCCTCCATGAATGATTCACACGTGATCACAACTGGAACCTCTAATTGACTCCAAGAACTTCTTGAAAGTTTTCTTTAAAGTAGCAAGTTTATGTGCTATGCCTTCAATTTCTTCACTAACTAATCTTTAAATCTACTTAGATGTCTCCGGTATAGTAAAATTGAGAGAATCTTGGTTACAAAACCTTAGGCTTACAAACGTCGCTTTCTCTCCTCTGGAAAATCCTCTAGGTTAAATTATATTTCAACAAGTAGAGCACAAATTGGTTATTTGGCTTTTTACGTATCAAGTATGCATAGTCTCGATAAATCGAGATTGGTGTCGAGGTCACATAAACTCTACTTTCTTGAACTGATCTTGGGTTTTTATTTTGATCTTGAATTACACCTTTAAAACACAACGAAACTCATAATTTAACGTGATTCGCCAACCCCAACACATACAGACCTAACAGTTGGTTTAGTGCTAGTGTGGTATAGTGATTTTTTTTAATTAGTTGTGCTGCGCTCAACATCCTTCATGATTCATCCCTTATTATATGTCGCATTTTCTATCAATTTAGGCTTACAATTAGATTTGCAAATTTGCAAATTTGAAGAGACCAACGTGAGAAAGATGTTCCTCCAGACCTCCACTATTTATGATTAGGATAATCTGATTGGCATAGGAGAGAGCTTGTCTTTTGGGTTAAAATAATCACTTTTCCTCTTCTTCATTTTTCTACGTAAAAAAAGAAGAAAAATGAATTGATGTGGTTTATACTTTATAGACTCTAGTCCTGACATTCCTCTGCACCTTTTCTTTTGCCAAATAAAAACAAAGATACACGTACGTTTTTTCAAGGACAGGAAGCACCTTCCTGCAAAACCTTTTTGGCTGGACCATCCGTGAGGAAAAGAAAAGCCAATCCATCACGAAAATTCATGGGAAAAAAAAAAGGCATTTACTGGGGCCGCCATATTATTAATAGTATATCACAGAAACCCCACCATTCACTAGTTTTTTTTTTTTTTTTGAGGGGGAACCATTCACTAGTTTTTTTTTTTGAGAAACCATTCACTAGTTAATATATAGTAATCAGACCCATAAATTAATTTATCACATTAGGCCCACAAATATCTCATATCAAGATTGATACGTTTGTCTGAGACCTGTTATCGTGGTAGGTATATCCGTACAAATAAGAATATAAGATCCCCTGCACTTTAGCTAGAATTTCATGTAATAATGGTAGGAAATATCATGTGAACGTTCTCTATATAATCGTCTTAAAATTAACGCATAAATTTAGAAAGCACCGATAGGAACACGAACATTAGTACAAGTACCCGCACAAATTTTGAAAAAAATAAATTAATATGACTTAATGGGGTGTCATGTGACATGGGAACGACATCCTGAATGAAGAGTATTCATACTTCTTAGACATACTTAGGGTTTAGATATAAATTTCACTTAACATCCAAAATAGAAAAAAAGTTTTTAAATAGAGTTTCCTCCTTTTATATGGGAAATTCAAATTTTGATAAAATTAGTTTGGAAAAAAACATTTCAAACTTTGTTTATATCTTTTTTTTTTTTTTAATCTGGATTTTAACAAATTCATCGCTAATTGGAATTTCTTCTTATATTATCATTGCTTGCAAAATTTTCAAAAAAAATCAAAGATCAATAACTATGTCATCAATTAAATATCTAATTTGATTAAGAATATAAAAAATATGCACTCTAATAGTTAGGGGCTTGTTTGGTCATCAATCTCAAACTCACATTTTCACATTTTAAACAACATTACACACTTTTTCACATACTTTTTCACCTACACGTATTTCAAAAAACTACAAACAACTCTTCTCAAACTACTTTACCAAACACCCCCTAGATTTTCATAATATATAACCATCTTAATTTTTTAGTGAAAATTTGAAGGATTTCTCTCTGAAACTTGTCCTTAAAATTTTACTTGCCCCCACTTTAAGGGACCTCAAAAACATGACTATTTGGTCAACAAAATTTGAGTGAACATGAGACAGTAAATTGTGTTTGAGAAAATAAAGTAATTTTGAAATCTTTTTTTTTATATACAAGATAGAAATTCTACTCTAACCTAATCTAATTGTATATGTGTGTGAAACTCTCTCTTGGAGACTTAGACTCCCGCACTTGCCCCCCACACCTCACAAGCACTTATACTTGTGGTGTGATTATCACACCAAGGGTGTGCGATGGTTAATTTTAAAATATTTACATATGAAAAAAAAAGTAATTATTTTCGAAACTACTTTTCTATCCTTTCATATTCTATTCTACTTCAAGCATCTAAAACAAAATTAAATAGAAGGAATAAAAAAAAATAGTAAATCAAGATTCTTTTCTCAACCAAATTCCTTAATACTAGGATGGCGTATAAATTCATTTCCTTTATAATTCATTTAGAAGACCATATACGGTGTACCTATTCCCTATAAGTTGGGGTAATTATTGAGTACTTCCAGAATATCATAAATGCGTATTTTTCCCTCTCACATAATTGTGGGTCCTACTAATTAAATTTATAATGAGACTCACAATTTATGTGAGAAGAAGGAGTACACATTTATGGTACTTCCAGAATATTTAATAATTTTTTCTACAAGTTGTATCCTACACGTATTATTTGTAGGAGAAAATCTACAATCACAATTATTCTTTTCACAATTATGAAGTTGCAAATTAAAAATAGTGAAGAAAAATAATAAATTCATGAAAAAGTGATAAACAATCATTCAAGATGACACGTAAAGGTTGTGGGAAAAAAAGTTATGATTTTGTAACAACTGTATTAGTAATTGGCTCCAACTTTTGTTGGTTTGGTAAGTAGGATATTTGTGCTTTAATCACGTGAAAGAATCAAAGAAACCATATATTTTGACCCACCGACAATGCATCTTGACCTCTTCATTTTTGAGCCGAAGACCTTTTCAATTCAATTGATTTATAGTTGAGGAAATACAAACAATAATAAGGGGCTAGTTACTACAAGGTGAAGGTGGCGGACCCCACATCATCCGATTGATGTTGAAGCAGAAGAAGAACCCATCTTGTATAGAACCGCTCGTCACATGTTATTCAAGGACAGCGATCATTCAGCCAAAAAAAAAAAAAAAAGGACAGCGATCAGGGATTCATCAATCATCCTATTGTGCCCTGTCGTTCCTTCAATTTGGACTCACCCCAACTCCAACGATGGTGATAGTTCTAGACTCTATTTCCCCCTCAAGTCACTGTCCATTTATGTGTTTTTTTTTTTTTTTTTTTTTTTTTTAATGTTATCTTAATGTGGAACTCTGTCAATATCTAATTCTATATGAATGATAGTTTTGGAGAAAAGAATGGCACCAGGACGATTACAAAAGGGGACCCAAGCAGCAAGAAAATGGGATAAACAGTTTGAAGATCTAATAACATGTGAAAAAAGTAATACAAGAAAAAGATTTAGCGGCTACATTAATGTCCTCAATGATATTTGATATCATCCGATGAGGTGCAATGGCAAAAGTTTGGATAGGGTCGATAACATTAAGGGAGTCACCTTCAAGAAATGGATGTGAATGAAAAAGAAAAATATTAAGGAACCGAAAAACATAATATCAAGGTATTCTTTTTTATTGTTCAAGATTTTTCAAGATTGAATGAAAAAAACTAACTTTTTTTTCGTTGTTGTTTTGATTTTGTGTTTTCAAAACAGTTTATTAGTGGTTTGAGAATTTGTTTTTAAACATATATAGTTTTTTAATGTTTTCTCACCCCTAAAAAACAGGCACTTGTTTTCTATTTCTTTTTTTTTACTCAATCCTTCGTCACTTCCAAGTGTGTATATATATGGATTGGGTTCAAATTACACCTTGTGTAACTTTAAATAATGTTACATTACTCAATATTTATTAATTGGATGTGAATTTTTAAAAATCCACTGTTAGATTACATTATATTCATATATTTTTCATGTTTGCAAATTTTCAAGGTGATCAAAGATTAATAGTCATGACATCAATCAATTATTTAAATTCAAATTTTTGTAGTTTAAAATAATGCATAAAAAATGAGTTTATGGATCGAATAGTAAATAACAACCAATTGACATGAAAATTGGTATGAATGTTAAGAACATATAGAACATGTAATTTAACAGTAAAATTTTCAAAATATGAATTCTATAAAAAGTTATTGAGTGGTATAACATTACTTAGAGTTATACCAGGTATAACTTGAACCCAACCCTACATATACACACACTAACTATTCACAGTAGTGCACAATCCAGATCCATCGAACCTAGCCAACCCAAATCCACTTAACCTAGCTAACCCACTGCCACAAATGCTTCCTCCAAGCATCACCTTAACCTCCCAAACATCAACTCTGTTGCTAGTCCAAGTGCTGTGACTAATCACCCCCAAATAAGGTCGAGAGAGAGAAATTGCAAAAAAAAAAAAAAAAAAAATCTCACAGTGACTACTCATTCACTAGTCTCGTGGTAGACTCGATCATGGTTGGTAATGGGGAGAGAGAGAGAGAGATAAAATTATTATTATAAGTGTAAAATGATTTTGAGAGCAAAAAATGGAGAGAAAACACCCTTGGGCTATTTTCTGAAAATTGTTTTGCACAGTGAGTTTTTATAACAAATTTCTAAAAATTGTTTTGTAAAAATAGTTTCCAAACAAAACAATATTAGGGGACCCTCCGTTTTTTGTAAGTCCTAAAAACTATTTTGTTAAACCAGCTACCAAATAGGCTTTGAGTTTTCTATGTTTAAGTTAGGAATGCTCACAAGTCAATTGAGCTCAGGTTAAGGGTTAATTCATCACTCGATTTGATTCATTGGCATTGGTTTCATATTAATTGCTCTTTAACATTAAGTTATAATATCAATAATATTTTTTATCTAGGAAAATTTTAATTTCAAGTCTCTTGCTCAACAATAAAAGAGTTTACTAGTTTTTTTTTTTTTTTTCCTTTTTTGAGAAACAAACACACACACGAGAGAGAAAGAAATGAGTTCTAACATAAAGGCACACCACAACTCCACTCAAAAGCCATGATAGTTTACTAGTTGAACTATTAAATACTATATTTCATATATTTTTTTATACTTAAACATACTATATTTCATAATTGCATGAAAAATAATCCATTGACATACTTATTTTATTATGACACAATTGTATCCCTAAGTCTAACCATACATTTTTAATTGCTATTCAATGAATTAACAATATAAATAACGAAATATAATGTGACATATAGATGATATAATTGAATCTTCATATTTAATCAAAAAGATATGATCATGATCATATCTTAGTATCTTACCTGTAAATTTTTTTTTATTATATATTATTAAATGAATTACCGCAATAATAATATATAAAAAAAGGAGTTAATGTGACACGTACATTATGGTGACACAAAGTTTACAAATTTGTAGCCATTTGCGTCATACTCAACACTCCAATGTACTTCGCATTAAACTTTATTTTGCCCACATTTAAAATCTACTTTAGGAGTAATGCATAGAATATAAAATATAATTAGATAGCTTCTAATAATAATATAATATAATTGTTATAGTTTGCGGAAACATTGATTGCAGGAGGTGAGCACGTGGCCGTCAACTTGTGGTTCACGTGTTATGAGCTAACAAGTGGGGGCTCACACTAATCAAGTTTGCCACGTGTAAAGTTTACTTGATTGGGAATCACGTGATAACAAATTACACTCATCAACGGCTCCACTGCCAGGAGGAGCGTGGCACATTAAGGTAAGTCTCTCTGTGTATTAATTAGCCTCTTTCACCGAGCAAACTCACCTTTCTCATAAATATCTACCCTATCTATATGTTTCTTTTTATTAATCAATGGAGCATTTACATTTTACAAAAATTCCCAATTAAAAAAAAAAAAAAAAAACCACCTGAAGCCTTACCTTAACTTGTCGTTGGAGTAATAAATAATCATTCCCACGAGTAGTTTTCATGTCAAGCCTTAACACGGGCGAAGTCAACATATTGGAATTGTCTCAAGAGTCTATCAGCCTTATAGAAAGTTTCCCTTCTTAATCCAACTATGAAGATGTGATTTGATCCTGAGGACCAACACAAAGGAGGTGGGCACTTCCACCAATAACAATTCCATTGAATTGAGACCCTGAATTTCTTGTTCAGAAATTTCACCCAGTTGCTTTCAGTTTGACACTCGGTTTCGAGGACAGTCCTACTGAGGAAATTGTTAGGACCATAATCAGTAACAGTAGGCGTGGCAATCATGTCTAGTCTTTCCATCAACTATATCAGCAAAGTCCAGGGACTCCCAAGAAAGTGTTGTGACTCTCCACCAAGAAATATAGAATCCAGTTCTAAAAGAGTTTCTTCCAAGATCTGAGAAGTAGGATTATCACCATCCTTAACTTGACTCATAATGCCAATGGCTCGAGCATCCACAAAGCTAGGCCTTCCGGAGCAAAGCGAAAATTCTCCCATGTAGCAAAGAGCTAAGGCAAAATTTTTCTGCATGTTGTCAGACACTCCATGAGTATGCTTGTTAATCAGTCTTGAAACAATTGCATGAAGATTTACCATGTGGCCTTCAATCATGCTACTGGTAATTGAAGTAGGAAGCCCTAGAGCACCAGACAAAATCTCTCTATGTCTCGAATCACAAGAAACTGTTATGGATTTTTTGCGAGGATCATAACCCAGAATAGCTGAAAATTCTTCAATTGTGGGACAAAGTTCAGCAGTTTTAAACCGGAATACATGGTCTTCAGTATTCCAAAACTTCGTGGCGGCGCGGAGAAAATCCCACTTGATCTTGACGTTCCTCAAAGCCTTGATTCCCTCTAGCTTGAAGGCTGTGAAATTGGTTTTGGTGTCAAAATCAAAGTTACGAACCCATCTATTGATATCGTGAATGGCTGAATGAGGCAAATTTTGATTGTTAGCCATGGATAACTATTGTATGTGATTGCTGTTTCTTGATATCTTTGATCTAGAGAATTGTTTGCAGGTTTAATACTAAAATAAGCTCCCTCAGTCCCTAACCAGGTTTAAATAGGTTTCAAGAGTTTGCAGCTGATTGGGAAAGTTTTTCATAGTCCCAAACGGAGAAAAAATTTTCAAAAAAAAAAAAAAAAACTCGAAAACATAGAAAATGCGTTGGAAAAACGTGAGGAATCGAGGCAAAATTAGGTGTGCTTGTTGGCACTCCCCAAGTGCCGATTGGCACCCAACCCAACCATGACCTAATTACCCTGTTTTGTGTTTTCAAGAACTTCGTGGATCTGTTTTGGCTCTACTTTTCACTCCCCCAAAAAAAAAGTGATCGGAAATTTCATTTTTCAATAATTAATTGCTTGTTTAATATTGAGAATATGATTTATACCACTTAGATGATTGGCCCTATTTTTTTTTAAAGATAGTTTCAACCTATGGCATCCGCTTCTGATGATAGCTATTTATCATCAGACCAAGACACCAATCAGTTTTTTGTGTAGGCGGGAATTGAATCTCAGATATCTTATATAACCATCAGAGACTTTACCACTTGAGCTAACTGAAATTCGCTGCCCTTTTAGTATTTGATAAATAATATAATTTATTTATAATCCAAGAGTATTTGGTGTGGACTTATAAAGTGGATGTTTACGAGTATTGAATAAAATATTGTTCAATTTTTCACATTTGATTTCATTTATTATGTGATTTTTATATGCTTTATTCATTCAATGAAACTTTCCAGAAGATTTATATCCTACCAGTTTGGCAGTGATGACATAAGGTGACAGTTTACATGTCGCTAGATTAAACTATAAGGAATATTATTTTATGGGAATTTTGTAAACATAGCCCATATTCTTTGACATTAAGGTTAATTTGACTATTGAACTTTTGGTTATAAGTTAGAAAAATTAACCTCTGGATATTATAGGTCAATATGAAATCAAACATGTTTTTAATATTTCTTGTTAAAGTCAAGCAAATCTATTAATTAAGTGATGTACACATCATATCGATTGGACTATCAATAATTTTGAAATGTTATTATTACCATGTATACATCATGTGATTAAATCCATTAGAATTTAGCTTAAACAAACAGAAAAAAATTTATTTGTCATATCCATTATCTAGAAGTTAATTATTCAAATTGAAGGTACAAAAACTAATTTAACACTTGTATGAAAGTTCAAAGATAATAGTTATAAAAACCTATTTTTAATTTTGACAGGTTAAGATTTTACATTAAAAAAAATTATAGAAAAACTTATAATCCCTAGCATAATGATTTGAACCTCATATCTCCATCGTAACAAAGAAAGAAAATTGCAATAATGGTCATTGGTCTATTATGAATAATCTTAGGAAGCTATGAATAATTTGAAAATTATTCATATTTTCTAATTTTCCAATCCCATTTTTATAATTATTCATAACTTCCTAAGATTATGAAAATTGTATGGGTAACTTCCTAAGATTATTCATAATTTCAAAATTATTCATATTTAACTTGGAAAAGCTAGATCAAGGTACCAATATAAATGAAAATAGATTCTCAGAAAAAATATATAACTGAAAATAAAACATGGGATTGGAAAATTTGAAATTATGAATAATCTTAGAAAGTTACCCATACAATTTTAATATTTAGCCTTATATATACATCTAAAGAGAAGGAATGTGTTGCTTCAAAAAAAGAAGAGAAGGAATGTGAAAATTTTGGATTAAATACATAGGCTAAGATTAAAACAGAGGTAAATTTGTAAGAGAAGAATCGCATTAAAGACCTCAACCAAATAGATTAATGGAATGAGTGAAAATTCACCTGGTAAGATCTTGCAAGGATGAACTAACCTACTTCTTAAGCTTTGAACCAACTAGTAGGATTAGTCTGTTCATAGAAAAAACAAATTTAGAATAACAATATTTTGAGGGTTGATGGGGGATATTTTATATATATATATATATATATATATATATATATATATATATATTGTGAGTGAGATTAGTATCCAGTTTCTTATAAAGAGTGAAAGCTCCTAACAATGCATCATCCCCCTAAGTCAGCTATAGGGATATGCTCCTAAGGTGCCCACCTAATGCTGTAGAGTAATGACTTGTATTATCATATTTAATGCAAAATGGGGGCAATTGCTAAGAGTAATTAATGTTGACATAATGAGATAAGTGACTTTTCTCAAGCATTTTCTAAGGGGGGGGGGGGGGGGGGCGTATGCTCGATTATAGATCTCTGGCATCCTCGACCAAGGTTTGGAGCTTTTGCCCCTCTAGTTGTTAAGCCCTTTGCATCATGTGGTCCTTGTTTGAGAGTACCTTACTCAAATACTGATAAGTGGATGGAGAATGTTGCACGATAGGGTGTTGTGGGGTTGCTACATAGACATGATTTCATATTTGACCCAATTGGGTTAAACCCTTAACTCGAAAGCTTGTTTAGAAACCCATTAAGCTTGGGCCTAAAAGGGTTCCTCTTCTTAAGTCAAGCTAATTAGAAGCAACTAATCATACATAATATACAAAAGTCGAAACACAATTAGAATCCAAATAATCTTTTAATTGTAATCTAATTTTATGTCAAGTGTCTATTTTAATTTTGATGCCAAGTTACTAATTCATAATGCCTAAGCTTAAATCGTCAGCGCTATTAAATGTTTACGCAATATACATGAGTTATAACCTAGTTAGCATATAAAATTAAAGCCATTAACGGTGGACAGATGGAGCAACATAGAGAGAAATTTAGAAACAAGAAAAATTTAAAACTAATTAGTATATCCAAGATGGACCAACCCTTAGAGTGGTCCAAGGACCAACAATTTAAAATTTTCCATAAATAATTGCCAACTTGTAGATAGTTAATTGACTGATCAACTAGTACCTACTTTATTCATAGAAATTTCCTTATTGAAAATCTATTAATAGATAAACATTACACATTGAATGATCAACAAGAAGTAGACAAATAATGCGTGCGAGAACAAACTAGAGGGAAAGGAAGAGAATGACATTCAAAATAAGCAAAAACACCCGCGCTACGTAACATAACCAATTAACTATAGCCTATTGCCTATTGGGTGAAAATAAATACTTTCTGGTGGGTTCTCCTTCGCTCGTGTGATCTGATCATATGAGATCAGTCATCAGTCTTATAATTAAACAATCAATTTCCATAAAAAAAAAAAAGGTTGCATCTCACAAAAAAAAAAATTTAATGAAGAAAGGATAAAAAATCACTTTTATGATCCAGTACACTCAGTCAGAACTATATTTACTTACACTTACTGTGGCCCCACATCGTCGGATGATTCAGATCTAACCTCATACCTAATTGTTCTTTGATACTTTTTTTTTTTTTTTTTTTTTTGAAACCCGTAAACTCCATTCCAACTGTTTTTTTTTTTTTTTTTTTAAAGTCATTTAGGTTTCGTTTTGGAACAATTTATATAATTGAAATTAAAAACTTTTTACTGAAAGTATTCTAGATAAAACTACAAGTTAGCTAAAATCATGAATAGTATCAAAAAATATAATAAAACTCATAAATAATAACAAAAGTAAGCTAAATAGTAAAACAAATTATCCAATATAAACTATCTCAAACACAACCTTAATGTATATTCCATAAATATAATTTTCATAATTTTACATTCAATATTAATATTTTTAATTAGTATATATCAGCATTTAAAATATGAAATAAATCTATTTAAAAAAAATAGAAAGTAAAATAGGTGTCAAGTGATGTGTACATTTAAGAGTCAATGGTCAACAATCTTGTAACTTAACTGATAACTTCTTATGCACAAAACTTTTAAAGGTCTAATTTATGAGGAAAATGATTTGATCTATGAATTAGCAACTATTAAAAAAAAATTCTAAAATTGATTTTGTATTATTTTTATAATATATTTGATCTAAAATTTTAGCTTCCACGTCCACTGCAGGTGGGTCCCATGGCCCATTTTTTAATTTTCAACACAGAACTTGCGTCAAAAACTAAATTACATTAATTTTTTGTTTATTTTAAGGAAAAGCTAAATTACGTTAATTAAAGCTAACAACTAATGATAATAATAATAAAATTGATGATAAGAAATGTTATAAAAGTATAATCAGAAAGCGATTCAAGGAAGCTAAAAATAGAACTGAGTGTAGTGTAAACATTCCATCCCCCCTATCTCTTTCTATTCTGGTGTCCGAGCTTGAAAAGCAAACCAACTTGACTGTTAAAGCCAAACCCAACTTTCATTATCGCTCTAGCTCTAATGCACCACTTTTATTTATTTCTATTTTGTATGTATTTACTATATATATGTCTCATATGACTGCAATAACCGGCAACAAAACGACGAGGTGGTCGGAAAGCGACAGCTTTTGAGTTTGAATAATAATAATAAATGCCGCAAAATGGTCTGGCCGGAGAAGCCCAGGCTTTGGGCGAGTCCGGTGGCCGGACGGTGGTGGTGGGGGTGAAGCTAGACTCACCTAGCAGAGAACTGCTGACATGGGCTCTGGTCAAGGTGGCTCAGCCTGGTGACCTTGTTGTTGCTCTTCACGTTCTTGGACATGATGGTAATGGAAAAAAAACATGAACAAAGTCTATGATATAAAGTTTTGTACTTGGTTTTTGTTTTGTGATTATTTTTTAATTTTATTTCTGGGTTTTGATGGGGTTTGTTGTTTTTGTTGTGAAATGGATAAATATGTGTAGAAATTGTGGATCAAGATGGGAAGTCATCTCTGCTTTCGCTTGTCAAAGCATTTGACTCTGTTTTTGACGTCTATGAAGGTTTCTGCAACCTCAAACAGGTTCGGTTTCCTGCAAAATTATTTCTGGGTTTCGTGCTATTTATTCATGGAACTTTGCTAGTATACAATTGCTTTGCTTTTGTTTGGTTTGAAAGCAGAAAACTAAGTTAAACAGAGTGAAACTTGAGTCGCATGTGTATTTCTTTTTGTTATTTGTATCAAGAATCAAAATTTGTACTTTCAGCGTTTTTGTTTTAGCTAACAAATTTTTGAAAAGTAGAGGATTTGGTTGAAATGTTGCAGGTGGATCTCAAGCTTAAGATTTGCAGAGGTACATCAATTAAGAAAATCATAGTTCGGGAAGCACAATCTTATTCTGCTGCTACTGTTATTGTTGGAACTGCCCGTAACCACCATAAATTGCGGCCATCGACCTCGCTGGCTAAGTACTGTGCTAAAAAATTGCCCAAGGATTGTTGGGTTCTTGCTGTTAATAATGGGAAAGTTGTGTTCAAGAGAGAAGGGTATCCAACAAGTGCAAGCTACTCCAAAGGTTTTGGATTTTTTATAATTGATTTGTTGTTTTTTGGAATGAATTATAGTACAATTTTCTTATTTTATGTACTTAATACAGGAACTGAAGATCATCATCGAAATGTTTTGCTTAGAATGATTCAGGGGACACTGAAGAAGAACACGAAAGTACTGAACGAAGGCAATGCCAGTGTGAGTTTAAAGGAGAGATTTGATAATGGTACTTTCCAAGAATTGGAGGAGGGCTTAGCTAAAGCTGCTCTGGATAGTAGAGAGAGTGCTATGACGGAGAAATGCTTAATTTGTGAGTCGAACTCTGATTTTCCAGATAATTGTGGTGAGCAATCTGCAGAAGACTCTTCCAATGATGGCGTTGAAGACAAGTCTTTGGCTATAGTGCCAGTACAGAAGGAAGAAGCAGCGTCTAGTTCAATTTCTGTGTTGAAAAAAGAATTACCAGAATCAAAACCCGGCTGGCCATTACTTCGTCGTTCTTTTCTGCCAGATAAAAAAGAATCTGAGAGGTCTTTGGTGCGGCAGATCTCTGTGGTTCAATGGGCATTGCGGTTGCCTAGTAGAAAGTATTTGTATATTACTAATTCAGATCACAAACAAAATAGTTGTGACCAGTGTGAAGATCAGTCCTCAACTTTAGATAGTGAGAGTGGCGCTATTGTTCCAGTGGATACCAAGACATTGACTGCTCCACCTTCACCTGAACGCAATTCCAGCAGCCCACCAAAAGAATTGGAGGGTCTTCATGAGAAACACTCATCAAGTTGCAGATTGTTCAAGTACCCAGAACTCCTTTCAGCAACATCAAATTTTTCGCCAGGTTTGTTCTGATCCAGATTTCATATTCGAATTAACTTACATATGGTCCATTGTATGTAAATGTGGTTTTACTTTAACAAGTATTTTGCTCTGTAATTCCAGAAAACTTGATTGGGAAAGGAGGCAGCAGTCAAGTTTATAGAGGCTTCCTTCCTGACGGGAGGGAACTCGCTGTGAAGATCTTAAAGCCATCTGAAGATGCTTTGAGGGAGTTTGTCTTGGAAATAGAAATTATTACTACCTTACATCACAAGAACATTATTTCCCTTGTGGGGTTCTGCTTTGAGGATGGCAATCTTCTCTTGGTTTATGATTTCTTATCAAGAGGAAGCCTTGAAGAGAACCTTCATGGTATAAAATTACATATAATTATTGTGAACACTATGAAAAGTGAAGATTGTTATGCTACACAGGCTCCGAGTAGTTTCTAATTAATGTTATGTTTTTCTGGTTCTTGCTAACTTAGGGAATAAGAAAGATCCTCTTGTATTTGGTTGGAGTGAGAGATGTAAAGTGGCTGTGGGCGTAGCTGAGGCCTTGGAATATCTGCACAGTGGCAGTGCTCAACCTGTGATTCACAGAGATGTTAAATCATCAAATATACTATTATCTGATGATTTTGAGCCACAGGTGATGTAAAGCTTATGTCTTAATTTAGTGATTTTTTTTTTCTTTCTTGTTGCACTGTTGATGCTGATGTTATGTTACTTGGTTTCTTCAGCTCTCTGATTTTGGACTTGCAGTATGGGCATCAACCTCCTCATCACACATAACCTGCACCGATGTTGCAGGCACCTTTGGGTTTGTGACTTCAACTCCCATAGTTTTAGCATCCATAGCTTATCTGCATGCTCAGCATTCCTTTCAAAGAGAAAATGATGGTTTCATTCTTGAATTGTTTCCTGAATAACAGTGAAATTTATGTTTAACCATTGAATATTATTACATTTTTCTGCAGTTACTTGGCTCCTGAATACTTCATGTATGGCAAAGTAAATGACAAGATAGACGTCTATGCATTTGGTGTTGTACTTCTTGAGCTTCTTTCAGGAAGAAAGCCTATAAGCAGTGAATATCCAAAAGGCCAAGAAAGCCTAGTCATGTGGGTATGTCTTCTTTACTCATGGGGCTATCAGTACTGAACTCACCTCTTAATGTTATATCTTAAAGAAGGATTAAATTATTCAAATTTGCTGTCCAGGCCAAGCAAATTCTAAATGATGGAAAGGTGTCCCAATTATTGGATCCAAGCTTAGGCGATCACTATGATCAAGACCAGATGGAGAGGATGATATTAGCTGCCACACTTTGTATTAGGCGTGCCCCACGAGCTCGGCCTCAAATAAGCATTGTAAGTCATCTCTAGTTCTTCCTCATAGCTTCCCTTCGATTATACTTAATGATTTGCCCACACTGCCCCCATGTCATATTCTAAATGTTATTGGAATTGCTGTCCCCCCCACCAAACACTTTGCTTTTTTTCTTTTGGTGAGTGAAGATGTTGTTTTCTGGACCCTAATCTCACTTTTTATGACTTGCATATCCCTCATCATGTGGTCCCTCAATTATAATAGCTCAACTCCTTAAGTAGATTCTTTAAGATTATACTCTTGTCTAAATAACTTTTTTTCTCCTTTCTATGATTATTTGTCTAAATTTATATCTGTTCTCATTGGCCACAGGTTTTGAAGCTCCTTCAAGGTGATATTGAGGTCACCAAGTGGGCAAGGCTACAAGTTAATGCTTCAGATGAATCTGACATGCTGGATGGCGAAGCTTGTCCACGTTCTAATCTGCAGTCACATCTTAACCTTGCATTGCTTGATGTGGGGGATGACTCACTCTCCATGAGCAGCATTGAGCAGAGTGTGTCACTAGAGGACTACTTGCAAGGCAGGTGGAGCCGCTCATCAAGCTTCGACTAACCACATTACTGGCTAATTGCTAGTAAAAATTGGTGTCTCCATTGTGTGATTCTTTTGTACATTCTTTTGTTTTTCCCTGCCATTTCATTGGCTTTTGTGTCTTCACTCGGTTTCATATAGATGGGTTTTGGATGAGAGGTTGTTTGTGGGTGTGCCCTCCTCCTTCCCCAATTAGTTGAGAATCTAGTCCCAATTTGTTGGGGCTAGCTTCCTCTGAGAGAGAAAAGGATGGTTAAAAAAATAAAATAAGAGAACAAGTGTCAGTTTTATTCCCAAAAATCTCAATCAAAATGAGAGTGGAATATGTTGTAATTTTAAGAGATTAATACTATTGTGATCACAAGTAAACATTTCTCATATCCAGAACAAGCTGGTTAGTAAGAGCTATGCTGCATTCTGTGCTTGATTTATCCATCTTTTGATTACATATTTACATCTGTTTACTAACCATTTGATGCAATAGCATTTGTTATTTGCAACTTTATGACTCACAAAGTGCCCTTCATATGAGGACTATACAAGTCTTTATCATCCTCAACTTGCTACAATTATTGTTGAGCTACGTTCTGTTTGCTTTTTCCCTCCAAACCCACTTTGGTATAGATTCCTCCCCACTTACCATCAACATCTGCTATTGAATCCTCACATTTTTGCCCCCGACGCTCTTGTATCCTCACGTGGGTTTATAAAGTCATCAATGTCTCCAACCCCACGAAAGCTACAAGTGCTACTCTAGAAATATGTACTATTTTACTTTGTAGTGGTGCTCTAGGCATTAGTCATGGCAAGTCAAACAGGTCTCATGCACCCAAATAATAATCGCCACCGACACTCCATGTTCTGATGTTCATCACCCACACGTACACGTTGACATCACTCTATAGTCTATATCTTGTACCGAAGTGCTTTGTTTCATTGTATGTGTACAACACTTGTCAAGGTATCATGGGGTTTAAAATGACTGCTAGTACTTTTAACTCGTCAAACACTGCCTCATTCCCCTTCTCTCCTTCCAATTTCTGATCTCTACGTACTTTTAACTTGTCAAGGTATCATGGGATCAAAATCACTACTAGAACTTTTAACAAAGGACTACAAGAATAATATGTGTCAAAATTTTGTGCAGCACTTACCGACACTTATAAACTAATCTTCATCCAGGAATACCTTGTGTATACACAATTACTATCTTAGCAGGCCAAACAAGTAACAATTATGATAGATATGCTTGACATGACACTCTAATATGTCCCATTCTAACACAATCACTACTTGCCCCTCCTACACGGGTAGCAGAAATTAGCTTCTACCCCAATTATTGGCTTAAAATACTTGTTCCACATGCCGGACTTTGAGCAAATATTACATGAACTGAGAATAGCCTCGCACAGGTGTTTGGTGCAGGACAAGGTGGAAAAATAAGGAAATAAAGAAGAACAAGATAAACCCTAGGCTTCACCATCTAGAATCTATCTGAAAACCTTAGGCTTCATCGCTTAAGGTTGTTTGGAATCACTACCAAGCTTAGAGAAATATGAAATCTCTCTAATCAGAAAATTGTTATTCAAATTGCAGTACTTAAAGCCATTCCCTAGCTTCAATTTATTAGGTTAGGGATACATCAAGCCACATTATATTCCATAATTCAAAGTGAAATCTAGAAAAATATGAAATTCAAATTTCAAAAAGTGAAATCTAAGATTTCAAATAAGGAACAAAAAATCTGAAATATTGTGGTTTTTATTTTTATTTTTATAAACAAATATTGTGGTTGAATCTGATCAAAATATGGCTATTAATGAGGTTTTCAGCATAGTTTTTGAGGAGTATCCTTGTTGGAACCATGTGATGGCATATTGCCAGGTTCTCCTTGATTAGAGTTTGGAACCTAAAATGAAGCATACTCTTCTGCAAAGAAACTTCTGCATGGACTAGTGCTAGCTGTAACTCTGTATGACTAAGGGTTGCGCTATGGATAATGCTAACTTTGTAGTAGTAGTAGTAGTACTGCTAATAATGGTAGTCTCAGTTTTGCAATTTCAGAACGTGATAATCTGACTTTTTCATACCTACAATATGTGCAGAATACACCGATGTCTGACATTTGTGTCAAGAAACTTGAATTTTCTGGTTTTACCATCTACCCTTTTCATTTTCATGGAAACAATGTGAATATGATCTGCTTTTCACACAAACAATATGATTGTGAACTAACAAAGATACAGTTATGTTATGGTGTCCTGACTTTAATTATTGCCTCTGACAATTTCTTTTTCTTTTTCTTTTTTTTACAAAAGTTAGAAACTGACAGTTTTAATGTTGTAACATCACTTTTGTATTACAAATCTACATATTATTATATCCTTTATTTTTTATGCTTTGTTCATTTCACTTCATAGGATCCTGATCTTCATTGAATACATTTTGAATCACATTCTCCACTTTCTTTAATCTTAACATCATTTCCTTATTCTCTCCTTTTGTTTCAACTGAGTCCAACTTACTATGATGAAAATAGACTGATTGGTAATGTTTATCTAAGACACATTAGACTTTTTTTTTACTCCACTGACAAATTTAGTGATTCTAGGTGACATTTACCTTGCATGTTGCTTGTCTTCGTTTAAATTATTTCGTTGGGAAAGTGATTTATATAAATATATATATATATATATATCAATTAATTGAATCCTGATTGAATGTCACATTCATACATGATGTTATGTCAATCTACTTATGAGACTACTCTTGCATTAGACATTAGATCATCATGTTCCACTGGAGTAATCTTAACAAGCTTGACCAATTTCGCCATTATGTAATAGCTGATGTAATAAACATTTCTTCCAATTTTATGGCAAACCATATTTTTGCTAATTCATAAAATGAGTTGAGTTCATGATTGTGGAAGTAGATATTAGAATGTTATAGGATTTTTTTTTTAGAAAGAATGTTATAGGACTTTGAGGAGTTAGTAATTTAGTGAGGACAAAAGAAAGAACGTAAAAATAATGTTATTGGGCGTATTTATCCTATCAATCTTATCAAATCTAAAGCTTTTTTTTTTTTTTTTTTTCTGAATATTCAAGCACATATTGAAGGCTAATGCATGGTTTCCCCAAAGCCAATGAAAGAAAAAAAAATTGTTATAGGGCCAAAAATTCAAGTTGGAAATCACAATTTTAAGTTATAAGTTCAGTGTAAAAAAAAGTGAGTACGTGTATTTTATATGCAATATTGTGTGTAAAATAAACACCACTCTAAAAATAAATATAGGAATAATATAAGACTGAATTTTTAGAAATAGAAAAAAAAAATGATTTATTGATCTTGCAAAAATATGTTAGGACTTAACAAGTCCTCTCTCTCTTTTCCTTAATTAGGATTTATCCATAGTTTTCTTTTTTGCGACCAAAATCTCAACTTTTTTAAGTACATGACATCAAACCATATAATCTTTGTCTCAATAGTACTAAAATCATCAAGAGCCATGTAATAATTATTGAATTAAAAAAAATTAGGCTAAAATGCAAAACTCACCCTCTAACTTTGCTTTTATTCATTTTAGTCCTCTAAGTTTTAGATTAATTCAATTAAGGCCTTTCTGTCAACTATTGTTTAAAAAAAAATTTAAAAAAAATCTTGAAAATGCTTTTCAATCATTAATTGAATTTTTTTAATTTAAAAAATTTGAAGAAAAATTTAAAATATTAGAAAATGAACCACAGCATATAACAAAAGTTGATAAAAAAAAAGCCTTAATTGAATAAACTTGAAAGTTAGAGTGCTGGATTGAACAAAAACAAAGTTAGAGGATTAAAATGAATTTGGGTGAAACATAGAAGGAAAGTTTTACATTTTAGCCAAAAAAATTTATATATATGGTACTTAAAATCCCTATTTAAAGCTTCAACAGGAACAAAAAAATTCTGGATTTTGAGATTTAACGACTTGTCACAAGGGGGTTTGAATTTGGATAAGTAATAGGGTAGTTAGCTTGGAGAATGTTACCCAATCCACAAAAAGCCCATATACTGTGGACTCTTGGAGGCAGGAGGCTCATGGCTGTGTGAGGCCTATTTTTGAGAAAAATCAATAAAGCCAAATTGCTTTCAAACGAAGTGCCAAGGCAGTGTTTGTTGGTAAGAATGATATAACTTCCAAACGAAGATAATAGAGCAATGGGCATGATTTTGTTATTGGTGGTGAATGCTAACTGCACGTGCAAGTTAGATTTTGGAGATTATCTCATAAAAATCTCTAAAACCTTAACAGTACATTTAGGCATCATCTTTGTCAAAAATTGTGTCTTTGTGTTTGTAAGAAGATGAAGAACATGAGAGCAAAGTTGCAAGAGAAATATACACAGGTTTTTTTAACGTGGAAACCCTTTGTGTTGGGAGAGGGAGAATACCATGGGTACAAGCCAGTCGAATATTCCATTATTTTTCTAAAAAATAGTTACAATGGTGGTATTGTGTTACAATGGAGAAAGAGAGAATGAAACAATGGAGATAATAGAGAAAAGAATAGGTGGGAAGAAGACTTCCACCGTAGTGTTAAATTGTGTCTATGTGTCCTCTACATTGAGTGTTTTATTCTTTTATAATTGTTGAAATGGGCATATGTCACTTTCCTAATGGATAAGGTGTCGCATTCCCATTGGAAAAGGACAAAGTAGAGTCTTGACAAAATGAGACCCCATGCAATTAGTGCTCCTTTGACAAGTGTGTTTGGAGCTTGTACTACACGCAATAATGCTTCCTCAACATGTTGGCTCTCTACCACCGCATACCCTTGGTGCGATGGTCACTCTACAAATATAAGTGCTTGTGGGGTATAGGGGGTAAGGGTCAGGGTTCAAGTCTCTAGGAGGGAGTTTCACACACATTTATACTTAAATTAGGCTAAAGTAGAATTTACATTTTGTAAAAAAAAAAAAAAAAAAAAAAAAAAAAAAAAACAAAAACAAAAACAAGCTGACCCTCTACTGTAATATTCCTAAAACCTGTAGCATGCGGTTGTAATTTGTTGCTGCAGCTGTAATGGTCCATGATTGATCTTGTTATCACTTTCATCCACTATCTTGGACACATGGACCACAACTAATGGTTACATGCTTGTTATGCCTTGGACACATGGTGATGGCAAATTGGTTCATTATAAAGCAAATCCAATATGCCCCACTTTTTGGGTTGGTGACCGTACACTAAGCAACCTGATTGTTTACAATGAGGCTTTTGATTGTTGTGTTAGGTTTTTAGCTATATTCTCAAATTAGTGAACAAAACATTATGTTTATGTGTTGTAAGTATGTGCGCTTAGAATGCCTAATATTTGAAAACAAGAAAGTCGTCAAGTTCTGTAATTCACTATCTCGAATTTGTGGCTTCGACACTTTTTCGACAATTTCTGAGCCATAAAAAATGTTTAGTTAGATCAATCGAAGTGTGGTAGACCTAATTAGTGTTCCGACCCATTCTGCCCATTAAATCACTAGGGTTTTGGTTCTTTGAGTCTCTAGCATATAAAGAAAACCCTAGGGAACATGAAAAGGACTTTTGGAGCCTAAGATAGTATGGATCTGAAAGTTTTGTGCATGTCACTTACAAAAGTTTCTACTAATGTTCTAAAGTGATCAAGTTCAAGTTGCAATGATGTACACGTTGCTACTTCAATTAGAAAACAAAGTTGATGGAATCAAATTTTCAAAAGGTTCTTGGAGTCGGTTAGAGGTTTCGGTTGTGATTGTAGATGCATCATTTGTGAAGCATTCATATAGTAGACTAGTTTAGAGGTTATGATATTATAGAAGGTTTTTACAGTAAGTTCATCTATTGAGATTTTAGAATCTAGGGACAAAAAGTTTGTACTAGAACTATAAATTTCTCTTTATTATAGTGGAGTGCTTTCTGGTAAGGTTTCTCTCGGGTGGATTTTACTTTAGAAAAAGTTGTTTTATTAGTTTTCTATAGGTTATCATATTGTGTTATGTTATTTTTACTGCCATTTCTATTAATTTCATATTATTGGAATTGTTTGCCTAACCAAGGACATTGCATAATTGGACTTAAAAATTACTTAGCCTAAAATTTGGTTGACCGATTCTTTTCGGGGTCTAAAAAACCCAACATTTTGAATTGTCATGGACTTAGAAACTCACACCCAGTTTGTGAGCTTCAGAGGTTAGTGAAACTAGAAGTCCCCCAAGTCCTATTTGTAATTGAAACATGATTTGAAGATCGAAAGGTGGTAATGTTGAAGTCCCCCATGGTTACAAAATTTTCTAAATAGTATTTACAAATTGTTGTCACCAATCCTATGAAAGTAATTTCGATGTTTATTTATTATTTTATAATTCTCTATCATATAAGTTTGCATGCCATTTATAATAAAACTGATAATAGTATTATTATATTTCATAACATATTAATATTAAAAATCTTTAGAATAATAATATTGCAAAATGCTATGATGTTAGATCCATTCAAGTTTATTTTTAGGATTTGTATTTTCTTCCGTATGACTTGGAGGAGTTTTTTCTTGTAAAATCTATTTAGTTTATTTTCGATTGTATTTTATAGATAGAGTAAGGATAAAAGTATAGTAGATTTGACACTTGGAAAAAAAGAAAAAAGAAATGGCATACCTCTAATGCAAAATGTCATTTTCCAATAAATTATTAGTACATATAAATAAGCATAGAAAGGATGGAGAAAAATATTAGAAAAATAAAAAGGTAGACATTAATCCGGGCAGCCCAAATGATTCGAAGACCTAAAGTGAAATCTTTAAATTTGGCCTTTATCTCACATTCCAAGAAAAATTTAAATTGTCCTAGGGAAAACAATCAACAAAAAAATGTGAAGGTCAAGTTTTCTTGAATAATGTGGGGTTTTAACAACTCAGCTCACTTGCTGGCGAAATGGACCTTTGAACGCCAAGTTAATTTTTCATATTGAGGATGAAGTTTTCTCATATTTTGCTCAAACATTATTTTCTTGGATTTAATCATCTTTTGCTGTCAATTTTCTTCTTGTTATTCAAGTCCAAAGCTAACTGATTAAACTCCATTTGATTCCTTTTATTGGATCAAATCACCTTTTTTTTCAGTCAAGTATTTTGTGACGAGGTTATCGTTTCATCGTTTGCATGAAGAGTGGCTTGGCTCTATAATTTCTTACTTACCTTCTTTGCAAAACTCTTACTTTCATTGGTTTTGTGACTCAATATCCTTGCTAATGGTTGTAAACATTACAAAGAGTTTTTGAATGACGAATGATTTGTTTTCGCCACTCAAAATACCATGTAGAAAAATATCTTTTATTTATTCCTAAGTTGAGAATATTTTCTATATATAATTCTTTTTTTAACAGCACTTCTTTTTCCACAACCAACACCATGCATGTAAATGAAGTTACTATTTATCATGTTGTAAGTAATAATGACATCTAATTCACCTTTGATTGGTATGTATTAATACCAATGTAAAATGGAATTTCTATAAGGATACTTTTTCTTATAATTTATTAATTTAAAAAATTATTAGTTTCTTCCAATTTCCTAACGGTAGTTATTGTTGAACAATTTTTTCTAAAAACATCAATTTGATATTTGAGTTTTTTTAACAACTTCAGCCTTAATTGAATTGATTTATTTGTACTAATATCATGATAATCATAAAATATTAACCGTGTTATTGGCATATTAAATACATTTCATGCAAAATATGGCTACATTGATGTGAGGGTTTTTCATTTGCATAGAGTATTTTAAATATAAAATAATTTTTTTCTACAAAACTTGTAAATTCTAATTTTTTTCATTTCTATCAAATACCTCAATTCAACTTCAAATGCATCATTCAAATTCATAGTCTGCAATAATATGGCCAGGTCTTCTACACATTTTGGAGTCTAAGGTGACAAATTTAGTGGGACTTCTCTTATTTTAAATATTAATCAAATAATGTTTATGTTTTGATATGCAAGATTACTACTAATTATGTTTTTGTGTTCAATTTCACTAAGATTTTATTTTCAATTGGTAATATCGCTAATTCACTAAAAGTTTCTTATAGCATATTCTATCTTAAATAGGATTTTATCAAATTTAATTTTGGATAACTTCTTTTGCAAATGTAATTGTAAGGACCAGATTTGAGTCCCTAGCCCAAAAGGTGGATGGACTTAGGCTCAAAAAGCCCAAAACAATGAATTTATAGAGAGTGGGTTGGAAAAACTGGGCTAGAATGAGTTGGACAACAAATAAGGTAGATTCTAGAGACAGGGAAAAAGAAGATGGACAAGTTTTAACTACAGAATACCGTCCTCGACAAGGTCTGAGGAGATCAATTCTTATATATTGTTCTTAAATTTGATTACAAGTTTAGTTCTCGGATGCTACAGTATTTCTATCTTGATTTTTCGATCCCCTTCTCCCATTGCCTCTCCTTTCTTTTATACTCCCCTCTCCATTCATCTTTGTCCTCCACGTGCATGCCAGATGGCTGGTGTTGATACTTGTCCTATAAGCACCTTCCATAAGTCTTCATGTAGGAGCTGTAAGGCTGATAACCATTGTACATGTATCACCTCCACATTAATGCAGCCAGAAAATTAGTTGTAGTGCATTTAATGCGGTGGCAACAGCTTTTTCCTTAGATATTTTAGGACTTCCCCCTATCCTATGTTTCTGCAATGCGTATCCATACCAACAGAATTTCCTGGAATGTTCCCCTGAACTGCAGACCATCTCTCCTGTCTTCGGCCTTGATTAGCCAAGGAGGCGTTCATCCTCGGCACACCCTCCTGGGCCTTTATGACCAAAACTAACTTCTTCATTTACTAACACGGACTCCTTTGGCAAAGTTTATTCCTCTTCGGACGACCCCTCGTCCTCGGATTGGGCCTCAGGCCCAATATCTACATAAATAGTGAGCTTCTGGCCCAATACCCCTACAATAGCCCCTTGAGATTCTTCTTTCTGGCTCCTCGGCAAGAAAGGAGGATTTCGACGTCACCCTGGCCAGTCCATGCTTATCACACATCACCTTTGCCTGTGTAGGTGCCTTTTCAACTGTCCAAGACACGCTCCTGACGCTTCGGCATACGAGACGCACTTTTCATTAAATTTTTACGGCTACCTGTCCCCCACGTTCTACGGCACGATGCAAATCCAACGGCTGAGGATTCTGCTGGGACTTGGGCGGGAACTTTCCCGCTCTATAGCTTTCTCGTTGATATAATATCACTCAAATCAATCACTTACCTTACTTTTGCATTCACTTAGCTCTAGCGCACATACACTGAACCTGCCAAACCTTCCAACTTACTCGCGCTCTTACAAATACCAAAAGCCCGTCCGAGGATACTCTTCTTTCTTTTGTAAGTTTTCATAAATCCTTTTTACTTTATTTTTCCACACACTTTTCTTTTCTTAGTGTCCTTTCCTCCTCGGCTCTTCTTCCTTTCCATTATTTTCTAAGTGCGTCCAGTTCTCCCTTAGGAATGGGTAGATTCAAAAGCTTGGTAGACTCTAAGAAGGGAAAAGCGAGCTTTAGAGCTCTATATAGGATCTCTTCAGGAGTAGGTATTAGGTACTGTAAAGAAGGGCAATGGCACGAAGACAGGCAAGAGGGAGAGGTAGTGATCCCGATGATTGCCTTCATAGAGGGTGGGATGAGAATCCCCATCGGCACCGTAACTAGGGGTTATCTTAGGGCCCATAAATTAGCTCCTACCCAGTGCGCCCCCAAAATGTTTAGGATCCTAGGCTCTGTAGATGCCCTTAATGAGAGGATGGGCTTAGGGCTGACTCACCACGACGTCAACTGGGTCTATAATCTTCACCATTTAAAGGGGTAGGGGTACTACCTAAAATTAAGGTACCCCGAGGTTAGACTTATCCAATGCCTCCCTAAATCCAACAAGGGGCTGAAAAAAGATTTTTTAAACGTGTCGAAGGAGTGGCACGATGGCCTCCATTGCCCGACGAAAGAGGGGCAACCAGGTGGGGCTTTAGGTTTAGGAGGATTGTTTTTAAAATTACCCCCTTATTCTGATTAATACTATTTCTGATTCTAACGGCTTTTCTTTTGTTTCTTTGATGATTTTGCAGATAGACACGCTGCCGAGCCGAACTTCAACCTGGTTAACAAGGATAGTCTGGACAAAATCCTTTGGGCTGAGGTGTTTGTGAACAAGGACGGTCAGTTACAAGCGGCTCACCTGATCCTAGGATACACGCCGATCTCATCCAGATTCCAAATGCCCAAGTGCGTCATAAAAGCCAAAGACCCCCACCTTCATCGGATTAGTGTAGCTGTCCCGGGATTTCTCCTTCCCGAGGGCACTCCAATCCTAGAGGGCGCTCTCTTTACTCAACCCATTCTAGAAGGCGTCCCCAAGGTAGCCTTCCCATTTCAACACACAACTGGTGAAGCTACCTCCTCCCAACCTACCAACAAAGAAGAAGACGAGGAGGAAGAAGAAAATCAAAAAGAGATAGTAGACGTCACAAACTCAGACGACCTTTACGAGGCTTTTAATCAGCCCTTGTCTCTTGAGACATCAACTGGTGACCTCGGCCAACTTTCCCAACCTCAATCTAGTCACCTCGAAGGAGCCACACCCTTATCAGACGAGATGGGGATCCAAAAGAAGCAGAGGTCAACTCTCCAGGAGTTGTTGGAGTCTCAGTCAGGGAGAGAGGCACCTGGGAAGGCTCCTCAGACCAGGCTCCCCACTCCTCCACCCACCTAACCCTTCCGAGCTGATCCAGCCGAGCAAAAAAGGAAGAGTGAGGAGAAGGGGAAAGAAGTGATGGAAGTTGGGAAGAACCAACCTTCACAAGAGATCGAGCCCCAAAGGGGGCCAAGCAGCCCCGGATGATGCAGACAAGGTCAGCCACTGAGGGGGAAAAAAGGGTTGACCACCAAGCCACAGCCCCCGTCTGGGCCCCACGCATGGAGCTGGATGTAACTCCTCTTCTTAATGATACCTCCATCCGAGACTCCCCGCGGGGCACAGCTGGGTATGTGACAGATGCGGTGGAACAATCCTTGCTACTACCCAAGGATATGGCTGACCTTAGATCTATGAGGTAGCATGAAGTCTTCATTGGATTGAAGAGGGATTTGGCCATGGTAAGCAAGTTTTAAGTTAAGTTTTTTTATTTTTTTTATTTTTTTTTATTTTTTATTTATTTTCAACTGTACTCCTCTTCCATTTCAAGCCGTCCAAGCCACCTTTAAGGTCGAGGAGATGATGAACTATTCCCACCGAAAAATGAAGGAGGAAGAAGGGAGGAGAATAGCAGTCGTGAATGCCTTCCACGTGGCTGAAAAAAGCAATCAGGAGCTGAAGAGCAAGTTGCTGGAGGAAGAGAGGGAAAGAAAAAGTGCCACCGTTGCTCTGGATAACGTGGAGAGGCAAGCTAAGGGCTAGAGGATACTTTTCCGTAATGCCGAGGACCAGCTAGCCGCCTTTAAGGAGCAGATTATTACCCTGAAAAAAAAGTTGGAGGAAGTCGAAAAGGCTAAGGCCCAAGGTGAGAAGGCCAAGGAGGAGGCTAAAAAGGCAAGGGAGGAGGTGGAACAGCACTGGTATGACGTTGGAATGGCTGAGACTGAGGATGCCCTCAGGGCTGAGGTCCCTGAAGTGTGTAGGACTTATTGCTTCCAAGTATGGAATGAAGCCCTCAACCAAGCTGGGGTTGAGACTTCTTCCATACTTAGGAAGGCAGAGAACGTCTACTACCCTTAAGCCATTCGTGCCTCCTCCTCCAACAGCTCCAATGTGGATATTCCAGCCGAGGTGGCCGATCCAGAGAAGAACAGCTCTAAGAAGGCCCTTCCCTCCTCTGACAGCCCTCCGAAGGTGGCTGAGCAGACCGGGGGTAAATGAAAAAGAGGTCGAGGTGACCAAGGGAGTGGCCCCTGATGCCACCAAGCCGCCGGCTGTTCCCCAGGATCCCACTAAAGCCAATGAGGCACCCAGGATGGAGATTGTCCTTGCAGCTCTTCCAATTCTTGCCAAGGGTGACCCCAAAGGTACTAACCAAGGATCCTCGGAAGCTGCAGCCTAGCAATCTAAGGCCTCACCTCATGGAAAAATTGTAACAAAAAAAAAAGTAGATTTAAGATAGTTCCTTTTTTTTTTTTCTGGCAACTTATGTTTTGGTTTTCATAATTTGTAATCAAGTTGCCCCTTTGTATTCAATCTGCCTTGCTTCAAGGCTGTTTATTAATGAAAGATATGAATATTTTTCTTATTTCTGTGATTCTTACACAAGTGCTGATATAATTTCTATCTTGTTTAACACTTAATAAATGTAATAATGGGGTGAAACCCTTTCCCATCAATCTGTATGAGTGACAGAAAAGTTATCCCATCTTACATGATTAGCAGTAAAACAAGTGGAATCTACTAAGTTCACCATCTCGGTAAAGCATAATTCTAATTTTAAGAACATACACAGTAATGTAGCATACATATAGGTTTAAAATTACTCTGTGCCTTACTCATTAATAAGTTTACAGGGTCAAAGAGATAATCAATTTTTTAAACAGACACATGTATCTCTGTAAATGCTTTAAGTGATGCTCATGAGCATCCAGTTGAGACTCTTGTTACAGTGAAAATCATTGCTGTTTGGAGTGATTATACCTGACATTAAAGTAATTAATAAGGAATACTAATTTACCTTGAATGTGTAGTCCAAAAAGTTTGCAATAACTAAGGTTTTGCCCTGGCACTTAGCAATTTGATAGAAAGTATTAATTTACCCTAAAGCATGTGGTCCGAGGAGCCAGGCTTAACTAAGGTTCTGTTTAATGCATGGAACAGTGATTAAAAGATATCAATTTACCTAAGGTATGTGGTCCGAGGATCCAGGCATAACCAATGTTCTGTTTGATACTTAAATAGATGTCAAGGAGTATTAATTTACACAAAGTATGTGGTCCGAGGAGTCAGGCATAGCTAAGATTCTATTTAATACTTAAATAGATGTCAATGAGAATTAATTTACCCAAAGCATGTGGTCCGAGGAGCCAAGCATAGCTAAGGTTCTGTTTAATACTTAGAACAATGATTAAAAGATATCAATTTTCCCAAGGTATGTGGTCCGAGTGAGCCAAGCATGACCAATGTTCTGTTTGATACTTAAATAGATGTCAGGGAGTATTAATTTACCCAAAGCATGTGGTCCGAGGAGCCAGGCATAGCTAAGGTTCTATTTAATATTTAAAACAATGATTAAAAGATATCAATTTTCCCAAGGTATGTGATCCGAGGATCCAGGCATAACCAAGGTTCTGTTTGATACTTAAATAGATGTCATGGAGTATTAATTTACCCAAAGCATGTGGTCCAAGGAGCCAGGCACAGCTAAGGTTTTGTTTAATACTTAGAACAATGATTAAAAGATATCAATTTACCCGAGGTATGCGGTCCGAGGAGCCAGGCATGACCAATGTTCTATTTGATACTTAAATAGATGTCAGGGAGTATTAATTTACCCAAGGTATGTGGTCCGAGGAGTCAGGCATGACCAAGGTTCTGTTTAATACTTAGATTGATAGTAGAACGCATGACATACAATATAGTAAACCCAAATGTGGTGAAGAAAACTTTCATTAATAATAATACATTCTCAGGTTATTTACATTCCAGGGGCGTGGTATAGTCTTTTCTTTTAGATCTTCAAGATAATATGCACCTATTCTGACCACCGATGTGATACGATATGGCCCTTCCTAGTTGGGTCTCAATTTTCCCCATGCTAGGTTCTTTGCAGTTCCTAAAACCTTCCTTAAGACTAAGTCTCTAACTATTAGTGGCCTCAGCTTCACGTTGGCATCATACCCTTGCTTAAGCTTATATTGGTAATAGACCAATTGAACCATGACATTTTCTCTTCGTTCTTCAATTAAATCTAAACTTTTCTCTAGTAGCCCATAATTACTACTCGGTGTGAAGGAACTTGTTCTCAATGTGGGGAATCCAGTCTCTACAGGGATAACAATCTCGGCCCCATATGTCATTGAGAAAGGTGTCTCCCCAGTGGACTTATGGGCCGTAGTTCGGTATGTCCAAAGGACGTGTAGCAACTCTTCTACCCATTTACCTTTTGTGTCATCTAACCTCTTTTTAAGCCCTCCCACTATGACCTTGTTGACAGCTTCAGCCTGTCCGTTCTCCTGTGGATATGCTGGGGTGGAATATCTATTTGTTATGCCCAAGTCACAGCAATATCTCCTAAAGGCTTTACTGTCGAACTGAAGTCCATTGTCCTAGATGAGTGTATGAGGGATTCCAAACCGAGTGACAATATTTTCCCAAACAAATCTTTTGGCATCCATGTCTCTGATATTTGCCAGTGGTTCAACTTCAACCTATTTGGTGAAATAATCTGTGCCGATCAATATATATCTTTTATTCCCTGCTGCCTTGGGGAAATGACCTACAATGTCTACGCCCCATTGAGTAAAAGGCCAAGGGCTGGACAGTGGATTGAGGACTCCTCCGGGTTGATGAATGTTTGGTGCGAATCTTTGACATTGGTCGCACTTCTTCATATATTCATGTGCTTCATTCTGCATATTTGACCACCAATAACCTTGTGTGAGGGCCCTGTGAGACAAAGATTTGCCCCCCGTGTGGCTTCCACAAATCCTTTCATGTAATTCTTCCAGGAGTAACTCAACTACTTTAGGGTGTATGCATAGTAGGTATAGGCCAGAAAAGGATCTCTTATACAATTTTTGGCCCTCGGACAGCCAAAACCGAGGAGCTTTTCTCCGTACCTTGTCGACCTCGGACTTACTTTCAGGCAAGACATCTTCCTTGAGGAATAGTACGATAGAGTCCATCCAACTAGGCCCTACCCTTATTTGGTGAACATGAACCACATTCCTTTCCACCTCAGAGGGTTTACCCAAGTCCTCCACAAGGATCACCCGAGGTAAACTTTGTGCCGAGGAGGTTGCCAGCGTGGCAAGAGAGTCTGCATGTGTATTTCTACTTCTAGGGACTTGTGACAAATTAAAAGACTCAAACTCAGACCGTAAGCTTCTAACCTGGCTCAAATATTCCTGCATTCTAGGATCTCTTGCTTCCGACTCTCCCTGGACTTAGCCTACAACCAGCCTTGAATCAGAGAATATCTCCACTGCTTTTCCACCCATTTTTTGAACCATGGTCATCCCTACCAACAGAGCTTCGTACTTGGCCTCATTGTTTGTGGCTGAGAATCCCAATCTCAAGGATTTCTCAATTGTGATCTTCTCTGGAGATACCAGAATTAGCCCCGCTCCAGATCCTCTGTGATTAGCCGCACCATCAATGTAGACCTTCCAGGACAAAGACTCTTGCAAGGAGATTACACCAACTGATTTTCCATCCATGTTTTTCTCCTTTAATCTATCTTCTAATAGGGTCTTGGCAAACTCAGCCATCAGGTCGGCGAGGACCTAACCCTTGACAGAGGTGCGAGACATATATTTGATATCAAAAGCCCCTAGGATCGTACCCCATTTTGCAATTCTCCCTATGTAGTCAGTGCTCCGAAGTAGAGATCTGAGGGGGAGCTGGGTCAAGACAACAACCGTGTGTGATTGGAAATAATGGGGGAGCTTACGTGTACCATGCACCACTGCCAGAATGGCCTTCTTAAGTGGTAAATATCGGACCTCGGCTTCATGTAGTGACTTGCTCACATAATAAATTGGCCTCTGCACACCACTTTCAACCCGTATCAGCACCAAGCTTACCGTGTGGGAGGCCACTGCAATGTAAGCAAACAAACCTCAACCACCTCGGCCCTAGACATAATGGGTGGCTGAGAAAGGTATTCTTTCAACTGCTGGAAAGCCAGGACACACTCCTCGGTCTATTCAAATCCCTTCCATTTGTTCAACAACTGAAAGAAAGGCCTGCACATGTCTGCTGACCGAGAGATGAATCGGTTTAGAGCAGCAGTCATCCCTGTTAGCCTCTGGACCTCTTTGGGATTCCGAGGTAGTTGCAGGTTGTTGATTGCCTTAATTTGGTCAGGGTTGACTTCAATTCCACGGTGTGTGACCATGTAGCCTAAGAACTTCCCTGATCCAACACCAAATGAACACTTGGAAGCATTAAGTCGCAGCTTGTGTCTCCTCAAGATCTCAAAGATATTCCCGAGGTTATTGACGTGCTTAGACTCCAACTTGCTCTTGACCACCATGTCATCTATATAGACCTCAACGTTTTTCCCTAACTGTGGCTCAAACATCCTGGTCATCATCCTCTAGTAGGTAGCCCCTGTATTCTTTAATCCAAAGGGCATCACATTGTAATGATAATTCCCAATAGGAGTGACAAAATTTGTCCTCTCTTGATCATCCAAGGCTAAAGGTATCTGATGGTACCCTTGAAAGACATCCAAAAAGCTCATCCAAGGATGGCTCACAGTTGCGTCCACTAGCTGATCAATTCGAGGCATGGGGAAGGGGTCTTTTGGGTAGGCTTTGTTTAAATCCGTAAAATCTACACATACACGCCACTTCCCACTCTTCTTCTTTACCACCACTGTATTAGCCAGCCATTCAGGGTAGAACACCTCTTTGATAGCCCCAACTTGCTTAAGCTTTATCTCCTCGTCTTTGACAGCGTCAAAGTGATTCTTAGATGAGCGCCGAGGTGACTGTTTCTTGGAGTGACAGATGAATTGACATTCAAATGATGGCAGATGAAGCTCGGATCCACCCCCGGAGCTTCGTAAGCATTCCAAGCGAACACATCAACGTTCCTCTTAATAAACTGCACCAATTCTTCCTTTTCCTAAGACGGTAACTGAGCCCCAACTTGAAAAAACTTCTTCGGGTCATCACCTACAGCAAATTTCTCCAAATCTTCACACTTCGCCTCCTTGGCTGGCCCATCAACGGGTGGCACTGGAGACTTTGACTGCTATAAGCATCCCTTAACAAAGGCCAAGGACTCAGCTGCAGGCTGATGCATAATTGCAGCCACGAGGCACTGCCTTGCCATGGACTGGCTCCTTACCAGCTCCTCAATCCGGTCCCCTGATGGATACTTTACTTTCAAATGTAGAGTTGAAGAAATGGCTCCTAGGGCATAAAGCCAGGGTCTTGCTACAATGGCCGTATAGGGAGAATATGCATCCACCACAATGAAGTCCACTTTAACCACCTCTGAACCTGCTTGCACGGGCAACCTAATCTAGCCTTTTGGGATGACAACCTTTCCATCGAAACTCACCAAAGGTGAATCATAGGCCATTGGGTCTTCAAGGTTAAAATTCAGCCATTTGTACAAGTCAGGGTACATAATCTCCGCACCGCTGCCTTGGTCTACCATCACTCTCTTCACATCATACCCTCCTATTCTGAGGGTGACCACCAGAGCATCATCGTGTGGCTAGATGGTTCCCATCTTGTCCTCGTTTGAAAGACTCAGTGCAGGTCGGATCTCCATTCTAGCCCTCTTCGGCTCAGAATCAGAGTCCTCGGCTATAAGCCGAGATACAGACATTACCCTGGAAGGATGAGAACCAGTTTTCCCAGGTGTAGCAAAGATTACATTAATTGTGCCTATCGGGGGCCTTGAAGAAGCATTCCCTTGAGCTCCTGACCTTGATTGGTCTCCTTGCCCGTTGGGACGATACAAAAACTACTGTAACCTTCCTTCCCTAACCAGTTGCTCCAGATGGTTCCACAGAGTCCTGCAGTCCTCGGTAGTATGCCCTCGCTCCTGGTGGTATTGGCAATGAAGGCTTTAATTGCGCCTTAAGGGGTCTCCACTCATCTTGTTCGGCCATTTGAAGTACGGTTCGTTCTTGATCTTCTCCAAAACTTGATGCATCGGTTCTCGGAACATAGTGTTAACCATTTGAGGAGCTGTAGGCCCAAATTACCCAGCAAAATCCCTCTGAGGTCTGTTATTGTTGTAGCGGTCTGACCTGAAATCCCTCCTCTCCTGAGGGATAACCTTACTCTTTCCCTTGTCTCGCTGTTGATCCTCCTCAACCCTCTTATACTTATCAATCTGATCCATGAGCTGGCGTACATTAGTAACAGGCTTTCTAGTCAAAGACTTTCTCAAACCATGCTCGGTAGGTAGGCCGACCTTGAAAGTCTTGATGGCTACATCGTCAAAATCACCATCTATCTCGTTGAACATTTCCCAGTATCTGTCCGAATATGTTTTCAAGGTCTCCCCTTCTCTCATGGACATGGACAGTAAGGAATTTAAGGGCTGAGGAACCCTGCTGCACGTAATAAAACAAGATCCAAATGCTCGAGTGAGTTCCTTAAAGGAGTCGATGGAATTTGCACCCAGACCATCAAACCACCTCATCGCCACAGGTCCTAAGCTGGATGGGAACACCTTACACATCAAGGCCTCGTTCTTGGAGTGCACAGCCATTCTCTGACTGAAGTGGCTAACATGCTCCACAGGGTCTGTTCAGCCATTGTATATGGTGAACGTGGGCTGAGTGAATCGTCGAGGAAGTCTCCCCTCTTCAATCTTGCACGTGAAAGGTGATCTGGAAATTTGGTTGAGTGCTTTACTCATAGCGTCATTTCTCAGGCCTTTCAAAGATGAATTTTTGTTTCTACGCTCACGATGGTACTCTTTATCATACGAGAACGACTCACTAGGAAGGGTCCTTGACCTGCGCCTATAACTACCATCCTCTTCACCATCGGAAGAGAAGTCAGAAATGGAGGGAGCTCTCTTTCGCCGTTCATGGCGTAAGCTTCGCTTCAAGTGATCAATCTCCAACTGCATGGCTTTAGTATTTTGCTCATAAGAGAGATGGCTACCACCTTGGGATCGGCTCCCACTGATCTGGGTAGTATGCACACTCCCCTCCCAGTCCCTTCTCTGTTTAAGATCACGGAAGTGATCTTGACGTTGAGACCCCATAGATTTTGCCTAGTTTGGACTTGAACTTACCATCGTTGAACGTTAAACTCACTACAGCACCAGTAATTCCCACAGACGACGCCAATTGTAAGGACCAGATTTGAGTCCCTAGCCCAAAAGGTGGATGGACTTAGGCCCAAAAAACCCAAAACAATAAATTTATAGAGAGTGTGTTGGAAAAACTGGGCTAAAATGAGTTGGACAACAAATAAGGTGGATTCTAGAGACAGGGAAAAAGAAGATGGACAAGTTTTAACTACAGAATACCGTACTCGGCAAGGTCCTAGGAGATCAATTCTTATATATTGTTCTTAAGTTTGATTACAAGTTTAGTTCTCGGATGCTACAGTGTTTCTATCTTGATTTTTTGATCCCCTTCTCCCATTGTCTCTCCTTTCTTTTATACTCCTCTCTCCATTCATCTTTGTCCTCCACGTGCATGCCAAATGGCTGGTATTGATATTTATCCCATCAACACCTTCCATAAGTCTTCATGTATGAGCTGTAAGGCTGATAATCATTGTACAGGTATCACCTCCACATTAATGCGGCCAGAAAGTTAGCTGTAGTGCATTTAATGCGGTGACAGCAGCTTTTTCCTTAGATATTTTAGGACTTCCCCCTGTCCTATGTTTCTGCAATGCCTATCTACCAACAGAATTTCCTGGAATGTTCCCCTGAACTGCAGACCATCTCTCCTGTCTTCGGCCTTGATTAGCCAAGGAGGCGTTCATCCTCGGCACACCCTCCTGGGCCTTTATGACCAAAACTAACTTCTTTATTTACTAACACGGACTCCTTTGGCAAAGTTTGCTCCTCTTCGGACGACCCCTCGTCCTCGGATTGGGCCTCAGGCCCAATATCTACATAAATAGTGAGCTCCTGGCCTAATACCCCTACAGTAATATATATTGTTAGTTAATATTTTATAAATGATACATGCATTAATAGAAATTGATAACATCCAAATGAATCTTTCAAATTGATGCAACAAACGATTCTCAAACGAGTTATAGAAATCGCAGAGAATCAGATCTGCACAATTCTCAATCAGTCCAGATTTGTACTTTGACCAGTCAAGTTAATTGGAACTCGACAGATTAAGCTTGTGTCAAAAATCTATGTTGCAGCAATCTAGTTTAAGTTTTCTTGAGTCTTTCATTGTTCAAATCTTGAATTGTCTTGTTCAATGTTGTACTTCAATACCAATTTAAGAGACAATTTTGATTATAATTGTTACAATTGTCCATAGTTTACCAATCTAAAAATATGAACCTACCTAAAATTTTAACCTAACAATCTTTCCTAAGACTTTCCAACAAAATAGTTCCTTCGAAAATCACTAGGCTAAGAATGTTTAACTTTGCTATAACCCAGCCTAAAACCCTAACAAACATAATATTTTTGCCTTCAAAACATCTGGGCCTATGGGGAGGTTTATCCGTTTATGCAAATACTTTTGCTTTCAAAACAAGGTATTTTTGACAATATTCCCTGCATTGTCGATGAAAAGATTATTTTGTGGGTGTTAGGCAAAATAATTGATCTTTCATGATGTGGAAGTGGATATTAGAATGTTATAGGACCTTTTTTTTTTTTTTTTTTTTAAGAAAGAATGTTATAGGACTTTGAGGAGTTGGTAATTTAGTGAGGACACTAGAAGGAACGTAAAAATAATGTTATTGGGCGTATTTATCCTATCAATCTTATCAAATCTAAAGAGTTTTTTTTTTTTTTTTTTTTTTTTTTTTTTTTTTTTTTTTTTTCTGAATATTCAAGCACATATTGAAGGCTTATGCATGGTTTCACCAAGGCCAATAAAAGAAAAAAAAAATGTTATAGGGCCAAAAATACAAGTTGGAAATCGCAATTTTAAGCTATAATTAAGTTTAGTGCAAAAAAAAGTAAGTACATGTATTTTATATGCAATATTATGTGTAAAATAAACACCATTCTAAAAATAAATATAGGAATGATATAAGACTGACTTTTTAGAATTAGAAAAAATTGAAAATACAATTTATTGATCTTGCAAAATTATGTTAGGACTTAATGAGTCCTCTCTCACTTTTCCTTAAGTAGGATTTATCCATATTTTCTTTTATGTGACCAAAAATCTCAATTTTTTTTAAGTACATGACATCAAAACCATATAATCATCTAATCTTTGTCTCAATAGTACTAAAATCATCATGGGTCATGTAATAATTATTAAATTAAGTAAATTAGGCTAAAATGTAAAACTTACCCTCTAAGTTTCTTTAGAATTCATTTCAGTCTTCTAATTTTGCTTTCGTTCATTTCAGTCCTTTAAGTTTCAGATTTATTCAATTAGGGCTTTTCTGTCAACTATTTTTAAAATTTTTTGTAAAAAAAATCTTGAAAATTCTTTTCAATCATTAATTGAATTTTTTTAATTTAAAAATTTTGAAGTAAAATTTTAAAAATTAGAAAATTAACCACAACATATAACAAAAGTTGATGAAAAAGCCTTAATTGAATAAACTTGAAAGTTATGAGACCGAAATGAACGAAAGCAAAATTAGAGGATTAAAATAAATTTGGGTGAAACATTATAGGTGAATTTTACATTTTAGCCAAAAAAAATTATATATATAATACTTAAAATTCCTATTTAAAGCTTCAGCAGGAACAAAAAAAATCCGGATTTTGAGATTTAAGGACTTGTCATAAGGGGATTTGGATTTGGATAGGTAATAGGGTCGTTAGCTTGGAGAATGTGACCCAATCCACAAAAAGACCATATACTGTGGACTCTTGGAGGCAGGAGGTTCATGGCCGTGTGAGGCCCATTTAGAGAAAAACCGATAAAGCCCAATTGCTTTCAAACGAAGTGCTAAGGTAGTGTTTGGTGGTAAGAATGATATGACTTCCAAACGTAGATAATAGAGCTCCATTGATACGAATGGGCATGATTTTGTTATTGGTGGTGAATGCTAAGCAGCCTGACCGTTTACAATGAGGCTTTTGATTTTTGTGTTAGGTTTTTAGCTATGTTCTCAGAACAGTGAACAAGACTTTATGTTTGTGTGTTGTACACTTAGAATGCCTAATATTTGAAAACAAGAAAGTTGTTAAATTCTGGAATTCACTATCTCGAATTTGTGGCTTTGAAACTTTTTCGACAGCTTCTGATCCATTGAAAATGTCAGTTAGATCAATCGAAAGTGTGGCAGACCTTATTCGTGTTCCGGCCCATTTTGCCCATTCAATCACTAGGGTTTTGGTTCCTTGAGTCTCTAGTATACAAAGAAAACCTTAGGAAACATGAAAAAGACTTTTGGAGCCTAAGATAGTATGGATCTGAAAGTTTTGTGCATGTCACTTACAAAAGTTTCTACTAATATTCTAAAGTGATCAAGTTCATGTTGCAATGATGTACACGTTGCTACTTCATCTAGAAAACAAAGTTGATGGAATCAAATTTTCAAAAGGTTCTTGGAGTGGTCAAAGGTTTCGGTTGTGATCGTAGATGCATCATTTGTGGAGCATTCATATAGTAGAATAGTTTAGAGGTTATGATACTATAGAAAATTTCTACAGTAAGTTCATTTATTGAAATTTTAGAATCTAGAGATAAAGTTTTGTATTAGATCTATAAATTTTTCTTTATTATAGTGGAGTGCTTTTTGGTAAGGTTTCCTTCTAGTGGATTTTACTTTAAGACAAGTTGTTTCATTGGTTTTCTATGAGTTATCATATTATGTTATGTTATATCTGCTGCATTTTCTACTAATTTCACAATATTGGAATTGTTTGCCAAACCAAGGACATTGCATAATTGGACTTAAAAATTACTTAGCCAAAAATTTGGTTGACCAATTCTTTTCGGGGTCTAAAAAACCCAACATTTTGAATTGTCATGGACTTAGAAACTCACACCCAATTTGTGAGCTTCAGAGGTTAGTGAAACTAGAAGTCCCCCAAGTCCTATTTGTAATTGAAACATGATTTGAAGATCGAAAGGTGGTAATGTTGAAGTCCCCCATGGCTACAAAATTTTCTAAATAGTATTTGCAAATTGTTGTCACCAATCCTATGAAATTAATTCGATGTTTATTTATTATTTTATAATTCTCTATCATATAAATTTGTATGCCATTTATAATAAAATTGATAATAATAGTATTATTATATTTCATAACATATTAATATTAAAAATATTTAGAATAATAATATTGCAAAATGCTATGATGTTAGATCCATTCAAGTTTATTTTTAGGATTTGTATTTTCTTCCGTATGACTTGGAGGAGATTTTTCTTGTAAAATATATTTAGTTTATTTTCGATTGTATTTTATAGATAGAGTAAAGATAAAGTATAGTAGATTTGACACTTGGAAAAAACAGAAAAAAGAAATAGCATACATGTGATGCAAAATGTCCTTTTCCAATAAATTATTAGTACATATAAATAAGGATGGAAAAAAATACTAGAAAAAATAAAAAGATAGACATTAATAATAGTAATTATTCTTTTCAATTCAACCTTCAAACAAATTTATTAACTTTCCATTAATTACTTTTTTAGGTAACCAAATTAAAGGTTTGATTTTATTTTTTTGGTCATAAAAGTTTGATTCCTTTGAAATCCTTTCCATGCAATAACTTATATTTTCTAAAAACAACAACAATCAAAACAACCAAAAGGACCGGACACCAAAACAAGAAAACAACTCATAAATTCAAAATGTAGAAATAGATATTAGATAGTAGTATCTCTATCCGTCTCCAACACGCGGGTGTCAAATGAGTGGATTTGGGGTGGACATAATTGAGTTGGGTACATAAAACTCATTTACCCATTTATTGCCCATTTAACTAATTACTTCTAACCCAAACCCAATCCAACCTAGTTATTATGGGTAAACCCCATCCCACCCAATTACCCAATAATCAAAATTACAAAAATGCCACTAAAACTTGAAAATGACCAAAGTACTCATAAAATCCTATAAATTTACCAAAATACCCCCTAAACCTATAAAAGACCAAATATGCTAAAAAAAACCCACTAAAAATGACTAAAATACCCTCGAAACTTAAAAAATGACTGTTTTATTTTAGGGGTATTTTGGTTATTTTTAGGTTTAGGGGGTATTTTGGTCATTTTTTAGGTTTAGGGGGTATTTTGGTCATTTTTATTAGTATTGGGTATTTTAGAATTTGGTGATTTGTAAAAATGATACTTGGATTATAATTAGGTCTAATTGGATACCCACTTAAAACCTAATAAACATTAATGTTAATTGAGTTTAATTGAATTAATACCCATTTAACCCAATTAATAATATTAATACTCATTTAACTCAATTAATAATTATGTAGATTTGGGTGTCATTTAAGTAGGTGAGTTTAGATGGACAAATGAGTTTGGGTTGATCTTCTCACCCTTACCAACATGTGACATTTACTATGTTAAGTCGGCACCGTTTAACAAGTCATGACCCATACATACACGACACGAGTATCATATAACAATGATACAGATCAAGCAAGTCAAATAAGCGTGTGACCCTACACGCACCAAAGACACCCCTTCTTTTTATAAAGCAACCGCTACCACTCACCAAGACACGTACGCAACACAACTACACAGAAAGAAGAAAAACACGAAACGCAACATCACCACACAATATCACAACATCAACAATAACAACAGCCGCCGCCGCATCCGCAGCCAGCAGATCTGACCTTCCGCCACCATGGACCTCCATCGCTTCCTCCAACAACAACATCACCACCAACATCTTTCTTCAAGGTACGTTCCTATCGCTTCTCCTCGTCCTCACTTCCCTGAACCCCCTACTTTTTCTCATCACCACAACAACAACCAAAGCCACCACTTTCCTCAGCCACATCCACCACCACCACCACCACCGCACCCCCGCCCTCTTCCTCCTCTATATCACCAACAACCCCTCCCTCCACCACCACCACCACCACCACAACAGCAGCGCCATCCCTTCACTCCAACCCAATCCCAATCTTTCTCCTTCTCCTCTCCCACAACTCCTCCTTTTTTCTCCCACAACCAGATCGACGATCGCACTCGCTACCGATTACCCGAACCCGACCACTCCCGACCCGAATTCTTCAACCCGCATCCTAGGGTTTTGCCCGATTCCCGACCTTACAACCACCTGGATCTCGATCGAAACGGCGCGCAGCATCATCATAATGAGCGCACGTTCGATAAGTTTAGACTTGAATCTGAGGGTAATTCTAGTTCTAGGTTTGTTAGACCCGAAACCATTGTTTATACCTTTGGTTCCGATCCAAACCATAGAGATAGAGAAAGGAATGAATTGGGTTGGGGCGATCGCCGTCTCAATACATCTTCTCGGGATTTAGGGTTTGTGTCTAATCAGAATCAAACTTTAAGGAAAATTGAGTCGGATTCTAGTGGTTATGATCACCGATTTGGTTCAGTGCGTGAGAATGAGGGATTTAGGGTTGGTAGAATTGATGCAAGTCATGATAGGCAAACCTCTAGAGATGGTGTAGGTGATTCTTTGTATGAGATTGGTGATGGTCATGGTGATGGTCATGGTGATAGGGCTCGGATTGGTTCCGGGAAACGAGAGTATTTTGGTTCGGAATCAGGGAGATATAACAGTGGTAGGGGAAATAGAGAGGGTAGTTCTGAATATAATCGCACTCCGAGGAAACAAATACAGAAGAAGAGTGCTCTTTTGAGACTTCAGGTGGTGAAAACTAACCATAGGAATAGAGAGAGTGAGCGTGAACCGTCACATTATTCTGGTTACTTTGATAAAACCAACTCTGGTTCTTTTAGAGGTAAAGATCAATTTGGGTATTCGAGTCATGGGATGGAAGAAGAAGAAGAAGAAGAAGAAGAAGAAGTAGAACATGAGAGGGAGGGAAGCCCGGTAGAGCTTGATGTTTCTTTCAAATCTAATTCGCTGGTAGCCAAGGCAATTGTGACACCTCCTAGTTCAACAGTTGTTTCGGATACGGATTTGACTCCTAAGAGTGAGAAAATTAGGAAAATGTCTGATGGGGATTGTTTGAATTCAAAACCGAGAAAACTCAATGAGGGTACTGTAAAATTGGATAGTTCAACTCATGTAACTAGTAAGGCATCCCCTTCTGGAAAGGACTCGAAACATTCAGGAGAGAAAGCAATGACTTATAATGTTGGGAATGTTTGTGATGGTAGTTCGCAGCCTAGTTCAAGTCGGGCCAGTGTATCACTAGTAAAGAGTAAAGTGGAAAGGTGTAGTAAGGATACTGTTTCAGATAAAGATGGCACTAATGTTGGTTCTTGCAAAAATACTGCTCCCAAGGTTGTAAAAAGGAAAAAAATAGTGAAGAAAATAGTGAGAAGAGTTGTAAATCCTCAATCTCGTTTGTCAAGTTCAGAGCAAATGAAAAAGTGTGACCAACCTGTGAAATCAGATGGCTCCACTCATGGTCCACCTGCTGCATCGGGGTCTGATAAGGGTGTGACACCTTCAGAAAAGATAATCACTTCTGATGGTATGGCTTCAAGGCAAGATGTTGTTTTGCAGCCTTCTACAGATGAGGTAAACTTGTTGCCTAAAATTGACATAGTACCAAATGAATGTGGAATTAATGTTGATTGTAATAGAGCATGTGTACCTAAGATCAGGAGAAATTGGAAAGGCTCAACTTCTCCTTTGGGTTCTCCAAGTTGTGAAGAAAATAAAATTGGTAAGAGTCCTGTAAATGCTGATAATTCAACTCATATCTTGGATAGCATTTCAAATACTGACAATGATGTAACTAAACTGCTAAAGGAAATTACTTTTTCTGACATTGATATTGTGGAAGATGTCAGCAAGCAGATTTGTCATAATGGAGTCTCTTTATCACATAGAAATGGTGCAGAAAAAGATTCCACTGAGGCCATGCTTTCTTTAGAAAATAATTTTAATTCTGGTTTGTTAAGTTCAGAGGAAATCAAAACTCAAGAGGATATTACTAATACATACTCTTCACATGATGGTACAGATAAAAATTTGGGTTTTGAAAATGGCATGGTCAAATCACAAGAGAATATTACAGTTTGTGATGTTGGCATCATGGATGCCATTAGAAAACAGCCTTGTACAAATCAGTTTACCATATCACTTGAGAATAGTATTGCAGAAGAAATTCCTGGGACACGGGTAGGAAGCAGTGCAATTGTTGGTTTGTCAAGTTCAAAGGAAACCAAAATTCACCGGGGTCTTGTTCATGGAGAATGCTCCAAACGTGGTAGTGATATTACATGGGATTCTGACAATCGTTTTACTAGTTTGGAAGAGAAAATTACTGTTTTAAATGGCAGGACCGTGAATAATACTGGCAAGTACCCATCTCCAGTTAAGGTCACCATGTCACTTGAGAATTGTGCAAATAAAAGATCTCCAAGTGGCGTTTCTGTCAGAGCTAGTGAGGGTAACACACAGAAGATTAAGAAGAGGAGAAAAACAAGGACTCAGTTAGACTTCTCAAATTCAACTGACATACATGTAGAGCCTGTAAATGATTTAGTTAGCCCTGCAAATGCTGCGGATTCAAACTTATGTTTATCTGTAAAGGGTCCAAGTCCTGCAGAAGTCACTTTTTCTGGGGTTGGAAGTTCAAATGTTGGTTTACTACCTGGTCAAGATGGTATGAGTGGGATCCATGCAAAAAGTTTGACAGATGGGCTTTCTGAGGTTAAGTTTACAAATAATGTTGATGTTAATGGTTATCTGTATGGGACTTCACTTAGATGTGAAAACAAGAGAGAAGTTTCTGCCTCTGATTTGGCGTTTAGGCCAACGGCATATGTGACCAATGAGGGACCCACAGGCACCTCCACATCTTGTGCAGAAGTGCCCTTATCTAATAATGATGATATAACACAACCAGACAAGGAAGTTGCAGCGTCTAGCATAAATAATCTGTGTACAAGTGGTTTGATACCTTGTCCAAATGGGCTCACAGCATTGCCTAAGGATACTTTGGACAAAGGTTCTTCGAAAGCTGTGAGGGCAAGCAGGGATGTCTTGACAGAAGATGGTTTGAAACTTCTGCAACATGGTGTTGAATCTTGTATAATTGCTGAGGACAAGGCTATTCCAAATGCAGAGTCCCCTTGTATATCAGGGTTGGGAAGTGAGCCAAAAGAAATGAGTACACTTATGGCCTGTAATATTAATCAAAATGACATTATGGATATAGAGAGTAGTGGTAATGAAAAAATGGATGCACAGGCCGCAGAAGATCGAGTTCTAACTCATGGTGAGAGTCAGTGCAAAATTACTTCAGAACCTCAGTCTGCAGACTTTGATCAAAGATTTTCCGGTACAGATAAGGAATATGATTATCCACTTGTAAAGGAGGATTTTCCTTCTGTTTCAAACAAGCCATCTTTATTTGCTGATGGTCGTAGAATTTTTTCTTCTAACACTAGTGATGAAGTTATGGAGTCTATGTCTGGAACACATCCAACTTTGGTTTCTCCAGATACCTTGTCTGAAGTCCAGAACATACACATGTTGAATGCCAGGACATCACTCAGCCAAATTTCCAATGAGAAAGTTTGTGGGGATGACCAAAAACTAGATCAGAAGTCCATTGTAGAAGGTGGTTCCAATTTATCTACTCATACATCATTTCCCCAGTGTATCAAGCCGGTTCCTGTGACTGAAATTAACCACTCAACCATGGGGAAGACAGTATTGTTGCCGTCACAAGATTCCAAAATTACATCTCACAGTCTGAGTGTCAAGACTACTGAATTAATGGGGAGGAAGACACAACTGGGTCATGCCATTCCTAGGACATATCCAGGTCATTCATCTTTTGTTTCGACCAATTCAAAGAACACAGCCTCTTCGACCCAAATTGCAAAGCCCCGAACTTGGCATCGAACTGGTAATTCTTCTGCTCCTTTACCAGGAAATAAGCCTTTCTCACAAAGTGTTCCTCCTCAAAGGCAGTTGGTCAAAAATAATGTGAAGTCTCAGAATACTTCTTACATTCGTAAAGGCAACAGTCTTGTAAGAAAAACTGCTCCAGTTCCTGCTCAACGCCAGGGCTCTCATGGTTTGAGTTCATCTGTTTATCGGGCAAACTCTTCGGGCATAGACGAATTGAAGAAGAGCACAGGGTCTGACATTAGGGTTGATGTTATTGATGCACAGAATCTTTTAAAAACAGGAACGAATACTCCTCTTGAGAAGCCCGGGACACCCCCATTACCCAATGACACCAAAATATTTACTCAAGCCGCTGTCTCTTCTGGGGATAATACACCTTCCCCATTGGCAGAGCGTTCTGTAAGTGATTGCTTTGAAAGTACATCAGATCCCATGAAATTTACAGAAACTAAAAATGCGCCAAAGACTTCTGAAGATGCTTTGAAGATTTCTGAAATTTCTGAAAACTTAATTGGTTCGTCAAACAATTTGGAAAGCCAGGCTGAACTAAATGGTGCCAATGTGGCATCTTCTAACATGAAGAGGATAGTATATGTAAAGCGCAAATCAAATCAGCTGGTCGCAGCTTCAAACCCTAGTGACCTGTCTGGACACAATGGAAATAAGATTCAAGCTGCTTCTGATGGCTACTACAAGAGGAGCAAAAATCAGCTTATTAGGGCTTCATTGGAAAATCAAAGTAAGCAGTCAGTTGCCATACCCGATGACCTTTTCAACTCAGAGGGGCAACGGGCTACTACCATTGTTTCCAGCAGAAAATACAGTAAGAAACGACTGCATAAGGGTATGTTTGAAGAACTTATTCATCTGATGTTGTCTATTTTATCCCTCATAAGGAACAATCTTCCGACCCATAGCAGTTAGTCTGTATGCATTCACACACAAACAACATATTTGAAGTTAATGTTTCTGTGGTAAAGGATCCGTTTGTATAAAGTGTGGCTGTGCTGAATGAGATTATCACGTATATTCTGTAATTTATTTTGTAAATGAGGCTTAGTTTTAAATCCTATATTATGACTCATGTTTATCTAACTCTATGTTTTCCTACATTCATATTTTCTTCCTCCTCCCTTGGTTATTGCATATAGTTGCTTATAGCAATGTCTGATGAAAAAAAAAACAAGAACAAAAAATTTCTTTTCTCCCTAATCTTCTAGTTATATGATGCTAGGAGGTAGGATTTTAATTGGTACTAGCCATCTTTTCTAATTGACTGTTAATTCTGGTAATCAACATGCTCTTAATGAAGTGTTGAGCTACTCTTTGGTGAAATTCATTGTTTTAGATGAAGAGATGAATATGCAGGTTGATACCATAGATTTTCACAATAGAAGTTGTATGACGTCATGTAATTTGATGTCAAGATAGAAATTATTGTAGTTGGAAGTTTATTTTTCATGTCATATACAAAATATCTTATCATAATTTTCTATTATAATGGGCATATTTTTGTTCTGGAATGCCGTGTAGTATCTGGACCATTGTGCAAATGTATTCCATTTTACATCATCTAATTCCTTCTCTTTTTCGTGGCATTCAATTTGTTGATATGTTTTTGATAATGTGTTCTGGAATAGCTATGTTTCCAGATTTGATGAGTGAATTATGTTTTTTTTAAACTAAAAATCATAATGTAGATGATTTTATATTCGAAACTGTAGTTATGTATGATGATGGTCATTTGACGAAGTTCACTGTATTTATCTCATGGCCACTATTCCTAAGTGTTTTAAACTTTGAACTTACTATCAATGGAGAAATTTGGAGATATTGGTGTAGTAACGTGGATTAGTTTGTTTTTGCATGATCAGTAATTACTGAGAAGCTAAAGTTCGATTTTTATTTGCAGTTGTAGCAAAGACATGTGAACCTATGAAATCCTCTTTGGTATGGACATTACGTGGTACACAGTCCTCAAAAAATGATCAGAAGGTCTTGCCTCAGCTCTTTCCATGGAAAAGAGCAACATACTGTAGAAATTTCATGCAAAATACCGCTTCTATTTCCAATAATAGTTCCTTATCTATGATCAGGTACCTTAGCGTGTGAATATATGTTAATTAATTCAGCAAAAAACAAAAAGTGAACATGCATTATATGTCTTCTTTCAGTAGGAAATTGCTACTGTTGAGAAGAAGGGACACTGTTTATACAAGGTCGAGCAATGGATTTTCACTTCGAAAATTCAAGGTTTTAAGTGTTGGTGGTTCCAGTCTAAAATGGTCAAAATCCATTGAAAAGCACTCGAAGAAGGCTAATGAGGTTAGTTTGGCTGCAGCCCACAGATACTTGTTTCTTCCCTTTAAAGTTAGCTAAAGTAAAGTAATGGTTGGTTTCAATAAATAGAGCATTTTTATCATTTTCTAAATAATTTATTTTCATCTTTTCTTTAGGAAGCTACACTAGCAGTTGCTGCAGTTGAGAAGAAGAAGAGAGAACAGTATCGTGCTGCATGCAGTAGTTCTCGGACAAAGAATAGAAATAATTCTTCCAGTAAGTCCTTTCATAGTATAGAATTAGATCCACAGGCCATTTGTTAATCCTGTTGTGCTGATGCATTCACAGTTCTTGCACTCTATGATATGTCTGTTGTATTGGATATATGATCAGTATGTTGTCTTAGAATGGACACTTCAATAATTATTTCATTTTAGTGTAATAAATTGATATTTAATGTATCCAATGATTTTATAGGAGAGCGTATATTCCGCGTTGGTTCAGTTCGCTACAAGATGGATTCTACGAAACGGACACTACAGAGGATTTCAGGTGGCCCATTCTTGATGTCTTTGCTGAATGATGACCTTTAAGTTTTCTATTTTCTCTCTTTTGTTTCATATTGTATAATATGTTATGTTATTTAATCACTAAATTGCTTTTATGAGTTTTCACTTATGTTTTGTATAGATGAGGAATCAACATGCTCTACTGCTCCGCAATCAGAAAAGGATGTCAAGAAATCTTACATTCCTAGGAGATTAGTGATTGGCAATGATGAGTATGTTTCCCTCTGTTTGCCTTAAACTGTAGACTACTGCAGTTAATGCAAGTAAATGTTAATGTTTATAACTGATGTCCTAGGCACCCCCAAAAAAAAAGTGAACTTTAGTGTGCTACTTATTTTGAATGCATTAGTGATTTGGATAAATGTGTTCCAAATTTCCAATGTCGGCAGATATGTTCGGATTGGCAATGGTAACCAGCTTATCAGAGATCCAAAGAAACGAGCACGTATATTGGCAAGTGAGAAAGTTAGATGGAGTTTGCATACTGCCAGGCTTCGGTTGGCAAGAAAGCGGAAGTACTGTCAGTTTTTTACAAGATTTGGGAAATGCAATAAAGATGATGGAAAATGTCCCTATATCCATGACCCCTCCAAGATTGCTGTCTGCACAAAGTTTCTGAATGGTTTATGTTCAAATCCCAACTGCAAATTGACTCATAAGGTTTGTCATGTATTCAGTTAGTGAACTTGATGTTGTCGATCGCAATGTATCTGGAAGTGTTTGTTGACTGTGTATATTGATGCATTTCTCATGCACAGGTCATTCCAGAAAGAATGCCGGATTGCTCTTACTTTTTGCAAGGTGATTTTGTACTACATTGTGCTCTTGTTCAAGGTATTGAAAGGACAGTTCTTACATATTTGATATTTCCTGGCAGGTTTATGCACCAATAGAAATTGTCCTTACAGACACGTAAATGTGAACCCAAAGGCCTCTACTTGTGAAGGATTTCTTAGGGGCTATTGTGCCGATGGGGACGAGGTATTACCTTATCATAACTCTTCTATTGTTTTGGTTATATTCAGTGATATGTTCTTTTGGCATTAATGTTTTACAATATGAATGTTGAACTGGTTTCCTTTGCTACTTATACACTGGTAAGTCTGGGTGGGTGAGTGTGCATTTGCACATGCTTGTTTGTTTTACAGGGTCCTGAGTATTCATTTTGACATACCATATGATAACAGCCTTTTCAAACCATAGTTTTTATTTCTGCCCAAGATCAGGGAGTAAATCTCTTCTATTTAATGATTGGGTAGATTTATGCTGGTCATCATTCTGTATCTGGTCCAACCTGACTGAAGCCAATTGACCTCTTAGGGATGAGCCGTAAATTTTTCTCTCACCTTGCTCAAAGTTTTCCTTTCTGCCCCCACTCCACAGCTGCAGCTTCCCCTCGATTTTTATTCTGGGATGCTGTGTAGTGCTTGAACTTTAAGTCTTGGATTTCTGTTGGATGCTTGATAACTCTCTCTCTCTCTCTCTCTCTCTCTCTCTCTCATGCACACAATTGCACACTAACTTCGAAAAAGTGAAATGGAATATATCTCTCTGCTCTCACAGTGTCGGAAGAAGCACAGCTATGTCTGCCCCCTTTTTGAAGCGACTGGAACTTGTCCTCAAGGGTCCAAATGCAAGCTTCATCACCCAAAGAACCGAAGTAAGGGAAGTAAGGGAAAGAAAAGGAAACGAGTGGGACAGCAGAGGAAGGCTCAAGGGCGTTACTTTGGTTCTACACATGTCAATGTTTCTGAGCCCAGATCAGCAGTGAATGAAAAGCACTCTACACAAAACAATGATGACATTTTCATTGAGGGGAAATATGCTGATTACATTAGCCTTGATTTTAGTGATGAAGAAGTTGGTGAAACTAATAATCCAACAAGCGAGCGAATGTTTTATGATAGTGATTCATCGGATCTACAATTAGATGACCTTGATGAGCTAATAAAACCAGTTCGAATAATGAATAGGAATACAGCTTAATTTTCTTAAGACTGACAGCTGAAGTTGATACTCATGAGTAGGAATACAACTTAATTTTCTCAAGACAGTGACAGCTGAAGTTGAAAAGCATGCTTCGAATGTCATGAAGGAATTGTATATGTAGGAAATGAGGTATAGCATTTTTATTTCTTTTCTTTTTCTTACGAGGGAATAGTCAAGTACTCAAAGAGTTCTAGACATCCTCAATTTCTAAAAAATAGAAAGATGTATTCTGCCTTTGTTTCTTTTTTCTTTTTTAATCTTCTTTTCTAGGAATGTTTTATTTCTTTTTCATTTTTTTTTAATCTACATTGTACATGAACCCATGAATTAGGAAATTAAATGATTTTCAGAGATCTTATTGAATGGTCACACTCTTTTATGATTCTAATATTCTATTCTGCCAAAGTTGCTTAATTGACATGCTAGATGATCTAGTGTTTCTGTGAAAGCTGTCATCAATCATATCACAGTCATGTACTCTTCGGCCAAAACAGGAGAGAGAGATAGGGAGATGATTTGTAATGATATCCCAAGCTGTCTTCTACGTATTCCCTTCTGATAATTAAAAGCCCTGACAAAGTTGCAAAGGTTTTAACAAGTTATGGTTCAGTTGAAGGTCATTTAGCACAAAAACCCAGTGATGTGGTAAAAGGTTAAAAGTCTTATTCAGCGGTCGGGCTACATTCATAATAATTGAGCCGAACAGAAAACGAAAGAAACGTGCTCATGTGCCTCGGATTCGAAGGGACTGCCATTAGTAAAGCTACCAAGTCAAATTATTCAAATTTACGTGAATTAATGTACCTTGTACAAAGATTAATGATTATAAAAAATAGTGTAGGTATACATGCCAAAATCTTGTTTTAAAAACATGATTTAAGTTAAAATTGTGAAATCATGTTTCATAAACACGATTTTACAAACTATGCGTACAGCTGTGTGTAACTAAATGTGTGCAACAAAAATTAATCTTGCACAAAAATCAACGGCAAAGATTATTGAGATAAACACATGGAATATACAAGGCCAACACTCAAGTAGTGATTTGATAGCTGCCAAAATTCCTTGCACCTTCACCACAAACTCACTTCCACTCCAATAAAGACGATAACTTATCCACAAAATATATGGATCTAAACGTATTGGCACAATTACAATTTCTCAAATTTGGAGCAATAACCAAACAAAACTACAAAGAAAAAGTTTGATAGACTTCTACACCAGAAGGTATTATACAACATTCAGACATGGCAGCAATTTCCTCTTACATGGCTTGCACAAAAGTCCCCATGTTGGGTAGGATTGGAGGGAAAAGAGAAATGAGAAAGAGAAGCACATTTACCATTTCAGCTCAACAGCAGCAGCAAGCTGAAGTAGAAGAACCACAAGAAGTGAAGGTACAAGAAGAACAAGAACTACAGCAAGAGAAAACGAAGCAACAAGGAACTACACCATTAAGGCCAGTGGAAGCACAAGTGAACGTAAAGAGCAAGAATATGGGCAGAGAGTATGGAGGGCAGTGGCTCAGCAGTGCCACGCGGCATGTTAGGATTTATGCAGCCTACATTGATCCTGAAACCTGTGCGTTTGATCAAACCCAGATGGACAAGCTTACGCTTATTCTTGATCCAACAGATGAGTTTGTCTGGAATCCTGAGACTTGCAATAAGGTTTACTCTTACTTCCAGGAGCTTGTGGATCACTATGAGGTAATTATTTCTGGAACACTGTTGAGCAGCCATCAATTTCTTTGTTATAAATCATGCCTCGCAGCTGAAAGTAGCAACTAATAATCATTGCTTAGCTAGAGTTCACATTTACCTGTGCCTTATCTTTCGAAACCATCAATTCTAACATCATAGTTGAGGCGACTTAAAAATCTTCAGTTAGCAAATCCTTATTAGGAATTGCGAAACAATGAATTTGGTTGATTGAAATAGAGTATATAACTGGTTGCCCCAAAGGAGATAAGCAAAATCAAACACCGCACTTCATCACATCAATGATCCTCATGGTTGTCTAGTAAATGGCGGGACATATGGAACAATATTTTCTCATCAATGAGGATCCATCTTTAATGCTTTTTGGACAAAATGTGAAGACTTCATATTAGTACACACTACCCACTAATAGAGAAGAAAAAGAATTCTACACCATAATATTCTAATATCGTTACCACCATATACATTCCGAACATTCTATCCATCAATAATGAAGGGTTGTGCAACTTTTTTCTACAACCCTTCATTATTGATGAATTATACCACTAAAAGACTTACGTTAACTTGGTAGCGTAAATATAAATGTTCCCTTATTTACCAAGCTTGTAAAATTTGTACGGGTTTGGGGGTTACTCAATGATTCCAACAATTTTTGTGATGCCTAAGCATTGGGTTAGAACCCCCATCAACCCCATCCCCCTATTTACCTAGCATAAGAACAATTAACTAAAGAATTGTAAATTTGTACTTTTTTTTTAGGGTCATAACTCTATTATAAAAGAAAAGAATCCAACTCTATGGTGTGAAAGTAAATTTTGAATCATAAATCTATTAGCAATTATACGTTTAGGCCCACTTTACTTTTATTTTTTAAGAAGGTAAGTCCACTACACTTCATAGAAAATTTCATAAAAAGCATATTTTGAACCATAAATTTATAAGCAATTACACGTTTAGGCCCACTTTACTTTTATTTCTTGAGAAGCTAGGCCTGCTACACTTAATAGAAAATTACCTAAATTTTTACCACAATCTTTCCTTCCACTTTATAGTACATACCTTTTTTTAAGGTACCATACTTATCCAATCTTAACGGTTAACATAAGATATGACCTTATTTAACAATCTATCTATTTTTTCTATTAAACAGTTAAGATACTTTTTTTTTTTTTTGGTTCAAAGGAAATAGCATTAAACTAAAAATTCAAAGTATGAGCACTGCCACGGCAGTGTCTTGAGTACACATAATTTGCAGCATCCTGAGCTAGCAAGGATAAAACAAAAGCAGGAGGGCTATCAAATACAACAAAATCATCCTCCATCTTCACTCCACAACTAGCCATCGCATCAGCCACGCTATTAGCTTCCCTGTAGCAATGCTTGACTTGGTGATTGGGAATCCTATTGAGAAGAGCCCTGCAATCATCAACCAAAGGCAATAAATGTCTAGCAGCAGAATAATCCCCAGAAAGCATATTGACTATTAACAAGGCATCTAATTCTACAATCACAGCAGGATACAACATTGAGATACACAGATTTAGGCCATCTTTAAGGGCCCATAACTCAGCCACACAACTGCTGGCTTGCCCAATGGACCTAGCACACCCCTTCACCCAAGCACCACGGTGGTCTCTGATGACACAACCTCCACCAGCCTTGCCCGAATTCCTTAAGGAAGCACCATCGGAATTAAGTTTAACCCAGTTATCAGGGGGTTTAATCCATGAGACCTCAACATTAAATCTCCTATAAGCTGGATTTTTGGTGGAAATCACAAGGTTGTACTCAATAGCATGTTTAAGAACCACCTGATGAAGCCGAAGATTGACTGCTTTCTCTTCAAACACCCATTTATTCCTTAGTCATCTATCCATTTTATAATAACAGACAAAAAGTTAATACCTAAGTCTTTTCTTATGGTATGCCAACATGCACTTTTCAATTTTTGACAAGGTTTGTGACTTTGTTCCACTATATTCTTTTAAGCCAATTTTGCCTGGTTGAGACCCTAACATTTCATGTGGAATCAGGGTTCCCCTCTGACTGAATACACACTTCGTCTGATTGGTTCAGACATTGAGCACTACATAAGGAAGCTGCTCTTTGATGGGGAAATCAAATACAACATGAACGCACAGGTTCTCAACTTCAGCATGGGAAAGCCACGAGTTCAATTCAACCACGATGGCCAACCTCAAGATGTACAACCACAATGATTTGATTTTGACAAAATGGCTGGGAAAGTAACTGGACCCACTGTCTTATAGGTTGTGGTGACAAGCTATTAGAAAAGTTAACCTTCTTCACACACCATTACGTAAATTACACCAAGTCCAAGATAATTGTCAATGTAATAAGACAATTTATTGAACAGCTCTATTTCATGTAGGGAAGAATAGTTAAAATTTTGTATAAATTATTAACCTACTTCATACTAATAGAGATAAAGAGATGAGACCATTATATCAGCAGTTTAAATTATCCTTTACCACTCAGACATACGGATTATTGGCTTACTATAGAATTTCAAAATGGCCTTTCACGGTTGAAATCTAAAATTGTTAAAACCCGTCTTTGTATTGTTGCTAGTTTATCTCAGCTAGATTACAACCCCTATGTGCTGTTTTGCTTCAGTAAAGAAGAGAATATTTGGCAAAAATTGAGGAGGCTTTAATATTAATGAGATGGAGATGAAATAAAAAGGGAGGTATAATCATAAGAGTGCTAAAAAAAATAGAGAAAACAAGTGTTTTAGGGGATGGTAATAGAATATGTACAACAAAAAATTACAAAAAAGATTAGATTATATATATAAATAATTGAAATATATTAAAACATATATATAGAGTTATATACACACATTCACATTCAAACTTGGACCCTGTTAATCAGTCATTTGACATTACGTTACTGTTATTGTAACAGGCTTGAAACAAAATCATTTTTTTTCAGGGTAATTTCAAAACATGATAAGATTGATAGACAGGCAGAGATACAAACCTTATGTTTAGATGAGAAGAGAGGAGAGAAGGGAAGGGAAGGTGACTAAAATGTAAAAAATAGTACATTTTGGTCACCTTCTCTTCTACTCTCTGCCTTTCATCTCCCTCCATTCATACCCTACGTCATAGGCAGCTTCCAAATAGACAACACTGTATCTGCCACAATATTTTCACACTAGGTCTTATACTACACAAAACATGGAGTCTTGTTAGCTACAACTGCACTCTGTCATGCGCTTGCGATCTTGAGTGACTACCATCTGAATCAGAGGAAAATTCCTGGTTTACTTTTGGGGCAAAACACCCAAACAAGGTTTGTCCTTCCAAGGCTGAAATGCTCCTTCATGAGACAAATTCTGACAAAATATGACAATCATCAATGCCACAACATGTGATTTGCAATAACCAGTAGTAATATATATATGGGTCCGGTTAATGTATGCCCTTAGGGCATACATTAACAAATCCGTTTTTGGAAAAATTTTATCGGTAATTGAAAAAGCTGTTAAAACTTTTTCAATTCCCGATAAAACTTTTTCCAAAAATGGTATACTATTGTGTGCCCTTAGGGCACACGTTAGTAAAATCCTATATATATATATATATATATATATGTATATGGCTGAAATGCTCCTTCATGAGACAAATTCTGACAAAATATGACAATCATCAATGCCACAACATGTGATTTGCTCCTTCATGTGTGTGTGTGTGTGTGTGTGTGTGTTAGGGCACGCACTCCCCACACACACATGCATGCACACAGTTTGCCACAAAGTACGTTCAGAGTTGAAACAAACAGATAAGAGTTAGTGATGAAGTGCATTTAGAGCCTGTATTGAAACAAATTTCAGTTTCTGTTTAAAGGAAGTAACAAGTTCATTTATTAAAGTGCATATTGAAACAAATTGCAATTTCTGTCCAAAATTAGTCTGACAAACACATACAAATTGGATTCTCCATAGAAGGTTTCCTAACCCAAGAGGTGCAATAAGAGAACATATTGTATGTGACAAATCACAATTTATGTTCAAAAGTAATTATTATTTTTTTTATTAGTTAATTTAAATATCATGGCAGGTATGTAGAACATACACCCAACACAATGAGTGCTTTACTTATGGTTAGTTACATTAATTATTTTCCAGCAGCCTACTTTTTCCAGGATAATTTTTTGAGTAAAATGCACAAGCCATCATATATTTTCTAAGACTCTAAAACCACAATTATTCTGGCCTCCATCATCCTTTTGCTGATCCCTATATCACTCCTTGATGGAGTGAGTAGTCTTCACTGCACATTTGTGCTACCTCTAACTTTTGGTTTATTCATCCATTCCTTATTTATTCAATTCATGTCTTTCTACTCATCCATAACAACATTCCATTTCAGCAATTTTCTTTACATGAAAACTATGCATTCTAACTCTCCAACATTCTATGAAAAAAACTTTGTTTAATATATATATATATATATATATATATAGATGATGAGGGAGAAATCAGAAAAAAGATCGTATTCATACAGAGCTTGAAAAAACCAATCTGTTGGAGATAAGCTGGAGACAGAAGTCTAGAGTTCTTTGGCGAAGGGAGGGGCAAGAAATATATATAAAAAAATTCCAAAGTATTAATTCTCAGAAACGGTATAATACTATAACCAGTTTGCAGGTGGAGGGAGAGATGACTACTAATCCAGCAGTCATTTCTGATTGTATTTTGCAGTTTTATCGTCATTTGTATTCTGAAGACAGCTTTCAACACCCATCTTTGGATGTTGTGGAATTTTCTAGGATCTCTGAGCAGAATGTTGAGTGGTTGGAAAGACCCTTTGAGGAAGAGGAAGCTTTTTGGCGTGATACAGCATTTTAATAGCAATAAGGCACCAGGGCCAGATGGTTATTCCATGGCTTTTTCCAATCTTTGTGGAGTATCATCAAGTCTGACATAATGGAGGCATTTCAGAATCAGAATTTTCATGCCCGTGGTAAGTTTGAAAAAAGCCTTAATGCTACTTTCATCTCCCTTATTCCTAAAATACCTAGCCTCTGTGGATGTTAAGGATTTTTGGCCCATCAGTTTAATAGGTGGAGTGTATAAGATTATTGCCAATGTCATGGCCAACAGATTGAGGGTGGTGCTACAGGAAATTATTTCAGATTTTCAAAATGCTTTTGTGAAAGACAGGCAGATTTTGGACTCAGTAATCATTGCGAATGAATGGATAGTAGAATAAAGTTAGGAGTTCCAGGAGTGTTATGCAAACTGGATGTGGAAAAGGCTATGGTCACGTTAATTGGGATTTTCTCATCTATGTGCTTAGGAGATGTGGGTTTTCGGAGAAATGGAGGGAGTGGATTTGATATTGTATTTCTGCAGTGCGATTCTCTATTCTGATCAATGGTAGCCCAAGTGGTCTCTTTGAAAGCATTGCAGTTAGAGATAGTCTTGTGAAGAGGGGTATTAACGTTCAGGTTGTTTGCCCTCTTTGCCTAAGGGGTAATAAGACCATCCGCATCCAGGCCAAAACATCACATTATGTTTTATGATTGTTGTCTAAATTAAACAACATATAACAATAATGGAAACCAAATTGTAGTTAATTTATATCTAGAAGTAGCTCATACAGGTCATCCATAAAATTATAAGTTGGCCCATGAAAGAAGGTACTCACCTGCAACCAAAAGAAAAATCCACGTACAAGATTCAAAACTCTATGGTGATCAGATTGGACTGATTTGATCTTTCTTTTAAAGCCTGCAACATTATAAGAAAAATCTCTAAAATTTACATTACAATCAGTAAGAATACAGAAGACAATGTATATGAAAATCAAGTCTACAAATCCTTAAACCCAAGAAGAGCTATGCTTCACCAATACATAAATTGCAGTTTTAAGTATATAAAAGTGTAATACATAAGATTACGCACAAAGGAAAGGTCCTCGCATAAACAAGGCCAAGAACCAGCACACAAACACTAATGAAGTAAATTCCTGAGTTTTAAATTAGATTCATCTTCTTCTCGAAGCTACAGGGGTAAGATCTTTTTCCTTATAACGCCAATCCAGGCTGCCAATGAGCTCTAGCTCAGCTGGTACCTTCTCCCCTAAGTAGATGGAGGATGAGGTCAGGGGTTCAAGACCCATTGGGTGCATGTAACTTATCAATAAAAAAAAAATCCAGGCCCCACAAAATGAAAAACCAATTTAGCTGTTGTAATAATGATTACCACCATCATCATGATTGATATTCTGAAATGCATTACCACCAACAAGTCAAGATTATAATTATGCATATTCTAAGTGTAGCTTTCTTTTCTTGGCCTGCTTCCTTAGATGGGATCCTCACTGCAAACAACCTTTGGAAGAGACGAATTTTAGTAATTGATTGGTGTTATATGTGCAAAAGGTGTGGGAAATCTGTGGATTATTTACTTCTTTGCTGCCCTATAGCATCTGAGCTATAGGTCGATGGTTTTTGGTTTGTTTAGTATTCATTGGGTTACGCGGCATAGAGTCATTGAGATGTTCGATTGCTGGCTGGGTAAGTTCAGTCAACACCGAAATTTCGCCCTCTGGAGGTTTTTGCCACATTGTCTGTGTTGGTGTATTTGGCGGGAACAGAATGCTAGATGCTTTGAGGATTGTGAACGGTCTATTCTTGGTATTAAGTCTCTTTTCTTCCTTACTCTCCTTGAGTGGAGTCTAGCTTTGCCCCTTTTTTTTTGTATTTCCCTTCTAGTTTTAATTGATTATTGTAATTTGGGCTCTTGAATTTGCCCTTGTAGTACATTCCCGGTGTACTTGGGTGGCCTTTTATTTTAATAAAAGTTTTCTAGTTACTTATCCAAAAAAAAAAAAAAAAAACCTAATAATAATATACATACTCTGGTCAAAATAGAAGCTGTCAAGCATAGGGAGGAAAATTGATTCAAGAATCATCTAGCACTAGCAAATAAAAAGAATCCTGGATATATTTGAGTTGCTTATAATGTTTGGGAAATATTAAGGGGTATCAATTACACATCTGTTATATTTGAATGGTCAAATAACCTTTAAAGTGGACTGACCAGAGATAAATGCGTTACATTATTAAGTGAGACAATGCCCATACTACAAAGATGACAAACTGCCCATTACATAAAACTAACATCCAGGCATCAAAGCAGTAAAAATGGAAGGAAGGCATGCCTATCCTCTGATGGCATGAAGATGTTAACAGTCCAACAACCTTAGTAGTGGGCTAGCCAGATAAAAATATACTCCACCAAATGACAGCTCATAACACAGACAAAACTGGTCTATATACAATGTAATGATCTTGAAAGTTTGTTTGCTTGTGTTTCAGGATAAGCTTTCTATTTCATGCAATGCAAAAAATCACAAGTTCATACTATAGTTGTAAACTAGGAATTGTTCTTGACATGAGACTCATCTATCATAAATATAACATTCAAAATATATGAAAACGTGGCATATGTCAGAATGAACTTACCACTGTACTGATCAAGATATGATTTACTGCAAGACTTTGTTGAATATGATTTTGTCCCACTACGCAACTCTCTGTCTCTTTCCTTTGGCCTTCTGTAAGATACTTCATGCATAAGTTTTTTGTACTCCATTTCATTGTAAGGCCTTCTAAGAATTTCCATAAGGTTTTTCCTAAACTGAGAATGTCTACCACTACCAGGACTTCCATTGCGTATCCTTCTGTCTATATCAACATTTACCTTTGAACAGTGCACACAAACAAAACAGAATAAATTTCATAACTAAGAAGCATACAATATCAGTAAGACCATTCTAGAAATAAAGAAAACAGGCCAAAGGGGTAGCAGGAAGAAATAGAGATACACATACAATTGCATCCGGTCTTGAAGCTACAAAAGGGCTGCAAATTCTATCACTGAATGGATCTTTGTCTGTTGCATATATTTCCAAATCATCTGAACTCTCTACATCCCCCTCATATGTCACTGGTTTACCATGTTCAGGTTTAAATACGAGATTTCCACCGTTACTCTCAAGACAATTCAGAAATCTTTTGTAGCATTCATCTATCATATCAGATTCCACTCTATGGTTGCAGTCATGCTTAGCTGGATGAAGAACTTTTGCATTGGCCATACTCCGTTTGCTCAAATGTCCATTTGTTCCACCAGAAAAGGGATCTTCATTTTCCTCATTTACATCCATCATCAAATTCTTACTTTTCTTTCTTGTAACACCCCTTAAAGTTTCCAGAGTTTCCATGCTTTCTCTCAGCACAAAATTCATCTTAGTTATTTGCTTCTCAGTCTTTTCAAGACTTGAAAAACCAAAGAAAACATTTGGGCTCTCTGTCTTTTCTCTCCTTGAAGCATCATTCAAAGTTCTCCCAGTTTCAGCCATGCCACTCCTCTCAACACTCAAAACATTATTTAAATTATTCATGCTCTCAAACTTCTCTTTCTTCAAAGATCTAGCAGTTTTGGTATTCACTCCCCTCAGACAGCTCTTCAAAGTTTCTGAACTGTCTAACTTGAGCCCATCACACAACCCCTCTTCTCTTTCATACCTTGAAGCATCATTCAAAGTTCTCACAGCTTCAGTCTTGCCACTCCTCTTAACGCCCGAAACATTACCTAAATTATTCAGGCTCTCAATCTTCTCTCTCTTCACAGCTCTTGCTGTTTTCGTATTCACTCCCCTCAGGCAGCTCTTCAAAGTTTCATGAGTGTCCAACTTGAGCCCATCACACAACCCCTCTTCTCTTTCATACCTTACAACCACCGGAATCTCATTGTTTACAACAACTAGTACATACGATTTTCCATCATGTCTCAAATTTTCCATGAACATCTTATACTGAGGATCCCAAACATCATCATTATCATCCAAACACATCTTATGCCGAAAATCTGCTTCTTGGTCATTGTTCTCCGAAATTTTGACATTGTCATGTCCATCAAGCACATACTTAGCATTAACACCAGTATCGTTATCACCATCAAGATCATTATCATCCAAGCACATATTATGCCAAAAACCTGCATCTTGGTCATCATTCTCCAAAATTTTAACCTTGTCATGTCCATCAAGCACAGACTTACCATTGAAATCAGTACCACTATCACTATCATAGTCATTCTCGAGAAGATAATTGACATAGTCTACATAATCCTTATCATACAGAGGTGTGGCTTCCAATTTAACACTATTGTTTCTAGTTTTCTTTGCAGAGTTATCACAAACTTTGGCATTGAAACTACCATTGGCAATGCACCTTCTCTTCCACCGCCTCATTAACCTCACATCACACTCATCATCACCATCTTCCTCTTCAACTCTCAGATTCCCCATTCTAGCCCACAATTACAAAACCCTAGCCTTGATATTTTCCCTCCATTTTCTCAGTAACTGAAACTAACCAAACAAAAAAAAAAAAAAAAATTTAATTTTTTGCATGGAGTTAGTAAAATACAAATGATTTTAAAGAAAACACAACAAAAAAAAAAAAAAATTGAAAAGTGAACAAAAATTAGAACATGCATTATGCTTAACTGACTCTATTAGTGTCAGCTAAAGACTTAAGTTTTGTTTGGTTGCCGAGAAAGTGCAGGAAAAAAACATCCACTTTTGTAAAATATCAGACCTTTACAAAGCTTAAAATTTTTTATAGACTAGGAAGCAAAAGACAAAATCTTTAACTTTCAGTCACATTTTCGCGGGAAACAAACGGAGAGAGAAGAAGAAGAAGAAGAAGGGGGGTGGAATTGCGTACCTGAATGCAGGTGACGATTCCGAGAGCGAAAATGTAAGCCCTGGTTGAGAAAAATGAAAACCAAATGGGTGAAAATGAAGCGCTTTTGAAATCAATGAAATGTGACTGAGAGAGAGAGAGAGAGAGAGAGAGAGAGTCAGAGAGACTTCTTGAGAGTGTGAAACGAAAACAAAGCACAGGGTACGAGGGAAGGAGAGTAAATGAGTTCAGCCAAAGAGAGAATCTTACCTTTTCAACTTCAAAAAAAAAATGTAGTACAACTCTCTGTCTAGCGGACTATATTTGGTAAAGAAAAAATTGGAAATCTATGTGATGGTCACTACACTAATCACAACCTCTCACGTAGAAAAGTTGTGAGAAAATTATGAGTTTATTTGTGGGAGTAAAAGAACTCTTTCAACTTTCATGACTTGTCACTCAAAAAAAAAAAAAAACTTTCATGACTTGTTTTATATAAGTTTTGGGAGGAGATAAGAGAATTAAAAAACCTGTGAGTTTTCTAAAAAAAAAAAAAAAAACCTGTGGGCTAGCAATATTTGACATGACATGCAAACTAAATAGGAACTGTTATCATTTTTTGTGGGTTAGTATTTAGCATAAATGGGTTCGTGTTAAAGTGGGCCAGCATGTTTTAATATGATTATAAATGAGTCAATATGTGCTTTCTATCTAATATAAATTTAAATTCTAGATATACTTGAGTAAATAAAAAAAAATTAATGTTTATATTGATAAATTATTCATTGAAATTTAAAAATCCTTAACCTTTTTACTTGTAACAAAGAAAGAAAGGAAAAAAAAAGTTTAAACTTTCTTTTCACTTTATTTTTTTAAAATTATCTATTAAATAAGTTGTCAAGTCAATCTACTTGATAAACGAGTTTTTTTTTTTTTTTTTTTTTTTTTTTTTTTTGAATTTTTTTTAGGGGGAACGAGTTGTGTTAAGGTTGAGGGATTTGAACGCAATTATTAAATGGGTCAAGTTAGGTTGAGCTATGTGTTATATTACCCTTACATCGACACAAAATGAACACGACTCGCTAATATGAATCGCCACCACTAACCTTGCAATACTTCTCAATGGCTGAGATTGAAAGTTAAAATATTAAATTTCAATCTAAACATTTTGGACAGGAGGATTTTTTTCTTTTAAAAATTTTTACCTTTATAAATTTTTTGATTTAAGGGTTGAAATTGAAATTTAATTTTGTAACTCTCAATCTTAGCCATTGAAATGATGTAAACACACCAATTTACAACCTATATTTAACCTCACCTAGAGGGCAAAAGAGTAATTTTACCCCCCTAAAGTAACATCTTAATTCTAATTGTTGGATCCTCAATCACTTGTCATAAAACATATCTCGATATCATAACAATCAAAACGACTGTTGAGGTCTAAAAAATCATAACGCCAAGGCCCAAAAATAGCACAATGGGCCAACTCCATAGAAAGTAATATTAAAGTGGTTGAGCTCACCACAAGGGAAAAGGATGGTAAGCCCAAAAGATCTAAAGCCCAGAACCCATGAAAGGATAGGCCTTAGAAACAAGCGAAGGGAAGAAAAGAAATAGGCCCAGCCTGCCAAGATCAGAAAGTCCAAAGAAATCCAGTAGAAAGAACTAGCCCGGGATACCCAGGGGCTGCCAGGGGCTCGAGATCCTCGGGGCGTGCAACACAGATAGGATGAGATGGAGAAAGTTCAAAAGAGTACCAAGAAACACAGCAAACGAAGGACAGACACGTCCTTCTCAGCAGCCCAATGATGCAGAAAGGAATTAGAAAACTTGGGACTAACAATTTATGAACAAAGGGGTGGCACCTCGGGGAACCCAGAAGGAAGAACCACGAAGGGAAGTAGTTCAGAAAACCTTCAAGCTGGCAGAAAGGGAATCAACTCATTCAAGAAAAATGACAAAATAAAAGGTAGCCAAAAACAAAGCTGAACTTGAAAAGGTGAGGTGTAGAAGCCTTGAAAGAAGAGAGATTAGAAGTCAGCTCTCTAGGGACATCCCAGGAAGGAAAGTCAGCAAGGAGTTTTTAGGGAAAAGACATTAAAAGAAGAAAGCTATGAGAAAATTAGGAAGGGACCAGCCACTGAAGTGGCTGGCATGACATGGGCACTGGTACCCAGGGGAACGGAGGGAAGGAATCAATGATACCCCAGGACCTCAGAACGACGCTATAAAAGGAAGCAGCAGCCAACATTGGAGGGGCATTCAGCAATAGTAAATCACAATAGAATCATTGAGAAAACTCTGTCAAAAAACTCAAAGAAAGTAGGGAAATATCGCCCAATATCCCAAAAAAAGCCACTGTAGAACATACTTGGATTCAAAGGGATTCAAACCTTACAAGTCTTAGAGGCTTAGATAGCCATCTAAGTCTGTAATTTTTGAGCTTATTTGGACCTTGTAACACATCTTAGTGAGCACATTGTAATCCACAGTTAAGAAAAATAATGAAATATCTCACGCTGATTTCAGGATCCTTAACAGTTATTTTGTGTTTCTTTTATTACATTGCTTCCTTTGTTGTTTTTCTTGCTGTTCAATACATATATTCTTGCTTGCTAGTATGTACGTATTGTAGGATTCTTACTCTGCGCACCACTTAGTTTGTAAACAGTCCATTTAGCTGCGGTGAACCAAGCCCAGTCCCTTCAAACTACAACAAGAAGGCCCGGGGTCCTCGCTTCAGCTTGGGCCTGGACACTGTCCAAAAAAGGGACCCTCACATTTTGGCTACTTCACTGAGGACTGGGTAAAGAAGAGGGAAGAAGTAATCCCTTCGCAGAGTATGGCTCCAAGACCAAGGAACAGCAAAGGTACCAATGCGCCACCTGCGGCCTCTGAGCTCGTAGGAGAAAATGAGGTGGCCTCCAGACAGAGGAACGAGGTGCCTCTGGTAGAACAGGAGGTTGTATCAGGACAAAGGCATGCAGGACAGGGGCCAGACCCCGTGGCTCGAATGGCAGAAATGCTGAAAGAATTACAGCAAGAGATTCGCCTCCTCAAAGCTTCCTAAGGGGGGTCTCCTACATCAGAAGATTTGTACCAGGATTGGCTTCGGTCACAGGTACAAGCACTAGTATGTGGACGACCCCTGTTGCTATATTTAGCATCAAACTCCCAGGCTATAGGAGCCCTGCTAGCACAGGAAGATAATGATGAGAATGAACAACCTATTTATTATGTAAGCAGGACATTTAAGGATACCGAGACCAGGTACCCCAGGATAGAAAGAGCATGTCTGGTGGTTATATACGCATCCCAAAAGCTAAAACGATACTTCTTAGCCCACCAGATCCTTTTGGTGACTAAGTCACATCCCATAAAAGCACTCCTTCACTAGCCCCTCCTGACAGGAAGGATAGCATAGTGGCTGGTCTTGCTCTCTCAATATGACATTGGTCTCAAAACCTCCAAGGCTGTCAAAAGTCAAGCCATAGCAGATTTGCTAGCCCAATTCCTAGGAAAAGAGGAATGCTCACTTAGCGAGGAAATCCTCGGGGAAGTGGCAATGACAGAGCTCCTAGGAAAGAAGTGGATAATGAGATTTGATTGGTCAGCAACAACAACTTCAAATGGATTGGGAGTTGAACTAAGCTGCGAAGATGGGGACACCATGCCCTTATCTTTCAAGCTTGGGTTTTCCTGTTTGAATAATGCAGTTGAGTACGAGGCATACTTGACTAGGTTAACCATAGCACTCAGCATAGGAGTAAAACATATGAGAGTTTTAGGAGACTTTAATCTCGTGGTCTCCTAGGTAAAAGGTGACTTTGCACTAAGAGAGCAGAGTTTGGCAGCCTACAGAACTTAGGCGCAAAAACTGGAGCAGGAATTCCAGACTTTTAGCGTGGAGTACACCTAAAGGAGTGAGAACATGTTCGCTGATGCACTAGCCACCCTGGGATCCCAAATGCCATTCAAAGAGAGAGACACTCTGGTAAGAGTAAGTAAGCAGGAGCATTCCATCATAGGGATCCTCAAAAAGATGTTCCCTGAGGAACCAGAACAGGAAGATTGGAGGAGTGGGGTCAAAGAAAAAATGAAAGAGGCAGGACATGGAGGAAGTATCAAGGAGCTAAGAGATTACACTTTGATGGAAGGAGAGCTATACAGGAGGCTGCCCGGAGGGATCCTATCCAGATGTATTAATGAGAAAGAAGGAAAGATAAGATTGGAAGAATTACACAGCTAGGTTTGTGGGGTTGTAAAAAATTAGCTATACAGAAGGATGCAGCGCATGGGGTACTACTGACCAAATATGAACAAAGAAGCAGCAACCATACAGGAGAAGTGCCAAAAATGTCAACTTTCAATGGAAAAGGAAGAAAGCTATGCTGTATTCATTACAGAAGAATGGAGAACTCCATTCATGGAGTACTTGGCTCAAGGGATCCTACCAACTGACAGGACATTAGCCTACCAGCTCAAGAAACTTGCAGTCAGATACTTCTTACAGAACAGGATCCTATTCAAAAAGGGGTACAGCGGGGATCCCCTAAGATGCCTGGGGCCAAGGGAAGCTAGAGAAGTAGTTAGGGAAGTGCATTCCGGTGACTGGGGAAGTCACCCAGGGAAAAGAAGACTCTACAAGCAGTTGCTACTGTTGGGGTACTATTGGCCAACAATGAAAGTGCTTGGAGATGTAATTCATACTCACCCAAATGTGTTGCAGGATATGACAACACCATGGCCTTTCCATACTTGGGGGCTTGATCTTATAGGGCCTATAAACCCTCCTTCCAATGGTTACATATGGATCCTGGCAGCCATCGAGTACTTTACAAAATGGGTAGAAGCTATTCCTTTAAAAAAGGCCACTGGAGCAGCTATGGTAAACTTTATTCGAGAACACATCATTACAAGGTTCGGGATCCCCAAGAGGCTGATCAGTGACAGTGGGACCCCGTTCATAAACAAGGACATGAAGAACCTGATTGAAGCATATTACATCAAGTATGGAAGGTCTACACCATACTACCCACAAGGAAATGGTCAGGCTGAAGCCACTAACAGGGTGATGCTGAAGATCCTTAAAAAAATGAAACATGAGTATAGGGGAAAATGGAGTGACCACTTGGCAGATGTACTCTGGGCATGCAGGAGCTCTGTAAAGACAGCCATAGGATTCTCACCATTCTCCCTAGTGTATGGGACAGAGACCATCAGCCCTGTGGAGTTAGTTATTCCTACACCAAGAGTAGTGCTTGAGGAGAACCAAGAGGACATCGAGGGCACAATAATGAAAGAAGGGTGGCAGATCTGGAGGGGCTAGAGGAAGAAAGAGAAGTGGCAAGAAAAAGAAGCCTGAGGTACCAGCAAAGGATGGCTAAGGCATATGCGCAGACAGTACACCCAAGGGCTTTCACTAAGGGGCAGCTGGTGTTGAGAACGGCAGAACATGTAAGAAGAAACCTCCCAAGACCTTCCAAATTTGTCCCAAAGTGGGAAGGACCCTACATCATGAGGGAAGCCCATGATAGTGGGTATTACTACCCCACAAAGGAAGATGGGACAGTCCTAACAGATCCTATAAATGGGAAGTGGCTGAAACAGTACTACGCATGAAAAGGGAGAAATCTCAGTACGTCAAGACCTTTTGCCAACTCTCCAACCTGCTAAGTGTTTCGTCATTCTTTGCTTTTGTCTATGAATTTTGTTTAAGTAATTTTGTTCAGGAACCTATGGTAAAAGGACATTTTGTGATCCTTATTATCTTTGATAACCTTTCCGTGTTCCTTAGATGGTAATTGTGCTTTGATTCAATGAAATCTCTTTTATTTCCTTTAAGCTACAGCTAAATTAAATATTGCAAAACCCAAATATGGGCAGATTTGAGGGAGGGTGCCTGGGCTAATGCAAAAAAGAAAGAAAGAGAACTTTGACATATGACCCTGGACTCACACCACAATTAGTTCAAAATACATGGCCTGGGACCACGGGCAAAAAATTAAGCGCCTGGGATACCCAGCCCAGTATTTGACAAAAGGGGACCTGCCTGGTTCATGATCTGGGACTTAAAAAAAAAATGGAGAAAGAAAGCACCCAATGTACCCAGTTCAGTACTTGCGCAGCAAAGCAACCACTAGGGTACCTGATTCAGGACCTATAGTAAAACTTTTAGGGACCATGGCCCAGGACTCAGTGCAAAAAAAAGAAGAAAGAAAAGTAGTATACAAGAAGAGAAGAATAGATCCACATGCTATTGAAAGTTAGAAGCAGTCTTGAAAAAAAAAAACACAAATACAGATCCATGTCACATAAAATGAAAAGAAAAGCCAGAAATAGTGTTCAACAGAGAAGGATAAAGCTTATACAACCCAAATTGTTTGAAAAAAAAATACACTTCTAAAAAAAGAGGCTAAGGAATAAGCCCGGCCAGCAAAGAACTGTCTGGAGGAACAGTAGGAACAGCCGAAGAAGAGAGAACTTTTTGCCTTTTAACCTTCAAGTCCTGCAAGATCTTGTGGGCACGAGCTAAAGCCTCCTCAGTAGCAACAATTTCTGCATCAAGACTCTTGGAGGCCTGCCTCTGGAACAACATGTGGGCTAGTGAATGCAAATGCTCTAGCAAGAAGGACAGGTTGAACTTTGATTCTATAAGATACTACACTACTCCCCTCCATTCCAAAAGTCTTTCCTCAGATAAGGAGTCGAGAGAAGAGTTCCTCAAGGAAATCAGCACTACACATAGCAACTCCATCAGGATGTTGCCCAAAAATGCACCTCCCCTGAACCCACTGGTGAAATCTCCATGGATCTTGAACAACCCTTCTAGCAATGGCAGACCCTCCACAGGCACAGAGAAGCGCAAGAAGTTACCATAGGGAGGCCTAAAGCGATAGAAATGGCTTGCAGGAAGGCTGTTGAACTCCAAAAGATCAAAGCAGGACAGGAAAGCAGGGAGCCCTAAGCCAGGATCTAAAACAGTCACCTCTGGACCTTCCCCCATTGCTGTATCTCCACTCGTGGGGATTAATGAACTTTCAACCCTCTGGATGGGTTGGGGGGTCCCTGCCTGAGATTCAGCAACCTGAGCAGACCTCACAGCTACCTCAGGAACTACGAACTTAGGGTCTCTAACACCTGTGTCAACACCTGCAAAAGCAGACATAGTTCAAAAAGGGGAAAAGAACCAAGAAAGGTAAAGTAAGAAAGTAAAAAAAAAAGAGGGGAGAACCAGTATCAGCTTCCTGTGGTGGAGCTTCCTCCTCTTGCTTCTCTGATTTCTTGGAGGACTATGTGAAAGAACATACTGCATGTTGAAGAAAGGGTGAGGAAACCTTGGCAAAATGACTAAAGGAAGGTAAGGACACTAGGGGCTTCGCCATAGAAGGAAAAGGCAAGGGAAAAGCACAAAAAGGGGGGGGGGGGAGCACAATAAAGGTGAACAACACGCACCTTCAGAGCTCTCTGATTCCAAAGAAGAGGCAGCCTTAGGGGCAGATCGAACACTGGTTTGACCTAAAAGAGAAAGAGAAAATGGGAACTCTAAAAAAAAAAAAGATAAAAGAGAGATGAGATTAAGCATTTTATAAGGGGTGAATGAGGCTCACCTGCTTGTATGGATGGAGACGCACCCCCCAAGGGTTTTTTGCTTAGCACAGGTTCAATCACAGGTTTAAGTGACACAATTTTGATGGGACTAAAAGTCTGCTTAGGCTGAGGATCTTGGGAAATAGGGGGCTGGGAAGCTTCAGGATCTTGAGTAACCAGGGTAACAGAAGGCAGAATGGGTTGGACACCCTGCATTGGTTGCCCAACTTCCTCAGTCATGCCACCACTAGGAGGCTTTTTTCCCATACCTGGGAAAACAGCAGTGGGGACAACAACCATTTCTTCCTCCAGAGTCCCACCAGTCATGGGAGGAGGTACCTCCACCTGCAAAAGGAAAAGAATGTATAAGTACACAGCATTAGAAAAGGATGAAAACAAACAGAAAGAGGCACGAATAGGAGAGGGCCATACCACATCATCACCAGACGATTGACTCTTGCCTCTCTTGGGATCTGACTTGCGTTTGGACTGCAAGGAAGAAATAATCACTAATCAGTTAAAAGAGAAAAGGAAGGACACTGCAACAACAATAATAAGCTACTGCAAAATAAAAGAGAGAAGAAGGAAAGAGGCCTTGCCCTTCTCTCTCTCTCTACAGAGTCTCCAATGGTCTTTTGTCTACTACGGGTATGCCCAGAGGGTCCTAAAGGAGACTGGGGTACAAAATCAGAGGATGCCAGAGAACCCTAGGCTGAAGAACTCACAGGAACCTAAGAGAGAGAAGACTCTACCTTAGTCTTCACTCGAGTCTTTGGAATTAAAGGATGCCCAACTTCCTTTCCCACTGTAGGGGAGCTCACTCTCTCGGGTTCCTAAAAAATTACTAACTGCTTTTGAGATTTCGCAGTCTTTCTCTTCTTGGTCTTAGGGCTAGCCTTGGTACCCTCAACACCCTCTTCAAGCTCAGCTTGCTTAACCTTTTCCTGCTTAATCTTCTTCTCTTTACCTTTGCCAATGGGAGTGGTAGCACCAATTGCCTCTACTGCCCCTCTTTTAATTGACACACTAGAAGAGGCACCAACAATAAGGTCACATCCTGACCAAGTCTCTGGAAAATCTTGTGTATAACACACCTAACCATCCCTAGAAGCATGCCACTCCGCGAACCCTGTCTTGCTACTTATGGCAGCAGAAACAATACCAACAGTAGGGAGGGATAGGCGCCTGTTGGATGTAGGAGCAGAAAGAATAGTAGGATCGGGAACTCTCCCAATATTGTCGGAACCAACATGATCAACAAAAGATTTTTGAACTCTTCTCCAGTAGCCAGCAAAACCACTGGAAGCAAAGACTCCCCTTTGAGAGTTGGGCACAACAAATTGAGGACTTCTCCGTGACCAATAAGAGAAGGCCTGGAGCCTCAAGAACGGGTCCAGAGAAGGGAGAGAAGGCACCACATCCTTAAACACTGGTGGGATATCCTGATCGAAGCCAAATTGCCGGAGTACCCGGTGTGCTGAATAATGGGTATACCGACGACCACCTGAAGAAGGCACGGTAAGCCATGAAGGACTAACACAGGCCAAGTAGGCCAAGTTGTTTTCATCATCAGGACGCAGGTCAAAAGTGTTTCCTGAAGAGTTAAGAAAAGAAGCCAATACAGAGTCACAAGTAAACCCAGGGCCGAACTCCCGGGGAGAACGCCACTTTAAGTGCCCTGCTTGATCAAATAATTCAACCAAATTAAGGCCACCACCTTTCAGACTAGCCCAACGAAAGATAATGGGATGGCTATCAGTAGAACTACCACATAGACCTTTAATTACATCAGGAGATCCCTAGAACTCGTCTTTTACAAACTTCAAATTTCTAAATTTTGCTAAAGTAACTGAAGAACGGTTCCACACAAATACCTGGAGGATGGCACAGTGGAGGGACGAGGTGATCACATAGCAAGAATAGCCTTCAACTTCATCTCCGTGAAGCAGATCCAATTGAGAATAAACATGGCCCAAGAACATGGGGGCTAGAGGATACTGAGCACCCCGGGCCAATCTGATTGCCAATGAGAAGAAAACGGACTTAACCCCGTACCCGGGGTACTCGCTGAACAAAAACTTGTTGAGCCAGAGTGCCAAGAACCCAGCTCGCCTAACTACCTTGTCTTTCTCTTGCGAAAGATTCAGGACCCACCTACCCATTCTGGCCGGTTTCCCACCAGGAGAAGCAGTACGCCCGCCAAAATGACTGAACAGTTTCTCTTCAACTTCGAGATCCTCGTCAGAAAGGCTGATGTCAAAAGGACTCTCATCTCCAAACATCAGAAGGAGGAGGTTATTGACCACATCCTCCAAAGTGATCGTGAGCTCACCAATAGAGAAGAAGAATGTATGGAGAGAGGGGCACCAACGGCGTACCAAGTGCTTGAGACCCTTAGTGTCTCTGAAACCCTCAAGGTTCCTGGAAATCGCCACGGCTTTCAGAATCCCGGCGCGCTCCAGACAGCCCACAAATTCCTCGTCAGAAAGTTCCCTGTCCACCCATATGGGCCAACCAGTGATCTTCCCAGGAACAAAGTCGAAGAAAATAGGAACCGCCTCCTGAGATCCCTGCCTAATCTGGAGATCTAAAATCTCTCTTGGATCTGGGACCTGAGTGGAACTGGCAAAACTTGCCTGGTCGGAAAATACCTAGGCGTGAGGGGACGGAGGGGCCTCACCATGAGACACCAGAGGAAAGAATAGGCTGGAGGTGTACCAAAGGTCCCGTAAAGGGAAAGCCGGGCATTCCACGACCCCCTGTGACTCACCTTGCGCGGAGCCAGAAGAACCCTCTCCCTCAGAATGGCTAGGAGTACGCTCCCTCCTTTTTCGAGAAGAAGAGGAAGCCATAGAGCAGCAAATACACTGGAAATAGGGAAGTTAAGAGAATGAAGAATACAGGAAAGGAAAACAGAGAAACAGATTAATTGGAAATGGAGGAGATAAACTTGGGAATGGAAGACTCTGGGAAGTGAAAAGAAAGTATGAAGTGACTAGAAGAGAGTTATTGACAGTTATTAATGGAAGTTATGGGGAATGCAAAAGTGGGTGGAGGAAGGTTTCACTCCAAAATTCAACTGCCACGTACCGTGTAAAAGGGGGGAGTTACATAAAAATGAAGTGCAACACTAGGATATCCAAAGGTAGCGGGAAAGTCAGGATCCTGAAGGAAGGAGATGGGAAACCCTGAGGATTAATTAAAATAGCAAAGAAGGAAGCCCTACGAAAATTAAAACTCTGAATTACTCACGCGTGGGCTGCAGGCAACCCACGAGTTCGGGGGGCTAAATGTTGAGGTCTAAAAAATCATAACGCCAAGGCCCAAAAATAGCACAATGGGCCAACTCCATAAAAAGTAATATTAAAGTGGTTGAGCTCACCACAAGGGAAAAGGATGGTAAGCCCAAAAGATCTAAAGCCCAGAACCCATGAAAGGATAGGCCTTAGAAACAAGCGAAGGGAATAAAAGAAATAGGCCCAGCCTGCCAAGATCAGAAAGTCCAAAGAAATCTAGTAGAAAGAACTGGCTTGGGATACCCAGGGGCTGCCATGGGCTTGGGATCCTCGGGGCGTGCAACACAGATAGGATGAGATGGAGAAAGTTCAAAAGAGCACCAAGAAACACAGGAAACGAAGGACAGACACATCCTTCTCAGCAGCCCAATGATGCAGAAAGGAATCAGAAAGCTTGGGACTAACAATTTATGAACAAAGGGGTGGTACCTAGGGGAACCCAGAAGGAAGAACCACAAAGGGAAGTAGTTCAGAAAACTTTCAAGCTGGCAGAAAGGGAATCAACTCATTCAAGAAAAATGACAAAAGGAATGGTAGCAAAAAAAAAGCTGAACTTGAAAAGGTGAGGTGTAGAAGCCTTGAAAGAAGAGAGATTAGAAGTCAACTCTCTAGGGACATCCCAAGAAGGAAAGTCAGCAAGGAGCTTTTAGGGAAAAGGCATCAAAAGAAGAAAGCTATGAGAAAATTAGGAAGGGACCAGCCACCGAAGTGGCTGGCATGACATGGGCACTGGTACCCAGGGGAATGGAGGGAAGGATTTAGTGATACCCCAGGACCTCAGAACGACGCTATAAAGGAAGATGCAGCCAACATTAGAGGGGCATTCAGCAATAGTAAATCACAACAGAATCATTGAGAAAACTCTGTCAAAAAACTCAAAGAAAGTAGGAAATATCGCCCAGTATCCCAAAAACAGCCATTATAGAACATACTTGGATTCAAAGGGATTCAAACCTTACAAGTCTTAGAGGCCTAGATAACCATCTAAGTCTGTAATTTTTGAGCTTATTTGGACTTTGTAACACATCTTAGTGAGCACATTGTAATCCATAATTAAGAAAAATAATGAAATATTTCACGCTGATTTGAGGATCCTTAACAGTTATTTTGTGTTTCTTTATTACATTGCTTTCCTTTGTTGTTTTTCTTGCTGTTCAATACATATATTCTTGCTTGCTAGTATGTACGTATTGTAGGATTCTTGCTCTGCGCACCACTTGGTTTGTAAACAGCCCATTTAGCTGCGGTGAACCAAGCTTAGTCCCTTCAAACTACAACAGGAGGGCCCGGGGTCCTCGCTTTAGCTTGGGCCTGGACACTGTCCAAAAAAGGGACCCTCACAACGACTTATCATGGGCTTCAACCGGACCATCGGATTATAATAATTGAAAATTCAAGTTTCAACAATAAAGGTGCACCCACATTAGGCCCTTTTGGATATACACCACTGTAAGTTTCTTAAAAAAAAAACATTTTCCCCTCTTCGTGTGTGTGTGTGTGTTAAAAATACTTAGTATTTTTTTAAAAAAAAGGTGCACCCACATTATTGAGCATAATCACATGTGATTATGAATAATTGATTTTGATTAGTTCCATTTAGGATCAATTTAAAATCAATAATGTGTCATGGTTCTAGGCTAACACTAATGGTAAGCATGCACACATAATTATTCCTCTCATCGTTCATTAATAAACCCTTAGTTTTTATCTAAATTAATTCTTAATTTGAATTAATTTAACAATAATTGAGGCTCCATAATGTCTGACTATGGTTTTTTTTTCATTTGAGATAGAATTCTACTTTAACATAATCTAAATGTATGTGTGTGAAATTCTTTCTTAGAGACTTGAACCTTGACTTTTGCGTCTCACACCTCACAAGTATTTATACTTATAGAATGACCATCTCACCGAAGATGCGTGGTGGTAATGTCTAACCATGATTGATTAAGTGGAAAAACATTTAAAAAAAAAAGAAAAAAGAGAATTGATTGCCAATTGAAGCTTAAAAAAGGAAGCTGATGGGCTATCACTAGGTCTAAGTGTTGATTGGCACCGGAGGAAGCTGACACCCCAAAAACCTTCCAATTCAGTTTTTTTCTACCAACGCCAACTTTAATGCTCTCAAGTCTCAACCATCCAGGATTTTCATCCTCCGCTATAAGTAAAGGATAGTGATTCAAGACATTTGTTTATAAACATGATTCGTCTTAGAATTTTTTTTTAATAATTCTATAGTTATAACAAGGGGAAATTTGAATGCCGGTTTTTTTTTTTTAGAAGAAATTTGAATGCTGGTTTTATTGTTAGAAGAGAATAGATAATGCCACTAGAAGGTTTATTAGATATTCATATATCCCAAAAATAAATAAATAAATTTAAAGAGTTGAAAGCCAATACTATAATGGACTACATTAGTCTAGAGCTTTACTATATGTCTATATGTACTATGTAGGATTCCAGGAAAGAATTTCCCGGATGTTCATGAATTTGGATTTCATTAGCATTCTCTGATTGGAGGATCAGAAACCTAAATACACACAGGTACATCTTTTTTTCACAAATAGCATGAGAAAGATCATCGAGCTAGAGGGGCTATATATTCGATTAAGTAGGATCTCACCGCCATAGTAGCTATTAGTATATATAATTTACCATATGTATTTATCCTTGATTTTAGCCCAAATCAAGGATTCTTACCTATGTAATATGCCAACTCTAGAGATCTATATACACAAACTAGAGTATAAATATACAATATACAGTGAATATACATCAGTTCATACATTGTGTCATTTTCTTTCTTGTAAATATCTTCAACAGCAGCAACAGGAGTATAAATATAGCAAACACAGAGTGATCCAAGGATGCCTCAGCTTACAATTATACACTATCAGGTGCTCAGCAATCCCATATGTCAATTGGGACAAAAATTTCATCCAAATAATCTGGCCGACCGTTGCTCCACTCCAATGCTTCCCACCAACTCCTCTCACCCTTTATCTTCTTCAAATCATGACTAGATACTTCATTGATTAATGGATTCGAAAGACTTGGGCAATTATAAAAACTCAACCATTCTAACTTCGGAGCAACGTGTAAACCACTAGAGACACTAACTAATCCAAGCATGTAATGAAGTGAAATCTTCTTCAAATTTGGGAGAAAATAAGAGGTTCTATGCTCAGCAGGGATTTTGCAGCTTACTATGCTTTTGATGGAGGGGCAGTCTTCAACTATAAGCTCTTCTAAGCTGCATAAGTTATCAAGCAACTCTTGTGTGAAAATAGTGGTCAACTGGGGACATGTGCGCAATGTCAAGGACTTAAGAAGATATAAAGAATTTTGCGGTACTGGCCCCTCCCATATGCTCCTTAAACTCTTCATATAATATATATACAGGTATTCAAGTGATCCAAGGACAATTCTTTCAGCATCATGTGATTCAGATACTATTTCACTGATACCATCTTCTCCATAAGCATCTGCTGTATCTATAATCATTTGAACCTCATTACATTCCCCCACAACACAGCATTTTATTTGCTTCATATTTCTAGTCCCAAAATCAGACAGCTTCTTAACATTTGCATGCCTGTCCAAGAAAAATGCAGTTGCATGTTGGAGTACATTCTTAATATCTCTAGGGACACCCACACCATTTATATATTTCAAGCATCTCTCCCACCGTTCCAGCTCAAACTCAACATCAAGAGGGACTCGGGACATAATGCGCTTGACATGGTGTCCAACAGTAAATCTGAAATGAGATAGCGATAGGCTATTCCACTGAAAGTGCCTCAAAAGTTCCACCCTGGGAAAATAGAATTTGAAAGTTTCCAACCTCTTTAAGTTACATACTTCATTAACAATATCTTCCACACGTGTATCCCATCGCTCATCATCTGGATTCACATCAATATTCAACTCCTCCAACTGAGACAATGAACAAATTACCCCACAAGGAACCACTGCATTTGATTGCATAGATCTCCTACCATTACCTGTATATCCATAAAATGAAACTTCCAAGCATATCAGATTAGTTAATTTCTAAATCTCCTTAGGTAAATTCATAATCTTTGCCCCTTCAAGATCAAGAACCTCAAGCTTCTCAAGATCTCCAACTTTTGGAGACAACATCATAAGACGATGGCAATCCTTTAGAAAAAGTCTTTCGAGGCTTACCAATTGGAAAAGGGAATCAGGCAAAGACTTGATACCGGTCCTGGATAAGTTTAGGATTTGAAGGGTTGGCATGTAATCAAAAAATGATGGAGGAATCACTCTCAATTTGTAGTTTCTAGGAAGGAACAAAACCGATAGATTGAGGCACCTTGGATTTTCAGGCAAAACGGACAACTCATTGTCCATCAAGTAAATCTCTTTGGCGTGCTTCCAATCCTCATCCTTTGTTGGCTTAGTAAATACTAAACCACCCTGCTTGATAAATAATCCATGTTGCTCACTTGCTGCAGGTTCCATGTCATTGTCTTCATTCTGAAATTCCATCTGCCCACTAGGTTTAAGGATCTTAACTGCTTCATCATCAAACACCACTCCTTGAGGTTTCAAAGTACTTAATGCTTGAGGTTGCATTTCCTCAACCTGTATAACCTCTGGTTGTCTTGTATGTAAAGCGACATTCCCAATTTCTTCAATTTCAGGTTTGTTTTGTTTACCTGAATCAGTCATCTTAACTGCTTCGACATCAAACACCATACCATGAGCCTCTGACACTATTTGTTTTTCACTTTTTTCAGAACCCTGCGTGATAAATAATCCATGTTGCACACATGCTTCAAGTTCCATGTCATCGTCTTCAATCTGAAATTCTATCTGCTCACTAGGTTTAAGGATCTTAACTGCTTCAACATCAAACACCACTCCTTGAGGTTTCAAAGTACTCAATGCTTGCGGTTGCATTTCCTCAACCTGTATAACCTCTGGTTGTCTTGTATGTGAAGCAACATTCCCAATTTCTTCAATTTCAGATTTGTTTTGTTCACCTGAATCATTCATCTTAACTTCTTCGACATCAAACACCATTCCATGAGGCTCTGACACTATTTGTTTTTCACTTTTTTCTTCTGAAAAAGAAACGAGAAAAAAAGGTTTCAAGTAAATTTATACTTTTCCTGTGCAAAAATGACTCCCTCCCCCCTCCCCCCCCCCAAAAAAAAAAAAAAAAACTACAATGTGTTATGGCCAACAAAAAAAAAAATCATTAGTAATTTTTTAAAGAACCATATTAACACTCTCGTAAACCAATGTTGGAAATTGCCTCAAAATTTTATTTTGACTTGGTTACCTATTTGAGTTTTCTTTTTGCGTGTAAATAAAGTTTTTATCTCCTAGAAAAGTAATTGCCATTGTTTATCAAAAGACTGTGTTGTATTTTTTGCCCACCAAGGAATTGGTCACGAGGCCTTGTATATAGACAAAACTGCAAAACGTTTTGTGTTAAAATGTTTTAATTGTGTTCACATATCTGTGTGGTGTGAAATCCTGGTTAAACTGAAAATATTTTCGGTTGACCTGGAAAACATAGTTAAGAAAGGCGAAAAATGTTCCTCACACATAAAACATTTTTAAGGAAGCAAACACCCTCGACTCTCAGGAAAGTAGCCAACCCCCTCCCCCAAGCCAACCACACCAAACCACCAAAGAAACCATCTCACATGCCCTCCAATGGAGAAAATATCTCCTAAGACGGGCTCACGAGACCCATGTCTCACTGACATGTGGGTCCCACTCAGTTAGACATGGGTCTCGTGAGCCCGTCTCATACAAAGATTTTTCCCCCCAATGAAACTTTTGACACAAGCGATTAGACAAGCAATCTTCCGATTTTAGCCAAAGTTACCCACCATGAACACTATTTTTAAAAATTATTCTCGTTGTTTTTCATTCCCAATTTATTGACCCACCTCCATCCCCTACAGTGAACAACCATCATCCCACCCATCCCACTGTCACCACCACCCCACATGATCCCTCTCTCTCCCTCTCTCTCAAAATCTCAAATTTATTCTTATTTTAGTATATTTTCTCATGGAATGTGTATTGGCATAATTTATGTGTGATATCCATCTCTATGTGCAAAATTTGTGATATCCAAGTGGATGCTTGAGTTGTAATTGATACTTGCTTGAGAATTCTAAGATATGGATGCTTTTCTAGAAGAGGTGATGATGTAGAAAAATTTATGATTTTTTGTACAAGACAAATGTCAGAAATTATTTTTGGTAACATTTTTAGAAACAAAACTAAATGCCGAAAAATAAACAATATCCCAGTTGAAACATTTTTCAATGGTAGATATGTAATGTCAAACAAACAGAACCTGAACGTTGAAAATTTGCCCAAGCCCTCAAACACCTACTACAGAATGATAATTGCTGAACCAACTTTCTAGACTAAAATGTTTAATGTAATTCGTTAGCACTAGCTAGATTTTAGAAGCCTTTTATGGTTCATTTCTCCACACAAACATGAGACTTTCTTGGGATGTATTTTAGAACTTTTCAAAATAATAACGGAATTGACATTTTTGGACCTCCAAACATGAGCTTATGTTAGTGAATAGTGGCCATACAATCTGAGGCAAATTAAATTTGACGCCACAAATTCTCAATTTCCCAAAAAGTGCCAATGCACTTTCCTACTATGAAGCTCAACTACCCCATATAATAATAAGATATGGAAACGACACAATATGGACATAGGGATTGGTCAAAAATGTTTGAAAAATCTATATTCCCTCCACCCAAGCTATATGTCTCAAGTTTAAGTCTGTTCAACCTCTCCTAAAATTGGAAGTAAGACTGTCTGCCAACCAACTCTCTTAAACACCACATATGCAAAAGCCTTGTGTAGTGGGTAAGAATTTTAAATGATTGCAATTAAATTCAATTGAATATAACAAGAAACAAAGTAAATAGGAATGAAATGAGTTGACATGAAGACACAACATATATAGGAAGAACCTAATTGTAGGAATGAAATATATCAAGAGAAACAAACCGCAACATCATGCATAAGACAAATGTCCGAGTGTTCTTGAAGGGAATACCTTTCTCATGTTCCTCATCAGCTAATTTTGTATCAAAGTATTCTTGCTGCTCTAGTTCCTTCTTTGACTTTTCAGCATCATTTAGCTTCTTCAATGTGTCTGGGTTGTGATGCACTAAGAGAGCTTTCTGGAAAGCCTCAATAGCTAGTTCATAGTCCTTTGAGAGTTTTTGCCATTTTTACTAGGACAGTACCCTTCCTAGTCAAAGCTATTGCTATCATCTTAGAGTCTGATTTAAGCTGTCTTCCCCTTTCAACAGCCTTGTCACAATCTTTAATACATTCCTCATACTGAAAAAAATACAATATTATTAGAAGTTTGATCAAAGTGTGGTTGAAAATATATAAATGCAAATACTGGACGATTCAATATAGTCAGTATTGGGGCAGGACAAAAGCTTGAATGGGCTCATATGCCAATTTTTATCTAGGATCTTTAGGAATTCAACAAATTAGGGTTCTTGATGAGATCTTGAAGGGTTCCTTTTTTCGATAAGTAATAATATTTTATTAAAAGAAGAGGTTATTTCATATTCATGATGATGAGCACAACATAACCTAAAAGAATTTATTAAAAAAAAAAACTTTAGCAAAGTGAATAAACGAGTATCTAATAAGGAAATTATACAAGGAAAATCCACACACGAGCCCAATCAAAGTCCAACTGAGATGTTGATCTTTCTATATTGTCAAAAAAAAAAAAAAAAAAAAAAACCATTTCGTTCTTGCCACTATAACCATGATAGACATAGTTTCAAACATCTCATAATCACAAGCACTTCCCTATTCAATTCCTCCTCCTAAGCAAAAGATCATCTACTCTCTTTGGTAATGTCAATTGAATCCCAAAGGCTCTAAAGACTACACTCCACAGAGTGTATGCCAATCCACAATGGATCAAAAAATGTTCCATTGTCTCCCCATTATATCGACACATGCAACACCAACCAACTAATGAGAAACCTTGCTTAATAAAATTATCACAAGTAAGAATCTTCCCCCAATATACTATTGTCCAAAAAAAGAATGACACATTCTGATGTAGAATAGACTGCCATGGCCTTTCTAGACTCTCACACAAGCCTGAAATCATCGCGTAAGGTAAAAAAACACTAGTAGAAATCATGGGCCTCGAAGTCGGAGTTTCATGAAATTTGGCAGGCTTAAGCGAAACGGCATTTTGAGCAATAATCATTGCTTTGCCATGAGATACCCCCTAAAATTGGCGAATTCCTCTATTTAGGCCTCTGAAAACTGCAATTTTGCCGTTTATAATAATTTTTGTTTTCTTAATAACTTTTTACTCAAAAGTCAAAGTAAGGTCCCGCTTATTTTGAGATGACCCTTAAAGTCAATAGTTTATAATTTTGCATTTAACTCAATTTTGCCATTTTTGGTAAATTTTGTCTCCTAATCATGTAATTAGTGCGAATTAGGGTTTCAATCGTTTCCTAATTGTCTTAGGGTTTTAATTTCTTAGTATTTATATATTTTGTAGTCGTCAAAGGCAAATTAGATTATTATTAATAAAATACAAACTTTTTGTCAAATTTTTTCTTTGATAGATTCTAGTTTATCACCTTGTGGATTCAAGGACCCCCTCGTGGATTCAAGGATTACTACCCAGAAACTAACAATTTAGTTTCTGTCCATTAAAGAGAGCATCGTGTGTGCTTTCTTCAGGTTTCCGCGACATCACATTCCTTAGGGCATTAACACACCAAATGCTCACCAAAGGAAAAAGTTAGCCTTTATAACACAGATCATAATAAGAGCAATGAGTCCCTTTCTAACGCAGAACGGAAAATGTAGTAGGCTAGATCTCATTCTAGCTTAACAAACCCTGGACGATTCAAGAGAAAACAAGCCTGGAATCTACTAGAAATTTGAGAAAACCTCAGAAAAGTACTATATTTCAATTTGCTTCAAATTGAACTTACAAAAATACATAATTATATGGCCCTCTAGGGTTTCAGTTAGGCTTCACGGAAAATATAAATCACAAAAATACCCTTAAATTTCCTACGACATCACAAAAGTCCAAACTACCCTAAAATAAAATAGCTAAAATAAAATAACTAAACTTTGGTTGGAAAATAAGCAATAACAAATAAAAATAATTAATCAATCACGTGCCCCCTTCGCCTTGATTAATGAATATCTTGTTTCTCAAGAAAATCTAGGGATACTTGTTCTACATCAGTCCCCTCCACTAGTGAAGGACTCACCCTCGAATTAATCTCCAGATATAATGGCTCACCAAGTGGATAGTACTCATACAAATCAGTCACATTAAAAGTCTTTGAAATTGCCTTATCACCAGGAAGATCAACCACATATGCATTGCCATTGATTTTCTTGAGAATTTTGTAAGGGCCGTATTTCTTTTGCTTTTGCTTTTGCTTGTTGTAGGTGCCAATAGGAAACCTCTCCTTGTGTAGAAAAACCATGACCATGTCCCCCTCTGGAAACACCTTGTGCCTTTGATGTTTATCAGCTGTTGCCTTATACTTTGCATTGGTTTTCTCAAGCTTTTTCTTCACCTCTGCCTGAACCGACTGAACCTGTTCTGCCATATTATTTGTTGCAGCACTCAAACCTGGAAATTTAGTCAACTTGACTAAGTCCAGTGCATGCTTTGGAATTGATGCGGGAGATGCAAGAAAATTATTATTTAATATTATTTATGTTTACAAGCCAATTGTATTTTTATGTTTTAAGTCCTATTAGTTTATTGGGCTTTTAGTATTTTAATTTAGAAGTAAGGTTATTTTTGTAATAAGGCAATTAGGGTTTCCTAGCCAATTAGAACTAGAGTTTAGCAATCTTTTATAAGCAACCTATTGTACTCCTTGAGGAGGTAATTGATATTTTGATGAATGAAAAAAATGGCCGTTTGGTCTTTCTTTGGTTTGGTGCTGACTCCAGGTCTACCCTAGGTGCTGACTCCTAGTGGTTTTCCCGCTTGGTGCTGACTCCAAGCAAGGCCTAGGTGCTGACTCCTAAGTCATATCTTTTATTTTTCCATTATTTCAATTTTGTTCTGGTTGTCCTGCGTCAGGAACCTTCTTGTAAACAACTGAAAATGGTGATTGTCCAGTAGAACTATGGACAGCACTACTGTACACAAATTCAGCTTGTGCAAGTGCATTATCCCATTGCTTTGGCTTATCCTGGCAAATGCTACAAATTAAATTCCCCAGAATTCTATTCACAACCTCTATCTGCCCATCTGTTTAAGGATGTGCTGTGCTGCTATAATTCAAGCTCGTGTCAAATCACCTCCACAAAGTAAGCCAGAAGTGAGTAAGAAATTTCGAATCAAGGTCAGAAGTAATGGAGTTTGGAACTCCATGCAACTGGACAATCTCCTGAAAGAATAGTTTTGCAATATGCGTAGCATCTGAAGTCTTACGACAAGGAATAAAATGCGCCATCTTCGAAAACATATCAACAACAATAAACACAGAATCTACACCCCTTTGAGTCTTTGGAAGTCCCAACACAAAGTCCATTGTTAGGTCCTCCCAAATATTCTCAGGAGTGGGTAAAGGCATATATAAATCGGTTTTTTGGGATTGCCCCTTAGCACTTGATAGACAGGACATTTACAAACAAAATTCCCTACATCCCTCTTCAATTAAGGCTAGTAATACCTCTCCTCCACACTAGCAACTATCTTGTCACGCCCCAAATGGCCCACAAGACCACTTCCATGCAAATCCTGAATAATCTTTTCACGCAGGGACATTTGTGGAATACACAACCGGTTTCCTTAAGTAGCCCTCCAAAATATGAAAGTCACCAACAGACTGCTGCTGTAGAATCTTTTCCCAAGTCTCACCAAAATCTGCATCAGCTTCATATAACTCCTTTAAACAGTCAAAGCCAGCCACTTTATTGCTTAAAGTAACCAACAATGTGGCCCTACGGCTTAGAGCATCAGCAACTCTATTAGAAGCTCCAGATTTTTGTTTAATAACATAGTCAAATTTTTCTATGTAAGAAGCCCACCTTGCTTGCATTTTATTAAGGTTCTTTTGATTCTTGAAATATTTCAATGACTCATGGTCAGAAAAAATTACAAACTCCTTTGGGATTAAGTAATGCTCCCAATGCTTCAAGGCTCGAATAACTGCATACAACTCTTGTTCATAAGTTGACCACTTTTGTCTAGCTTCATTTAATTTTTCACTGTGAAAAGCAACCGGGCGACCCCCTTGAGAAAGAACAGCACCTATCCCCACCCCACTAGCATCAAATTCCAACTCAAACACCTTATCAAAATTAGGGAGTACCAAAATTGGATCTGTAGTTAATTTTTATTTAATTATAGAGAAACTTTTCTAAGCCTCTCCACCCCAGATAAATTTCCCCTTCTTAAAACAATCAGTAATAGGGGTGACTATGCTACTAAAATTTCAAATAAATCAACGATAAAATGTAGCAAGGCCATGAAAACTATGTACCTCAGAAACTGTCTTAGGAGTTGGCCATTCCCTAATAGCACGCACCTTCTCATCATCTATATGAATACCTTCAGCACTAACTATGAACCCCAAGAAAATTAACCGACTAGTCAGGAAGCTGCACTTATTCAGATTAATGTACAACTTATTTTCCAGCAACACAGTCAACACTTCTTGTAGGTGCTGCACATGCCCTTGATTGCCATGGCTAAAAATTAAGATATCATCAAAGTAGACAACAACAAATTTTCCAATAAAAGGCTTGCGTACCTAATTCATCAGTCTCATGAAAGTTCTAGGTGCATTTGATAGCCCAAAAGGCATCACTAGCCATTCGTGCAAACCTTCCTTCGTCTTGAAAGCAGTTTTCCACTCATCCCTTGGTCTAATACGAATCTGATGATAGCCACTACACAGATCAATTTTTGAGAACACCTTAGAGCCCTCCAATTTATCCAGCATGTCTTCCAATCTTGGGATGAGAAATCTGTGCCGTACTGTTATTTTATAGATAGCACGGCTATCTACGCACATCCTCTAACTTCCATCTTTCTTTGGTACTAACAATGCTAGCACTGCACTTGGGCTCATGCTCTCTTGAATATTCCCCTTACGAATCAATTCTTCAACCTTCTCCTTGAGTATCTCACTTTCTTTTGGGTTCATCCGGTAGTGTGGTAAGTTTGGTAAACTCGCACCAGGTACAAAATCTATGTGGTGTTGAATGTCTCGCATGGGTAGTAAACTTTCTGGTAAATCTTCAGGGATAGTCTCTTTAAATTCTTCAAGTAAAGGTTGTATCACTGCAAGAACCTCTACCATTCGTGACTCCTCTCCTTTCACAATTAGAACATAACTCTCACTAGCCTCTTTTACATCTGCAATAAACTCAACATCAGAGCTAGTAATAGAAAGGAATGACTTCCCCTTCACTTCAGAAGTTTTGGGTTGGTCTCTTTAAATTCATTAGGAAGTATAGCAATTTTCTTTTCTTTCCACCAGAAAATATAAACATTCTTCCTACCCTTATGAGCTGCATCAACATCGTGTTGCCAAGGTCACCCCAATAAAATATGACATGCATCCATATCAACTACGTCGCAAACTACATCATCTTTATAAGACTTTCCAATAGAAATAGGAACACAACAAATTTCAGTTACCTTTATAGAAGGACCTTGCTTTATCCAGCCAATTTCGTAGGGAGATGGATGTGGCTCAGTTGGCAATTGTAGGTGCTTGACAAGTGCTTTAGAAACAATATTCTCACAGCTACCACTGTCTATGATTAAGTTGCAAACCTTCTGCTGGACTGAACACAGTGAATGAAAAATTCTATAACACAATTATCCTCACGATCTGCAAGATATACAGGCTTACGCGCTGGATATACACTTGAATTATGACCAAGCTCACCACACCTGTAGCACTTGTTGGAAGTAGGTCTATTGTAGGGGTTCTTAGCTACATCCCTCTTATGTACGCCACTAGTCTGTCTTGGAACAACACTATTGCTACCTTCAGTTCCTTGCCTCCCAACAACTGATGAACGAATTGGATCTCCTATAGGTTGTTTCTCTTTTTCAAAATTATTACGGGGCAATTCAGAAGTAACTCGCCTGGAAATTTCAATTCAACGCCATTAATCTTTCTACCTTAACGCTAAATTATGAGCCTCATCTACCGTCCAAATAGGCTGTAAACCCATCTTCTCCTGAATTGGGAATTTCAAGCCATTAATATATCACGCAGTTTGCTGCACATCTGTCTCTGATAAATCACGTGCTGCCAGGCGAAGAAATTCCACTGTGTATTCAGCAACAGATTGAACACCTTGCATACAATTCTGATACTGTTGAAATAAGTATTGTTCATAGTCAGGAGGTAAAAATACCCTTTAATAATTTTTTCATCTTCCCCCATGTCTTCACTACCCCTTTTTTCCTTGTCGTCGGCAATTATTTTGTACCTGATCCCACAAAGCAGAAGCTCCACCTTTCAATCGGTATGCAACCATTCTGACCTGTTTCTCTTCTAGTACATCCATCATCTCAAAGAATTTTTCAACTTCATAGATCCAATCAAGGAAGGACTCAATATCAAGATTCCCATAGAAACTAGGAATATCAACTTTTAGACAATAATCCTTAGCCTCCCTTTGATACCCTCCATATCCTCCATCTTCATCTTCAGAATCATCTTTATAGGCTGGTGGCCTACGATGATTGGCTAGAACCCACCGTCACCTCTCTGTTGCCTTCACGATTCCTATCAGCATTAAACCCTATAGCCGCTAGCATATCACGAATCTCTTGGAGCCTGCGGTCTATACTTTGCTGATAAGCCTGGAGTTCATCCCTAAGGGCTTGTGCCCCTTGTTCTTCTTCAGCACGGTCGTTTCACTTGCCCTAGTTGTTCTCCATATCAGGATACTACGAAGCTCTGATACAACCTAACGTAGAATGGAAAACGTAGGAGGCTAGATCTCGTTCTAGCTTAACGAACCCTTGACGAATCAAGAGCAAAAAAGTCTGGAATCCACCATAAATTTGAGAAAACCTCAGAGAAGTATTTTATTTCAATCTGCTTCAAACTAAACTTACAAAAATACATAATTATATGAGCCCTTTAGGATTTCAGTTAGGCTTCCCTGAAAATGCAAATCACAAAAATACCCTTAAATTTCCTACAACATCGCAAAAGTCCAAACTACCCTCAAATAAAATAGCTAAAATAAAATAACTAAACTTTGGTTAGAAAATGAGCAATAACAAATAAAAATAATTAACCAACCACGTGCCCCTCTGCCTCGATTAATGAATATCTTGTTTTTCAAGAAAATCTAGGGATACTTGTTCTCTCCAAAATTAAAAAATAAATAAATAATAAAAAAAGTTCCTTTTATTTTATGTATACTTGTTAAAAACTTTGAATATCCCGTTACAAAAATAGAAGTTAGCCCCAAATATTAAAGTTTGTCCAATAATATGAGGGTTAGGTCAGAATAGAAAAGGCAGTTCAGACTAGAGTATAAAACAGTCTTCATTTATTGGTATACAACCTTCATCATGTTGTAGCCAGTGAATAAAATAAACAGTAATAAAAAATCAGTACATCCAAATCAGGGTCCCTTTTGTTTCAATGAATCAAAATTCAATGACTTTTGTGATAAAAAAATAATTGACAGAACCTTTGGAAATCATATAATATGCTGCAATGTCCACATCTGACATCCGCGTGAACTCTAACTTATTAAGCTAAAGAACCAATATGGTAGAAGTAACATTGCAAATTCTAACCGTTTTCATTTTTTCCAGTATGTTTTCTTTAAAGGTAAAACAAGACTACCTTGTGAAAATAAACACAAAGTCAACTAAAGAATTACAATTAGAAAAATATCTATACATGATCGACTCTATAAAGGATTGAACAAGGTTACTATATATCTGTGACTCGATACAAAAGACCACTTATAAGAATTATTGAAGGATGCTTGCAATTGAGTTTGAAAGCTCGGATTTGTGTAAATATACAAGAGCTTGTTTAGACCCCCAATTAAAAGTTACAGCTCAGTTGTTTTTACTCTAACTTAAACTAAGTACGGAATAAGAGTAAATGCGAGCGAACAAACAATAAAACTACTCTAAGCCATATTCATCAAATATCAACAATAAAATGAAAGCTAAAAGAATAGGGAAGAAAGATGCAAACACAAGATAACATCGAGACGTGTTATCGAAGAGGAAACTGAAAAACTCGGCGAAAAACCTCTCCGCCGCCCTTTAAGCGGTAAGTCAATCCACTAGAGAATAAGTTGGAGTACACGAATAACAAAAGACCCTCCAAACCTAGTCTATCTCATGTACTCGAGCCCTCCAAGCTCATACTACCAACTGACTTGAAGAAGCCTTGTCTTCTCTAGCTTTCCCGGATCATGCAATTCAATCCGATTGCATCCGCTAACGATTGGCTTCTTCCAATGCTTCCCAGCAGCACCAAAACCTCACTTTAAACTCAGATTGGGTGTGGTAAGTGTTTGGGCTATCAACCTCTCAAGGATTTGGATATAGAGAGGTAGGAGTAGAGGAAAACCACAAGGGAATGTGTAGAGGATTGTGGGTATAACAATCTCTAACTCTCAAGTGTGTATGCTAGGGTTTTCTCTCTAAAAAACACTTCTTACAATATGTGGGTAATGAGGGTATAAATAGTGTGGGTGAAGACATGGTGGAGCATATATGCCAAAATAGCAAAACAGAATGTTTCGCGGGTATTTGCAGGAAAGCCTTACCCGCGAATTACTCGCGAAAACCAGCTGTCATGACTCTTTGCATTCCAGTCATGTGCTCTACACATGGCTTACTTCGCGGGATAGCTTCTCGCAAATCTTCTCGCGAAATCCACTTGGTCTTCAATAATAGCTTGAGTCTTCACACTCTCTCTCACACACAACCCTTACAATAAAATCCCACATAAAATGCAGGGTAAACATGATTGAACATAATTACAATCAAATTTGGCACGGAATTAAAGCCAACACAAAATAGTTGTAAATAACAACTTTACAGAGTTGATATACATTTCACATCTTCAAAAGTACGCCGATTTCTTTCTCTTCATATAGTCCACATCAAACATAAAGGAATAAGATTCCAAATATTTGAATTAGGTCTCCTACCCTGCCACCCATATAATAAATCAAGAACTTCCTCCAGAAATACCCATCGAACCCCAAACATCTGAATGTAAAATCCACAACTCAAAAGCCATACTACAATGAATCAAGAGGGTTCTCCATAGTCTCCCACTACAATTGCACATACAACAACTCTATTGAATAACCCATTTAGATGAGGTTCTCACAATCAAGGTTTTTTCCCTAAGCTGCTGTACGCACAAAAAAAAAAGACTTTCGAAGGAGCCTTGGCCCTCCATATTTATATCTCAACCAATCTTTAATTTTTGAGCTTGTTTACGCTAAGGAAGGAGCAACAGAGTGTAAATTACACACATTTCATATTTTATTGAGACATTCATCAACCTAGTCGGGTAGCTACATAAACTAAAACAAAATTACAAGTAAAACAATACCAATGAGCATATGAACTTCAATTGTAACAAAACATGAAAACAATCATAATCAAGAGTAAACCAGTCTTGTCAAGAAAAGTTTGTAACCAGATTTGTCATACCTGTCCCATTGCCAGATAAGCAACAGCCCGATTCATAAGACACGAAATGTACCCTTCGTCCAACTCCACCACCTTAGTATAATGAGCAATTGCAGTATCAAAGTCATTCTTAGTGTACGCTGCATTGCCCAATTCCTGTTCCTTACATGCCTGCGACCCACTATCCATCCCCTCCTCCACTGTCAACTCCATCAGGTCCAGTTCCTTCACCGGCTCAGCCTCCATGTCTCCCTTTCTCTCCGGCATTAATGACAAAAAAGACGAAGACTCGGGCATCTCTGTTTTTACAGAAGTAGGCATCCAGAAGTTGATGTTCAACAAAACCCCAAGTGCTTGTATAACTGTCTTGTCCTTGAGATAGATATTATGGAGGTCATGCATCATCCTCACAAAATCGTTATTTTGAAGGTAGGCCCGGGTGGTTGGATTGGTAGTGAGCTTGTGCATCATTTGAGGCAACGATAACACATCTTCCAAGGTATTTTTCAGAGGCAAAGGTGTGGCTTGGGACTGGGAAGCAATAGACTGTGAGTCGACTATGATACATTTTGCGGCCTCATTTTTGGGGGCGTCCTCCAAACCTTTCATTGCATAAAGTAATTTGTGATGTATTTTCGAGTTGGACAAGGTTTTCATGCAAGGAAGGTTTTTAAAACTGCAATTTAGTGGGTTGCATAAAAAATTCTTAGAAGAACTTAGGTTGTATAAAATTCTTGCTCTAGCTAGTTTATCAAACGAATAAAAATACACAAACAGAGAACCATAAATGCTCTTTTCTTGTTTGTATGTTAATTATTTAAAATAAACTAGTTTATAACTCAATGCATATGCATGAATACATTTACAAATAAGCATAATTAAATATATATTAAAATTTTACCAAGTTTATATATTACACATCATGTTTGTAATTTTTAAAATATAACATGGCTACTTATTAAGAAAAAAAAAAGTTTATTTGAAACAAATTATAAAAATAATTTAAATTGTTATCCATGAAATTTTCAATTTTACTTTGTTCAACCACTATTTGTATAATAACAATAATACTGTAAGAAAAAAATATATTGATAGCAAATGTTATTAATTTCCTATTGTGCTAGAGTTTAGTTTATGTTAATTTTTGTAAAGTTGTGATTTCTAACTATGTTGTGTTGGCTTTAATTCCGTACTAAATTTGATTGTAATTTCTTCAATTATTTTCCCTGTATGTATATGGGTTTAATTGTAAGGGATGAGTGTGAGAGATCGGTGAAGACTCGAACTTCAAAGGATGAACAAGTGGATTTCGCGACTGGCTCGCGACTATCACGCGAGAAGCTTACTCGTGAAAAGAGCCACGTGTAGAGCACATGACTGGAAGATGAAGAGTCTGTGCCAGGCTGTATGTTTTTGCGAGTGTCTCACGGGTAAAGCCAACTCGCGAAACTCTCTGTTTGGCAAAAAGTTATGTCTTGCTTTACCATGTCTTTACCCACACTATATATACCCTCATTACCCACAAATTGTAAGGAGTGCTTTTCAGAGAGAAAACCCTAGAAAATACACTTGAGAGTTAGAGATTGTCATACCCACAATCATTTACACATTTCTTTGTGGTTTTTCCTCAACTCCTACCTCTCCATCTCTACATCCTTGAGAGGTTGTTAGCCCAAATACTTACCACACCCATTCTGAGTGTAAAGTGAGATTTTGGTGCTATTGGGAAGCATTGGAAGAAGCCATTCATTGGCAGATGCAATCGGGCTAAATTATGGGATCCGGAAAGCTAGAGAAGACAAGGCTCCGAGAAGTTAGTTGGTAGCAGGAGCTTGGAGGGCTCAAGTACATGGGGTAGACTAGGCTTGGAGGGTTTTTTGTTATTCGTGTACTCCAACTTTATTCTCTAGTGGATCGATTTCGACTTGGAGGGTCGCGGAGAGGTTTTTCGTCGAGTTCTTCGGTTTCCTCTTCGATAACACGTCTCGGTGTTATCTTGTGTTTGCATCTCTCTTCTCTACTCTTTAAGCCTTTCTTTTATTGTTGATAATGGATGAATATGGCTTAGGGTAGTGATAACGGTTGTTTGCGCTTACTTACTTTTATTCCGCACTAAGTATTAGTTAGAGTAAAAGCTATCTAGCTGTAATTTTTAATTGAGGGTCTGAACAAACTCTTGTGTTTTTGCACAAATCCGAGCTTTCAATTGATATTAGAGTAGGTACACTTATTGAATTTCATTATCCTAGTGTGATCCTAGACCCCAAGTGAGATGGATAGATCTCAATCCCTTAATGCTCCTCTATACTTTGATGGGAGTAACTATAATTTTTGGAAAGTACATATGAGTGCTTTTCTTTGTGCCATTGATGAGACGGTGTTGGATTCTATTGAGAATGGATATGTAAGTCCCACTACTGCTAAATCTGAATAGGATAAGGCTGCTCTTGCTTTGGCAAATGCCAATAGCAAAGCTATTAACGCTATTTTTTGTGGTGTTTCTACTGACGAGTTTCGCAAGATTTCACATGTAAAGACCGCCAAAGAGGTGTGGACCATTCTTGAGACAACCTACGAAGGTACTAAGAAGGTTAAGGATACCAAGCTTCAAATGCTCACTACTTGGTTTGAAGAAGTAAAGATGAGCGATGATGAGTCGTTTGATTCTTTTTATTGGAGACTCAACGAGATAGTGATTGCCAAGCTCAATCTTGGGGAGAAGATTGAAGATGCCAAGGTGGTGAGAAAGATCTAGAGATCCTTACCCGAAAGCTTCCGGGCTAAAGTCACAGCCATAGAGGAGAGTAAAGATTTGGATGAGATAAAGATTCAAGAACTCATTGGATCTCTCCAAACCTATGAGCTCGGACTGCCCTCTCACAAGTCCAACAAATCACTTACTCTTAAAACTATAAATGAGAGAATGAGTGATTCCTTCAATGAAGAAGATGTAGAAAAGGAGGTGGCGTTTCTTGCGAAGAACTTCTGGAAATTTCTCAAGATGAAGAACAATGGGAAGTCATTTGGCAAAGGAAAATTCTCATCTTCAAAAAATGACAAGGAGTTTAAGAAGAAGGATGGGAAAGACTCTTCATCAACTCAAGGAATCGTGTGCTATGAATGTAATGGGCACGGACATCTCAAGAAAGAATGTCCAAACTATTTGAGAGGAAAGGGTAAAGTGTTTGCAACCACCCTTAGTGATTCAAAAAGCTCAAATTCCGATGCGGAAGGAGAATGTGATAGTGAGGGAAACTATTCAGCTTTCATGGCAATTACAACAGTTGACTCTAGAGACGAGTTTAGCGACTTGGTTGATAAGCTAGGTGTACATTACGAAGGTGAAGAAGTTGATGATTTGGAAGATAAGGATGTGTGCCTCAACGAAGATGAGAAGAACCTTCAAGAAGTGTACGATGCGTTGCTTGAAGATTGTGGAAAATATGCCAAGATTGCAAAGAATGTAGTTAAGAAGATGGAGAAAATTGAAGAAGAGCATAAGTACACACTTATGCAACTTAAGGAGGCAAAGTGTGAAGTTGAAGGGCTGAAGGAAGAATTGTTGAATGCCTACTCGAAAATCAAGTTCCTTGAAATTGAAATCATTCAAGCAAATGAAAAAGTAGAGCGCATTTCCACCAAGAAACTTGACAACGTGCTCTCTTCTTAAAAACCTTCAAATGACAAGATCGGTCTAGGCTATACCGGTGAAGGAAGCTCAAGCAGTGAACTCAAGAAGGAAGTGAGGTTCGTATTGGCCAAAAATGTAGAAAAGTCTAAAGTGGAGAAGCCCGAGATTGGGACCCCTGTTGTTGCAAAGAGAACCATTGGTGTAAAACCAAAGGAAAAAAGGAAGTCATTACCCAAAAGTCAAAAAGGACCTCAAGTGAAGCATTTTTGTCATCATTGTGACGTGCAAGGGCACACAAGGCCAAATTGCTTCAAGCTTCAGGCACTCAAGAGGGCTGATTTTTTGCGTGGCCAAGACAACTCAAGAAGAATGCCAAAGGGAATTCAAGCTAAAGGAGAAAATGAGGAACAACTTATTGGAGATGTTGCAGAACATTTCATCATGCCTTGCTAGCTTCACCCTGAGGTTTGAGAGTCGTAACCCTCCGTCTAAGGATCTCACCTAAAACATTCGTTCAGTGTGGGTGAAGAATGGTACTCATACATAATCACTCTCCATGCCCATGCATTAATATTTCCAACATATTAGGGTTATAACTTCATGCGTCATGACATATGCAATCGTCTTGTGTCATTGCTTCCGTTTTAAGCATGTTTCTTTTTCATGTCTTTGTCTTCCTTGTTTTTGTTGATCTTACTTTGTTTGTTTTGTTTTTGAGTATGCTGAAAAATTCAAAAACCCATAAAAAGTGAAAAATCTCAAAAAGTTTGATCGCTTGTATTATGTATATCACATGTGAGTTTGGCCTAGTATCTCCGTACTAATGGCGTAGTGCATTTACGAGCTTAGCTTGTTATGTATGCACATTCTTTAAGTGTGAGCAACATTTAGAAATCTACGTTTGATTGTTGTAAATAGATCTTTAAGCTTGTCATGAATGATTGGTCAATAGTCTTGCTTGATCTTGATACATGTGTAGACTTGTGCCTATATATCTCCTCACATTTTTTTTTCTTTTTCAAAAGAGCTCTTCAATGTCAATCTCTAAAAAGAGAGAGCTGAAATAGCCTTACTTCGAAAATTAGTCTGACTAGGAAAATGTGGAGCAAATTTGTATTAAAATGTATAGTGCCAAAGCCAAAGGCTTATTCATCAAAGATACATCAAAAAGTTCATGGCATCGTTTCTTAAGAATCTGAGTTGTATTTGATCAAAAGTATGAAAAATGAAAGAAAAATGAAAAGCTTTCAATCAAAATGTAAACACATTAGTGAGGGGTCATATATGTTCATTTCTACAAGTGAGATAGGTCACTTGATTTCGTACTAGTTGTGTATGACTTGATTGAATTGATCATTGAAGTTTCATACAAGACTATGGACTAGTTTATACTTAATCCATAGACACAACATAAAAGTCTAATGTTCAATGAATGCTTACTCCATTTGTGTGATTGTACGTGTTCAAATGTGATGTGTATACTCAATTGCTTGATGATCAAACCCAAAAAGATTTTTGAGTATTTTATATGTTTTTGAAAGTGTTTTTATGTATTTTGTGTGTTTAGAATTTTTTCCAAACAGTTCATTTCATTTTTGTTGAAAAACTCTTTCAGAGGCATTTTCGCTAGTAAGAACCTACCCGCGAAAATGAGAAAGCCAAATTCAGTATTTCCTGAAATTTACAGAGGGTTTTGCGACTGTTTTGCCAATAGAAGCTACCCGCGAAATCTGTCAAGGCGCTTCAGAGGCTATTTCGTGAGTAACTTTGCTAGAAGCTTACTCGCAAAATGAGCAGTTTTGCAGTTTTTAAAGCCAAACAGTGACAGTTTTTTCAAATATCTCTATTTTGCCTCCTCCGTGCCTCTCTCAACCCAAAACACTTTTTTCTCTCAAAATCTCTCCCAAAACTCAAGAACTTTCATCCCTAAGACTCATCTAAGGTATGTTTTAACACTTTTTCACTCTTGATTCCTTAGATTAAGTCTTAGATTCTAGGATTTTTAAGGTTGGGTTATTTTTTAAAGGGTTTGGGAAAACTTACTTTTCTTGCAAAATCTTTTAATTTTCTTGATTGGGTTGTGTCCAATTGTGTTTGTTTGTGTTTTTGTTGGCTCCAAGTGGCATTTTTAACATGTATTTAGGCAAGATTTCAACATGTTCATGCATTGTTTTACATGTTAGTAGTTTGTATGCACTCTAAGTGTTTGATGAAATGCTCAAATGGCATTTTCTTAACATGTTTTAAACATTGGTTGTGTGTTTCACACACTTTCCCCCATGAGTGCTTTGTCATGCATTGCTCATGCATCTCACATGCACACCACATGCACACACTTGATCACTCGACATGTTTTGCATTTCACTCATGCTAGATAAGTCTTGTTACACGTTTAGCACTTAAAACATGATCTTGTGACCTTGTTTGTTTGTCTTTATGCTTTTTAGGACTTTTTGTTCGTTTTTATGGACTAACTTGTATCTAATCAAGTTTGTTTCCTTGTTTTTATTTGTCTTTGTTTCTTTGTGTTTATGTTTGTTTTGCAGATGTCTCCTATTAAGAAAAAGGCCATAAAGAAGTTTTCAAAGCGTCCCCGCACCTTCTCGGATTCATTTCGAAACAATGATGCTGATATGGCCTTCAATGATCACTACAAAAAGGCCCCAATCATCTTAGAGAGGACTGTGGACTTAGAGTCCTTAGAGGGCACTTTCATTCCAGAAGTGTTCAAAGAAAGGACGTGGACGAAGTTGCTGAATCCGATGGGCAATGTATATGAAGATGTCATTCGGGAATTCTATGCCAATGCTGTTGTGGAAGGGGATCACATCAATTGTTGGCTAAAAGGGAGAGAGTTCTTAATCTTAAAGGAGTTGATTCAAGAGATCTTAGAGGTTCGTCCGACGACTCTGCACACATCTCTACAATATGATGAGAGAAGGGAGAAACTAGAACCCCTTGTGGAAATCCTTGGTGGACGAATCAACAAGAAGGCCTTGCACACTATTACGTTCACCCTGGAGATGCAAACCTTGGCCTACATCATGATCTTCAACCTCTACTCGGTGAGGAACTTGTCGAACTTGTCAGCATTGAGGACCACTTGATCTCTTCACTCACAAGGAGATCGACATCTGCAGTCACATTTACCACATCTTCACCAAAAGCATCACAAAAAGGAATTTAAGGCTAACTCTACCATTCCTAAGCCTTGTCATGTCTCTTATCTTAAGGGCTATCTTAAGGGCAAGGGTGAAGATTCCAAATGGACTTCAAGTGATGCAAAGAGAAGATCCAATAAGTGCGCAAACCATGATCCGAAGCAAAGCTCATATCCCCGGACCATCTGTTGGTGTCTCTCAAATTCCAAGAGATGAAGAAGGAGGAGAGACTGAAGAGGAAATTGAGCATTTCACTTCAGTTCCGGAGGACACTTCACAACCCTCTTCCCAAGCGCGTGCAAGAGCACTCGATCGTCTTGACCATCTAATCGGAAGGGTTGAAGAGTTGCATGTCATGCTAGCCTCCCACATTAGCCACCCCACATCTTAATTCACATACCTTGAAGGCCAGATCACTGCCCTCTCATCTCAGATTGATGACATGATGAGGAAATCAAATTCGGAGTCTGATGCATTCTAGTCTCTTTGGCCATTCCGGTCAAAAAGGGGAGTAGATTGAGGGGGAGTACAGCTTGAGGAGGAGCAGCAAAGGAACATACTGTAGTATACATTGGATTATTTTGGTGGTTTCTAGTTTGCTTTTAAAGTTTTTATAGCTTCTGGATATTTACAATGCTTTCGTTTAAAGCTTTCAAGTACTTTAGTTTAAAACTTAGTTTTCTTCAGTATTGTTTTGTATCTTGGTTTCTTTAGCCGTTTTGATACTTATTTCTTTCTAATGCTCCTAGCTTTAGTTTCCTTAATGCATCATGTGTTTGTTGGACATGCAATTGATTTTAGAATTGCTCTTAGTTACATTGCGTGTCCGGATGATCATTTACTTGATAAATATTCATTGTAGTCATTTCTTAATTACTGTTCATGTTTGATCAAGTTATGCTTCATAGCTTACATTTCATTAGGTATCTTGATTGCATTTTACTTGTTCCTTATACGTATCTTGTGTTCTACTTGTCGTGAGCTTAATGAAATTTTGTTATATGTGCAAGTATTTAAGGATACAGGTGTATACGGTGCAAGTGCTTCATAGCTTCTAGAATTAGGTGTGAGTGAGTTTTGCCTATGTTCCCAAACTCACATTTAAGTCTAGAGTCTGTTTAGGAGTTTTGTCACAGAATAGCTAAAGGGGGAGATTGTAAAGTTGTGATTTTCAACTATGTTGTGTTGGCTTTAATTTCGTGCCAAATTTGATTGTAATTTCTTCAATCATTTTCCCTGTATGTATGTGGGTTTAATTGTAAGGGATGAGTGTGAGAGATCGGTGAAGACTCAAGCTACAAAGAATGAACAAGTGGATTTCGCGACTGGCTCGTGACTGGCTTGCGAGAAGCTTACCTGCGAAATGAGCCACGTGTAGAGCACATGACTGGAAGATGAAGGGTCGTGCCAGGCTGTATGTTTTCGCTAGTGTCTCGCGGGTAAGACCAACCCGCAAAGGACTCGCGAAACTTTCTGTTTGGCAAAAAGTTATGTTTTACTTTACCATGTCTTTACCCACACTATATATACCCTTATTACCCACAAATTGTAAGGAGTGTTTTTCAAAGAGAAAACCCTAAAAAATACACTTGAGAGTTAGAGATTATCATATCCACAATCATCTACACATTTCCTTGTGGTTTTTCCTCAACTCCTACCTCTCTATCTCTACATCCTTGAGAGGTTGTTAGCCCAAACACTTACCACACCCATTCTGAGTGTAAAGTGAGATTTTGGTGCTATTGGGAAGTATTGGAAAAAGCCATTCATTGGCATATGCAATCGGGTTGAATTGTGGGATCTGAAAAGCTAGAGAAGACAAGGCTCTGAGAAGTCAGTTGGTAGCAGGAGCTAGGAGAGCTCAAGTACATGGGGCGGACTAGGCTTAGAGGGTCTTTTGTTATTCGTGTACTCCAACTTTATTCTCTAGTGGATCGATTTCGACTTGGAGGGTAGCGGAGAGGTTTTTCGCCGAGTTCTTTGGTTTTCTCTTTGATAACACGTCTCGGTGTTATCTTGTGTTTGCATTTCTCTTCCCTACTCTTTAAGCCTTCCTTTTATTGTTGATAATGGATGAATACGGCTTAGGGTAGTGATACCGGTTGTTTGTGCTTATTTACTCTTGTTCCGCACTTAGTATTAGTTAGAGTAAAAGCTACCTAGCCATAATTTTTAATTGGGGGTCTGTAGGCTTAGGATTTGTAGGCTTTCCCTTTACATGGCACAAACACTTTGCTGAGTTCACAGTTTGGGAGAGGCTTGGCCGTGTCATGGCCACCATTGAATGGTTCTCAATGTTCCTAGGTACGAAAGTGTTGCACTTAGACGGAACTGCTTCTGATCATAAGGCGCTGTGTATCTCACCTGAAGGTATGGATTGTAGCTTCCAAAAACCTTTCTGCTTTAAACATATGTGGATGAGCGATAAGTGTTGTAGTGAGACTATTGAGGCTGTTTGGAGTGAGAATTCCTTTGAACCATGGTATACAAGGGTGTTAAAAAAAATTGATAGATGTGGGCAGGAGCTGACCCGGTAGAGTAGGAATAGTTTTGGTAGTGTTCGAAAAGAATTAGAGAAGAAAAAGAAGCAATTGAAGGAGGCAGAACAGAGGGCTGTTCGAACTAGAGACTCTAGACGCATGAGATGGTTGGAGGGTGAGGTGAACGTACTACTTGATAAAGAAGCTAAAATTTGGAGACAAAGATCTAAGGTTTTGTGGCTCAAGGATGGAGACCGAAATACTAGATTTTTCCATAGCAAAGCATCACAATGAAGACGAAGAAATTATACTACACAATTGCATGATGCTATAGGCAGATGGTGCACTCGGCAAGCTCAAGTAAATGACACTATTGTGGATTTTTACCACAACCTTTTCACTTCAGCAAATCCCAGCAATATTGAGGAGGTGGTAGACTTAATTCCTCAAGTGGTGACAAACGAAATGAATGAAAAGCTTGTGGCAGACTTCACAATTGAAGAAGTGGAAGTTGCCTTGAAACAAATGGCCCCTTTGAAAGCACCTGGCCCGGACAGTATGCCCCTTTTATTTTATCAAAGTTATTGGTCTTTGGTTGGTTCTGACGTGTCACATTCCATCCTACATTATTTAAATTCGGGTGTGCTACCTCCTGCACTTTGTCATTCTTTTATTACTTTGATCCCAAAAGTGAAGGACCCAACATATGTGTCTGAATTTAGACCCATAAGTTTGAGTAACGTGTTATATAGAATTTTTGCTAAAGTTCAAACCAACCGTTTGCAAGATGTTTTGCCTCAGCTTATCTCAGAACACCAAAGTGTTTTTATGTCTGAACGGCTGATATCATATAATATTCTAGTGGCCTTTGAAACTTTGCAATACATGAGGAACCATACTAAGGGTAAGTCGGGTTTTATGGCTTTGAAGCTCGATATGAGTAAGGCTTACGATAGGGTGGAATGGGCATATATGGAGAAAGTTTTGGTGCAGTTGGGTTTCCATGATAAGTGGGTGAAACTCATGATGGCGTGCATCACCATAGCTTCATATTCAGTTTTGATTAATGGGGAGCCCCATGGTTACATCACTCCAACTAGAGGATTAAGGCAAGGCGATCCACTGTCTCCCTACCTTTTCCTCATGTGTACCGAGGGTTTACATGGGTTGATTAGAAGTGCAGCCAATAAAGGAGATATTAGAGGGGTCTCACTTTGTCGGAATGGGCCTAAACTAATACACCTCCTTTTTGCAGATGATAGCCTTGTCTTTTGCAGGGCCAAAATATAGGAATGCCAAAGTTTGCTCAATATATTGGCTAAATATGAGAGGGCACCAGGGCAGCAAATAAATAGAGCGAAGACCACCCTTTTCTTTAGTAAATCAACTTCCAAAGAAACTTAATTGGCTATAAAGGAGATGCTTGGGGTTCTGGTGGTCCAACAGTATGAGAAATACCTAGGCCTCCCTTCTCTTGTTGGGCGTAATAAAAAGGAAAGCTTCACATACATCAAACAAAGGGTTTGGAAAAAGATTCAAGGTTGGGAAGCTAAACTCCTCAGCCAAGCAGGAAGAGAGATCCTCATTAAGGCTGTGGCACAAGCCCTCCCCACCTATACCATGGCTTGCTTTAAGCTCCCTTCAACACTTTGCCATGAGATTGAAATGATGATATGCAGATTTTTTAAGGGTCAAAGGGGTGATAATAGGAAGGTTAATTGGGTTAAGTGGCAGGACTTGTGTAAGCCTAAATCTCAAGGTGGTATGGGTTTTAAAAATCTCTCCCTTTTTAATGATGCACTTTTGGCAAAGCACACATGGAGGTTGCTTCATGACACAAACTCCTTATTCTACCATGTTTTTAAAGCCAAATTCTTTCCCACTACATCGATGATGGAGGCCAAAATACCTGCAAATGCTTCTTACGCATGGTAGAGTATTTTGCGGGGAAAAGATGTAATTAAACGGGGGAGTAGGTGGAGAATTGGTTCGGGAAACTCAGTCCACATCTGGGGGGATAACTGGCTGCCACTCAAAGCAAACCCGAAGCTGCTGTCACCATAAATTGAGGATAGCAACATAACTCTTGTCAGTGATTTGATAGACCACGAGCAAAAAATATGGAGGGAAGATGTCTTAGAAAAAATTTTCTATCCTTTTGAAGTGAGTATCATAAAAAATATCCCTCTCTATAGGTCGATTCAAGAGGATGTTTTGATTTGGCCCTTCAACCCGGATGGTATCTACTCTGTTAAATCTGGGTACAAGTTTCTGTCTGAAGAACATCTTGGTAAGCAACCTAGTCCATTTGAGAATGACGCCTTGAAACCACTGTGGAAGAAGATTTAGGGTCTCAATGTTCCAAACAAAGTGAAACATCTGGCCTGGAGAGCTTGCAAAGACTCTCTACCCACTAAAGTGAATCTGGTCCGCCATAAAATCACTACCACAGGCACCTGTGATCGCTGTAAAATGCACCAAGAAGATGTTGTGCATGCCTTGTTGCACTGTCCAAACCTGAAGCCCTTGTGGTGCACACGGCTAGAGTGGAACCATGGCACGCTCTCTATGTGCTCCTCTTTTATTGACGTGTTTGATTTCATTTTTGCAAGAAACAAAGAGTCAGAGCTGTTTGCAGCAGTAGTTTGGACACTTTGGAATAGGCGTAACAACCTACACCTCGGCAAATCTGCCTTACCACTTGACAAAGTGTTGGAGTTTGCCCAGGAACGCTTGATGGGGTCTGAAACTACCAACATGTGACCTTCGCATCCCTATGGACGATCAACAACTCATTGGACAGCACTTGATGCTAACGGGTTCAAGATCAACTTTGACGGCGCGACATTTGTAGACAGTGACAGTGCTGGGATAGGCGTGGTAATCCGAAATGATGCTGGGCTGATTATGGCATCCTTGACTCAACAAATACCTCTACCAACATCAGTCATTGAGGTGGAAGCGTTGGCAGCTAGAAGAGCTTTAGAATTTGCTTTGGAACTTGGCTTTGACGATATAACTCTTGAAGGTGACTCAGAACTCCTTATAAAGAACCTGATGAATAGAGGCAGCAAGCTGACCCACTACGGAAACATTGCAGCTGATATTCTTTTCCTGTTGTCCCACTTCTCTAAAGCAAATTTATCTTTTGTCAGGAGACATTGTAATAAGTTAGCACATTCATTAGCAAGGAGAGCAATTATACCTCCTTGTATGTCTGTCTAGATGGAAGAATTACCACCAGATCTTGAATCTGTATTTTTGGCTGATCTTGAGAGCCTTCCTTAATGAAGTTTCACAGTTTTGATTCTCAAAAAAAAAAAAAAAAAGGTTAACTTTTTTTTTTTTAATAAAAAAAGAAGAAGTGAAAAACATCGCTTGACTGAAAAGATTATTAATAATTAATGCTCCAAAATTTTTTAGCCAACGGGGGATTGTCATCGAAACTGCCAAGAATAAAACAAATGATAGAGAGATTATCATCATATTGGCCAGCAAGCAGCAACCACCAACCGTGAAAACCCACGGGTGGAGTCGGATCGGGCTCGGGTGAACAGTGGTCAGATCCGACTTTGACCGAAAGACAAAGATCAAAGACCCAACTTGGTTTAAATTTCACAAATCTAAAAGAACACGAACAGATCTACAAACCCAAACACCAGTAGCACATAAATCCAAAGATGATCACATTTTTTAGCACTTACATTAGTTGGTATATAATTAAAAAAAAAAAAAAAAAAAAAATGCCCTAACGTCCCCAGAACTTTGGAGTATTTGTACTTACACCCCTAAACTTTTATTTTATCCAATTTAGTACATAAATTTTGGTACTGTAGCAAATAAACTCCTTAAACTTTTTCTTCTGCCAATTTAGTACATAAACTTTGATACAATAGTAATAAGACCCCTTAAGTCTTTTTTTCTTGCCAATTTAACCACTTTTTGCACAAAATAAATTTTAAAAAATGAAAATGTAAGGGTCTTAATGCAACAACATCAAAGATTAGGGATCTATCTATTACAATACCAAAGTTCTGGCTAAAAATAATTAAGGGGATCTATTTGTTACAGTACTAAAGTTTATGTACTAAATTTGCTAAAAAAAAAGTTCAAGAAATGTAAGAGTAACTACTTTAAAGTTGAGGGGGTGTAAACACATTTTACCCTTTAAAAAATGTGTAAAATTAACATTGTTTTTTTCTAAAAAAATGACCTACATCAGTTAGTGTGTAATTGAGTAAATTTACAAGTATGCTATATTAGCTACACGTAATATTGATACTATTTATTTTACATTTAATTTATTATTATTATTTTACATATTCCAAGAATGAAGGAAAAGAGTAGATGATGATTGTTGAATGTAAAAATAGAGAAACAATTAAAAAAATCAAGAAAATTTGATATTTTATGAAATATAGTTAAAAAGTGAATATGCGAAATAAAACAAAAAAGTAAGTTCTTTTGCTAAAATAAACATAAATTTTTGCACGAGCTGATACAAATACTCTTAGCCAACTAAGCCTAAAATTTAACCATATAAAACCATTCATATCAGTCTCCTATTGGCTATGCTTGCCAAACAAATATGGAGGTTGCAAACAGATAAAAATTCCCTACTGTTTAAGGTGTTCAGCACAAAATATTTCCCTACAGGTTCGGTGTTTGAAGCAAAAAGAAAGAAGGAATCTTTTGCTTGGCAGAGTATACTTAAAGCAAGGCATGTCATTGAAAAAGGGATGTTATGGAGAGTTGGTGATGGGTCACGGATTCGGATATTCAATGATAATTGGATTCCTGGGTGTTTTCCAGCCAAGGCAGTACCACTCATGCAAGATTCTAAAGATGACTCTACTGTTTGTTCACTCATTGATCAAACAACAAAGGACTGGAATGGGTAAATGATTGATCAGAAAATTGCTCCTTATATGGCTCAAAGAATTAAGGCCATCCCATTATGCAGAACGTCACAAAAGGACTGTATTGTATGGCCACAGAGTCGAGATGGAAATTATTCAGTGAAGACTGGTTATCAGCTACTAGGTGAGCTGGAAAATAGGGAGGCTGCATCGAGGTCCAGTAATGCAAACCTGAGGAATTTTTGGAAAGGAATTTGGAGTTTGCGGATTCCTAACAAAATAAAGCACTTCTGTTGGCGAGCTTGCACTGAATCACTCCCAACTTTGGCGAATTTATACCGGCGTAAAGTTGTAAGCTCTTCGTTGTGTAGCAACTGTGGGAGAGCAAGTGAAACTGCCTTCCACGCTCTCTGGGATTGTGACAAAGTGCAATGTTGTTGGGGTCACAGTTTTAATAAATTACGAAGCCAATACCTGGGTTCGAGCTCCTTTGCGGATTTGGTGTTCTTTGTAAGGCAACAGGAGGAAAATTTTGAGCTGTTCATGATCCTAGAGTGGTTTATATGGGGCAGACGCAATAAAGGTCACTTCAATGAGCCAAACTTGCCACTTGAGAAGATTCTTGAAGAGGCAGAAGCTTTGCTAGCAGAATTCCAAGGGAAACCAGAATGCAAACCCAATAGGAAAAAGGCCCAGACTCAGCGTTGGTCACCACCAGCAGCAGGTACTTACAAGGTGAACTATGATGGAGCATACTTTGCGGACGAAGAAAAAGCAGGGATTGGAGTCGTGGTGAGGAACGAATTGGGTCAAGTCATGGGCTCACTAGCAGAAAAAATAGACATGTAGCCAACAGTGGAAGTGCTTGAGGCGATGGCAGCAAGGAGAGCAATGTTATTCATGGAGGAGTTGGGCTTGAGACAGGCTATATTTGAAGGAGACTCGGAGCTTGTTGTAAAAGCGTTAGTGGGTGACTGTCCAGACCGGTCTAGTATTGGAAATATTGTAAAAGACTGTAAGTATTTAATGGGTTTGTTTCAAACTTGTTTTTTCTCTCATGTTATGCGGCAGAGCAATAGAGTAGCTCATGCTTTAACTAGGAGAGCTAGAAAGTCTTTCCCTTTAACTGTATGGATGGAATCTGTTCCACCAGATATTACCTACCTAGTTTATGTTGATGTAACATCGTAATTTTCCACAGAGTAATAAAGTGGTTCCATATTTCTTCTAAATATATATATATATATATATATATATAAGTCTCCTAAGGTTAAAAATGTAGCTAAAAGCCCATGCATCAGTCTCAACCAACTATCAAAAAAATTTAACATCCAATTTGAATCCAACGAAAAACTGTTCTTGCTACTCCTAAATTTTTTTTCTCTCTCGTCTCCCTTTGGCTCATTCTCTCTCTCTCTCTCTCGTCACTTGACTCTTTGTCTCTCTATCATGAAGCGATCAACATCAATCTCACCTCCTTTGTAAATTTTTGAGAAAGGAGAACATTCTAAATCTTAAGGAAGGGAGGGCTAAGAAGGGAGGAGGAAGAAGAAAAGAGTTTTGTAAAAATTAGATCTAGTGACTATTTTTTCTCACCAATCACCACAACATCGTCAATTGCTGCTATTGCAAATTGCTAAAGCTTTCCCTGCTAGTTCTTATTCTTTTTAGTTCACCTCCTCTCCTTTTTCCCTTTCTGCTGTTGCTTCTTACTTTTTGTTGTGCTTTATTTGGCCTCATGTGGTGCCTTAATTCAAAATGAGATGACAAGTGAATAGGGGGTTGTTTGGTTTTTTTTTTCATCACTCATCACTCCTCACTCAATTTTCGTCACTCATCACTCATCCCTTAAAATACCCCAATTTCCTATACCCACCAGTTTGGCACACTTCACTTAGCTTCTCATCACTCAATTTTTCTACTTTTTTGTGGGACCCATACCTGTAAATTGGTCAAACCCTTCTGTTAAGCCTACCGATCAGATATCCATACCCACAAACCCAAAAAAAAAAATACAAAACCCAAATCGGAACTGCTACCCACCACTACTGCACTCACCACCACAAAAAAATACTCACCATCACCATCCACCAGAAACAACAAATCCCAGAAAAAAGCCCTCCACCACTCACCACCACCACTCACCAAACCCAGAAAAAACCCACACCCAAATCGGCAAGCAACCCACTAATTCAAGACCGAAATTCAAACCGATCAACACCGAACTCAGACTGATTCAACACCGAAACTCAAACCGAGTCAACACCGAAACTCAAACCGAGTCAACACCGAACTCAACTAACTCAACACCAAAACTCACACCGATTCAACACTGAAACTTAGACCGATTTAACACCGAAACTCAAACAAACACCAACAGCAACCTGAAACTCAAACCGATTCAACCCGAAACTCAAACAACACCACCAGCAACCTGAAACACAAACAAACCCCCAGTAACCCGAAGCCCATAACATCGGTCAGAGAGAATAGAAGCAACAGAGACAGATGATAAAAAGATTCGCAACTGGGGGAAGAGAGAGCCTCTGATTTTGTTGAGAGATAGAGAACTGATGAGAGATGGAGATGGAAAGAAGAGTGGCTTGGGAAGAGAAGAGGAAGAGGAAAAAAAAAAAGAAAAAAAGAGAGAAAAGAGATGGTCTACTTTAGTGAAGAGAGTCGTTGAAGAGACCATCAAAAGCAGCGCCTCACACGTGTTGCTCTGATCGTGGGTCCCAGGTATGTGAGTTTAATTACGAAAATGTCATTGGAAACTGAGTTTTGGAAACTGGAAACACCTAAAATGTATTTTCAGTTTCCATAACTCATCACTCAAAAATCAGAGAATTGAGTGATGGAAACAAAAACCAAACAGACTTCTCAGCCGTGGGACCCACATATTTTGAGTTATGGGTGATAGAAACAGAGTTATGGAAGATGGAAACACAAAAACCAAACAGCCTCTAGACTTGTCTTTATCTTTGCTTTTTGCTATGCTTTATTTGGGCTCATGTGGTGCCTTAATTCAAAATGAGATGACAAGTGAAAAAACTTGTCTTTTATCTTTACTTTTCAAGCGCCATCATATGGTCACATGAAGCAAAGTATTTTATTATATTTTTTTTATTTAGTATTACAATAGTATAGAAACGACGCTAATAAGTGTGTGTTTGACATTTGTTTAAAAAGTCAGCTTTTTTTAATATTCAGTTTATTTTTGCTATTATTTATGGGACTCATTGTACTTTTTGGTACTATTTATGGATCTCATTGTACTATTTCAGCTAACTTTTAGCCTTATCTATAGTACTTTTAGTAAAAAAATTTCAGTTTCAGCTAAATGTGCGTTTGGCATTGGCTTAAAAAGCCAGCTTCTTATTTTTGCTAATATTCATGGGTCTTATTGCACTTTTTGTTAATATTCATAGATCCCATTGTACTATTTTAGTTACCTTTTAACTTTATTTACAGTATTTTCAGTAAAAAATTTTCAGGTTCAGCTAAATAAGTTGTTCCTAAATAGACACTGATCCATTTGAGAATAGCTTATTTAGGGTCTATTTGGAAATTGCTTATTTAGTTGAAACTGAAATTTTTTTGCTGAAAGTACTGTAAATAAAACTAAAAGGTAGCTAAAATAGTACAGTGAGACTCATGAATAGTACCAAAAAGTGCAATGGGATCTATAAAGTAGGAATGGCAACGGGTCGGGTTCAGGCCCAGTTTTTTCATACCCGGACCTGACCCGCGGGTCTAGACCTGCGACCCAGACCCGACCCGATTATTAAATGGGTTTTTTCCAGAGCCCAGACCTGCCCAGCTAGGCTCTGCGGGCCCCGTGGGCCCTGTTTAGCCCAACCAAAAGAAAAAGAAAAAGAAAGAATTGAACTCAACGGCGTACACATACAAAATATGGTTGTGTTTGTGTTTATGTAATGAGATTTTCAGATATACATATAAAAGCATAACAAAATATTGAAAAAGTTTCTGGCATTGTCTTTTTTTGTACTTTGTATTTGACATATACGCATAAAATCTACCATATATTGTCTGAAGAGAGGCTGAATGCCACGAGACCTGAAGAAGAACTCAACGGCGTCGTTGTGTCCGCCATTGTTGTGCCATACAATCTTAAAAAAAAAAAGAAAAAAAAAAGAGTTTCCCTTTCAAGCACAGATTCACAAACACAGATCCACAAACATAGATTCACAGAATCACAAACACAAACACAAACTCAGATTTGAGAGAGGACATGAACCCAAAAAAAAAAAAAAAAATGAACCCAAAAAAAATATTGGAGAACTCGGTCCACCAAGGCTCTATCTCCGATCTCGGACTCCTACTCGACCTCTCTCTATCTCAGACCACCAAGATCTTCGATGATCGGCGGTGGGCCTCTCTACCTATCACGGCCTAAACCTCGCATATCTCTTTCCGATCTAACCTCCGTGCTTCTCCCTGGCAAATAGCAACCACCACGTGATGAGAGTGAAGGTGAGGGTGACTGCCAGACTGGGTGAGACCGTGTGGGGTGGCTTGAGAGAAAATGAGACAGAGAGTTATTGAAGGTGAGGTGAGAGCACTAAGAGAGGCGGCTGGAGCTAAGAGATATCAGAGAAATGAGTTAGGGTTTGACATAGGTAATATATATATATATATATATATATATATATATATATAGGTAGGTATTTTAGTAATTTTACTTAAGTTGTAAACGGGTCGGGTCGGGTCGGGTCCGGGTTCGAGCCTGGTTTTTACTAAAACCCGAACCCGCTTCGGGGGTTTTTTTTAAAACCCAAACCGGACCCTATTCTTTATCGGGCCGAGTAAAATCCAACCCATTAGGGTCGGGCCGAGCCGGGTACCCATGGATCGGGTAGAAATTGCCATCCCTACTATAAATAGTAGCAAAAATAAGCTAGATAGTAAAATAAAAGTTAGCTTTTTAAGCCAATACCAAACGCACACTTAGGGTCCGTTTGGATATAACTTATTTTGCTAAAACTGAAAACACTGTAGCAAAATAATTTTTAAATGTGTGAATAGTGCCGTGGGACCCATTTTTAATGAAAAAGTTGTTGAAAAGTGGAATTTGTGAGTCCATGAACAGTGCACGGGTGCACTGTTTACCGTGGAAAAGTCAACTAATGTGGGCTAAAAAAAAAAAAAAAGTGAAAACGCAGAAGAAGCAAAATGTGGACGCGATAAGTTGGATCCAAACCGACACTTAGTTGAAACTGAAAACTTTTTACTGAAAGTACTATAGATAAAACTAAAAGATAACTGAAATAGTACAGTGAGACTCATATGAATAGTACCAAAAAGTGCAATAGAATCCATGAATAGTAGCAAAAATAAGTTAAATAGTAAAAAAAACTAGCTTTTTAAAACAATGCCAAACGCAACCTAATACTAAAACCCAGCTAAATATTTGTGATTGTGATGGATTGCGGTGTGGTTGAGATGAGTGGTAGTGTATTTTGGAGTTAAAAATGTGAATAAGAAAAAATAATATATAATTGAAATAGTGATGTAGTATTAAGGTTGATATGTGACTATAAAAAATATAGATAGATAAATTAGAAAAAGTAGAGTCTTTTGAGTTAGATTAACTAAAAATTTAAAGAGATTGATATGAATGCTCTAAGACCATACAAAATTATGTAAAATGATGTAAAAAGATATAGTTGCTATAGTAACAGTATAGTTTATTTTCTATTTATCTTGAGGATAAAAGAGAAGAGGGATGATTATTGTGTATGTAAAAAAAAAAAACAAAAATACAACAATAATAATTAAAAAAAATCAAATTTTTTGATATTGTAATAAAATATAATGTAAATGAATGTGAATTTTTTTCGAAAAATGGTTCTATAAAACAGAATGCAGGATTTTATGCCACGATCAAATGCGCACGAATAACCAATACCTGGAAACAAGCTTCTACTTGGTTGTTGTTCCGCAGGGTCGTCGCCGTTTTTTAAGAGCTCCTCGGAGATCTCGGTTTTGGCATTCAAAACATAGAAAAGGTTGAAGAGGTCCATGCTAGAAGGAGATGGAGAGATCAAAGAAGCTGAGAACAAACCAGAAGTAGTACTGGCCATGAACGCGTTGTGCCAAATTGGGCTCAGCTCATGCTTCAGCAAATAACTCTGCGGCTCTATCACCGCCAAGGAAAACACGTCTGGGATCGGCGGCAAAGTCGACGGCGACGGCGATAATATCCCCGGATGAGTACTTGCCTGACTTAATATTTCTACTACTTCTATTTCTTCTTCCAACATAGCAGTAGTTGTGTAATTAGTACTGTTGGGTCTGTCTCTGTCTCTTTTTGATGGGCTGGCCTTTACTATAGTGGCCAGCCTCGCCGCCGGCGAAAAAAACCCATCTGGGATCGGCGGCAAAGCCGACGGCGCCGGCGAGAATATCCCCGGATGAGTACTTGCCTGACGTAATATTTCTAGTACTACTTTTTCTTCTTCCAACATAGCAGTAGTTGTGTTAGTACTACTGTTGGCACTGTTTCTATCTCTTTTTGATGGGCTAGTCTTTACCATAGAGGCCAGCCCCGCCACTGGTAAGAGATCTCCGGCGCCGGAATATGATGCTAATGAAGAGCCTGTGAGGCGTTGGACTATGGACATGAAGTCACTGGCTGAGCGTGCATGGATGATCTTGGGTGAGCATGAATAGATGATTGTGGGTTGGTTAGCATAAATAGATGAATTTTTTTTTTGCTGAATATGAATAGATGATTTTGGTGGAGCCTTTTTGATCTTGTGGGAGTTTTTACTGACTCTGAGAGGAGGAGGCCTAGGACCTCGGATTTCGTTGAGTTTCGGTGGTAATAATCTTAATCCCAGTGGATTTGGATTCTGTTTTTCTGCAATTGTGTGTTCATTTGATGGGAGAGGAGGAGGCCAAGGATCTTGGATTTGGTGGATTGTCGGTGGTGGTAATTTAAATTCCAGTGGATTTGGATTCATTTTTTGTGCCATTGGGAGAGGAGGCCAAAGATCTTGGTTTTCGGGGACTGTCGGTGGTGATAATTTTTTTGACATCGGTGGTGATAATTTTAATTCCAGTGTATTTGGATCCATTTTTTTTGCAATTTTTTGTGCCATTGTGTGTTTATTTGATGGAAACGAAAGGGCGGGTGAGGTGCTTTTGGAGATGGGAGGATGGAGAGAAAGCAAGAAAGACTGAAAGAGTGCTTTGTTTTTGAGTTGGGTAATGGGCAATGATAAACTCAGTTCTCAAAATTCAATTCCCATCACTCAAAACTCTAACCCATATCTCATATCTTATTCTCTATTTTTATCTTGACTTATCCAAGAATGTGTTTGACTTAAATATTTTCTTTAGTTTTCATCTTAAAAACTCAACTTTAACTCAAAATAGTGTAGCCCACACATTTGATTTGGTCCGAACGGTCCACACTCAATACCCGCGTGGAAATCCCTCTCCAGTTGAGACAAAAAACCCAGCCACCCCACCTCTACCACCACCGACAACCCGCCATTCCGCTGCCTACCACCACCGTCGTTTTGTTCTATCCACCACCACACAAATCACAAAAAATCAAACTCATCCACCATAGCAGATCCACTAACACCACTACCACCACCACCACCTTCAACACCATAACAAATTACCCCATAAAACCCATAAATTTTAAACATCAAACTCCAAGCCGAGGTCGACCTTGTTTCTTTTTTATCCACAAAGTGTTGAGAGAGAGAGAGAGAGAGAGAGAGAGAGAGAGAGATGTTAGATTCAAGAAATATCCCTCAATTAATTTAGTAAGTTTTCTATCCATTTTAAAATGATAAAGAAATGGATGATTCAACCTAGTAGCCCCCCCCCCCCCCCCCCCAAAAAAAACTACATTGTGTTATGGCCAAAAAAAAAATAAAAATTCATTAGTAATTTTTTAAAGAACCATATTAACACTCTCATAAACCAATGTTGGAAATTGCCTCAAAATTTTATTTTGACTTAGTTACCTATTTGAGTTTTCTTTTGTGTGTAAAAAAAGTTTGTTTCTCCTAGAAAAGTAATTGTCATTGTTTATCAGAAGACATAATGTTGTATTTTTTGCCCACCAAGGAATTGGTCACGAGGCCTTGTATATAGCCAAAACTGCAAAACGTTTTGTGTTAAAATGTTTTAATTGTGTTCACAAATTTGTGTGGTGTGAAATCCTGGTTGAACTGAAAATATTTTCGGTTGACTAGAAAAACATAGTTAAGAGAGGCGAAAAATGTTCCTCACACATAAAACATTTTTAAGGAAGCAAACACCCTCAACCCCCAGGAAAGTAGCCAACCCCCTCCCCCAAGCCAACCACACCAAACCACCAAAGAAACCATCCCACATGCCCCCTAATGGAGAAAGTATCTCCTGAGACAAGCTCACAAGACCCATGTCTCACTGACCCATGGGTCTTGTGAGCCCGTCTCATACAAGATTTTTTCCCCCAATGACACTCTTCTGACACAAACGATTAGACTAGTTTCTTCCGATTTTAGCCTAAGTTACCCACCATGAACACTATTTTTAAAAATTATTCTCCGTTGTTTATTATTTGCAATTTATTGACCCACCTCCATCCCCTACAGCTAACAACCATCATCCCACCCATCCCACTGTCACCACCACCCCACATGATCCATCTCTCTCTCTCTCTCTCTCTCTCTCTCACACATTTATTCTTATTTTTGTATATTTTCTCATGGAATGTGTATTGGCATAATTTATGTGTGATATCCACTCTATGTGCAAAATTTGTGACATCCAAGTGGATGCTTGAGTTGTAATTGATACTTGCTTGAGAATTCGAAGATATGGATGCTTTCTAGAAGAGGTGATGATGTAGAAATATTTATGATTTTTTGTACAAGACAAATATCGGAAACTATTTTTTGTAACATTTTTAGAAACACAACTAAACACCGAAAAATAAACAATATCCCAGTTGAAACATTTTTCAATGGTAGACATGTAATGTCAAAACAAACAAAACTTGAATGTTGAAAATTTGACCAAGCCATCAAACACCTACTATGGAATCACAATTGCTGAACCAACATTCTAGACTAAAATGTTTAATGTAATTCGTTACACTAGCTGGATTTAGAAGCCTTTTATGTTTCATTTCTCCACACAAACATGAGACTTTCTTGGGGCATATTTTAGAACTTTTAAAAATAATAACGGAATTGACAATTTTGGACCTCCAAACATGAGCTTATGTTAGTGAATAGTGGCCTAACAGTCTGAGAAAAATTAAATTTGTTGCCACAAATTCTCAATTTCCAAAAAAGTGTCAATGCATGCACTTTCCTACTATGAAGCTCAACTACCACATTTAAGATACGGATATGGCACTATTGAGGTACAAATTTTGAGGCCCTAATCTTATTAGCCCACTCACTAAAATATTCATACAAGCCCATAAACTATTTTGGGCCTACACAAATATTTCCTAAATACTTCCCACATATTACCCAATTATTTTCCCATATTATTACCCAACTTGGGCTCTCATAAATATTTTCCATATAAGGCCCATAAATTATTTTGGGCTCTCTCACAAATATTACTCATTATATCCCACATATTACCCAACTTGGGCTCTCACACAAATACTTATTATACCACTACCAAAATTGGGCCACAAAATTATACCATTTCTACAAAAAGCCCAAACTCATTTACCTTGTGAGCAAAATCCAAAACGCCCAACAAAACTCTCTTTACAAAGCACATTACTACACGGCACCCTAAAGCCCGTTGTTACACGGAACCTCTAAAGCTCGTTACAACACAGCACATCTAAAACTCGTTGCTACACGACACTCTTACAAAGCTCATTGCTACATGACACTCTTACTAAGTCCGTTGCTACAGGGCAATATTTTTACAAAATCTCAAACTATTTATAAAATCCCAAATACTATCTTGACAGCTATTAACAAAAAACCCAAATACTATTTTGGCAACTATTTACAAAAAGCCCAAATACTATTTTGGCAACTATTTACAAAACCCCAATATTATTTTAGCAACTATTTATAAAAAGATCAAATACTATTTTGGCAATATCCACATAATCTTTCGAATGCTCCCACATGAAAGTATTAACATTGGATTCAATAATGTGATATGGAGATCCTTCAAGCTCATCACTACGCAATCTATCAAGCTCGGAATAAAGGGTACCTAAACACAAAGTACCTAAAGGCCAGTGGCGACTCCAGGAATTTTGTCCAGGGTGTTCCTATTTCACTTTGAAAAAATTTCGAGTCATTTTGGTCTATTTCGGGTGTTTCGGGACGTTTCGGTAAATACTGGCCGAAATTCAAAATTTGGCCTTAAAAAAAAAAATTCTTAAAACCAAAACAAATTTGCATTCTGTACACCGAAAAACCTCAAAAGGAAAAAAAATGAAAAGAAAAGAAATGAACAAAGGTACCTGTACTATAAACTATAAGTTCATTTGAAATATTAATAAAATTATTAATTATTATTGTTTAGTTGTTTCATAAATTTGTTTGTTTTTTATAAACTATAATTTGTTGTATTGTTGTTTCATTAATTATTAAATTATTAATTATTGTTTAGCCTAACATAATTTAATTTGTTTGTCTTTTATAATGTATTAGTTAATTAAATTATTAATTATTGGTGTTTAGTTGCTTCGTTAATTTTTTTTTTACTAACTACTAGCAGTCTAGCTAGCACACACCCCACTGTGCATTAACACACACTAGCGCACACATTATTGTTGTTTCATTAATTATAAAATTATTAATTGTTGTTTAGCTTAACATAATTTAATTTGTTTGTCTTTTATAATGTATTGTTGGTTTATTATACTGCTTTGATTATTGTTGTTTACCTTAACAATAAACTATATTGCTTTAATTTGTTTGTCATTAATTATACTATTTTAATTTGTTATATTGTTTAGCCTGTTTTAATTTGTTATATTGTTTAGCCCCATGTGCTAATGTGCACATTACACTAAAAGAGCCATTGATGATTGATGTGCACATTATTTATATGTAGCACAATAATTAAAGCAGTGTGTAACCTGGCCCCATGTGCCCATCCCACCCCACCTCATTCATCAAACAAGCACGCCTAATGATGCCTGATACCCCTGCCAATCAAAAAATTTCACAATCACACATTACACTAGTCTAAAAGATAATTAATATCAACACCAACACAATACACACACTAACCAAAGGATAAGATATTAAGATAAACTGACAAACAAACTACACATGAAAAACAAAACATTCAAAAAGACAAAAGTCAAAAACAGACAAAAAATTAATAAATGTGAAGTTTAGTTCGGCCAATGAGAGACACAGTTCAAATTTCAAAAGACTAAAAGGGAGAGTCAGTCTTATTAAAGAATAAAGAGAGAGAGTTTCATTCATTTTATTTTCATTTCATTCGAGAGAGAGAGAGAGAGAGAAACTGAGAGACTTAGAGAGAGTCAGAGAGAAAAAGAGAGAGGAAAATGAAATACCTTGAGGGTGGGAGCACCGGAGCAGCCGAGCAGGGAGGCCTGAAGGCTGGGCTGAGGCCGCTGAGGCAGACTCGGTGAAGAGGCGACGTCGCGACGACCAACGAGCGATCAGCGATCTCCGACAGCGATGAGGGCGAGCGACGAGCAACGACAATCTGGACTACCAATCTCCGACGACGATCTGGACTGGATCCGATCTCCGGCGGCGTTGCTCTTGCTCTGAGGGATTGAGGCGTAAGTGACGGCGTTGCTGTCTTTAGGTTTGCTTTAGGCCTTAAGAAGTTTAGTGATTTCTTTTTCTTTGATAAAGCCTTGTGATTTCTGATTTAGAAGTGACTTGCTCTGTTACCTGTATTGGGGTTTGGTTTTTTTTTTTTTTTTTTTTTTTTTTTTGGAGAATCCGTGGGTAAGGTTTGCTACCTCTGTAATCTATTGGGCTTGCCGTGGGCTTGCTATGGGCTTGGCTTTGTTACAATTTTTTTTTTTTTTTTTTTTTTTCAGATTTTAGTTCAAAATTTTTTTTTGGGCTTTTTTTTTTTTTTTGCTTGAAAGTAGAGCAATTGAGCAAATAAAATTTTTTTTTTTTTTTAATTTAAGGGTGTTCCTTATTTTGTGTTTGAGAGTGTTCCTAATTAAGTGCAAATATTAAAAAAAAATTAATTATTATATAAATTTTTTTTTTCAGGTTTTTTTCAAGTCAGGGTGTTCCTGGGAACACCCTGACTTGCACGTGGCGCCGCCACTGCTAAAGGCAAATATTCACCTCTACTCAACACTACGGCTAGTGGGAATGTGAAAGGTTTCATGAACTGTACTAGATCAGAGTTAAACACACATTTGCTCATCCACAAAGCTAAGAATGCAGCTCTCTTTACACTAACATCCTCAGATTCTCTAAACTTAGAAATCCAAAAGGAGAACCTAGCTCTATTACCTGTCCAAGACGCAGATGTGCCTCCAAAAGTCTCCAGCAGCTTTCTAGCAATCATGGACTCTTCATCAAACAACCCTAGCTCTAGCAAATTTACATCTCCCATGCTAGGCAACAGGCAAATCCTTTCCACATCTTCAAGGGTGATTGTAGTCTCACCCCAAGGAAAAAAGAGAGTGTGAGTATCGAGATTCCAATGGTGTACCAAGAATTGAAGTGCTCTCAGAATTTGACAGAATTCTTCATTAGTAACCTCTTGCTCTACCTAATCGAACTAGCCAACAGTTGTGCCACAAGGACACAAAAACTGAATAGGCACTGGCGAAAGCTCTTTCAGCTGGAATCACAGGTCCATTATGCCAGAAGCAATTGGAACCCATGCTGTCTCATAGCTAGAGGCTTCACCTTTCAGAATTCACTTTTTTGGCACACCAAGTGGGCCAACCTCAGGAGCCCCATTTGTTGGAAACAGAGAAGTTGAGCAATACAATGGCTCTTGCAGCGGCAACAAGGGCTCTCCTCGCCTGGCCTCTGCACTCGCACCCACCGCAACAACCTCAGCCTCACCTCCAGCCGCAACCTCACCTCCTAACATAGCCACTCTAGCAGTATCAGCACCACCAGAACCCAGCAGCTCTTCTCTTTCAGCCATGACCCACAGAAGCAGAAATATTTCTCCAAGAACAAAAAATGGCAGAGGAAACACTCACTTCTACCACAAGAAATAAAAGAAATTATGAGTTTCTCTCTCACTTGGCCGAAAGCAAAAAGGGAAGAAAGAAAATCTCAGTTTCCTTCTCAACCTTGGTTAAAGCTCTTTGTTTCTCTCACTCTTGGTGGAAGACAAGAAAAGGAAGGAGAAAAAAGCTTTGTTTCTCTCTTTCCTTTGCCAAAAATCTCAGTCACTCTCTCTACCTTGGCTAAAATTGGTGTTGCTTTCTCACCCTTGGCCGAAAATAGGAAGAAGAAGAAGAAAAGGCTCTCCCTTTGCCTTAATCTCTCTATTTCTCAATTCAAGCAAAAAAGAAGAAAAAAGAAGAAGAAGAAGCAACCAGGGCCAGCCTTTTTACTGGAAAACGTGAAAGCTGCAAGTGACAAGACATGGAAAAGAGACCAGCATTTAATGCAAGAAACTTGGAGAATAATTGATGCTGAACATGGGAAGTTACGGAAGCCCACTATTCACAACTGCTACCAAATTTCAAACTCGCACGTGTGACCAAACAAAAACTGCTCACACGTGACTCGAGGGGCTAAATGTTGAGGTACAAATTTTCAAGCTCCAATCTCATTAGCCCACTAACTAAAATACCCATACAAGCCCATAAACTATTTTAGGCCCACACAAATATTTCCTAAATACTTCGCACATATTACCCAAATATTTTCCCATAATATTACCCAACTTGGGTTCCCACAAATATTTCCCATATAAGCTCCATAAATTATTTTGGGCCCTCTCACAAATATTACCATTATATCCCACATATTACCCAACTTGGGCTCTCACACAAATACTTATCATACCACTACCAAAATTGGGCCACAAAATTATACCATCTCTACAAAAAGCCCAAACTCATTTACCTTGTGAGCAAAACCAAAAAGCCCAACAAAACTCTTTTTACAAAGCCCGTTGCTACACGGCACCCTAAAGTCCGTTGCTGCACGGCATCCCAAAGCCCGTTGCTACATGGCACTCTTACAAAGCCCGTTGCTACACGACACTCTTACTAAGTCTGTTGCTACACAGCAATATTTTTACAAAATTTCAAACTATTTATAAAAGCCCAAATACTATCTTGGCAACTATTTACAAAAAGCTCAAATACTATTTTGGCAACTATTTACAAAAGCCCAATATTATTTTGGCAACTATTTACAAAAGCCCAAATACTATTTTGGCAACTATTTATAAAAGCCCAAATATTATTTTGGCAACTATTTACAAAAAGCCCAATAATATTTTGGCAACTATTTACAAAAGCTCAATATTATTTTGGCAAAAACAATTACATTATGCTCAAAGCCCAAAAATATTCCTTGCCAAAAACATATTTTCATTTACTAAAATCCCTAACTCATGGGAAACTAAATTACTTATGATATATTACTCATCTTTCAAAGCTACTTCTTCTACAAAATTTATGGGAACTATGCTTATTTTTTTCATAAGAAACTCTAACTATAAAAGCCCATGTATATTACCCACGACAAAACTATTCATTTTGTAGGGGTGAAGAAGCCCAACAACAAGGCCTAGCCGAGACAATCCAGCCCATGTGCTAATCTCAGCAACCAAGGTTCACTTGAGTAACTAAAGTGGTTAAACTAGCCACTAGTCAAGTGTCAGCACAACTAAGCTAACAGCTAGGGCCTATTACCATCATTTTCAGCTTGTCAAATCAGATTAGAAAAGGACACATGTCTAGTTGAGCTTACACCCTTCCTTGGCAAGCTGATTTTCATGGATACTGATATGACATAAAGCTGTGCTGACAAGACATAAGGTTGTGAAGCTGCAGCCAGCCATTCTCTCCCTCTTCTCCAACACAATCGGTCGAGGAACAAAAGAGCAGCCATGAACAGACCATGGAAGCTTCTGGAATTACTTGTAAACAGCTCATTATCATGCCAAAAATGTATACTTTCTGGTTCATGAACCCAAATGAGGAAACTTAGGGAAATGTAATTTGGAGGGCACCAAAGAGATCTCCAGTAGATTTTCCAGTAGAAGGCTCCAAGATTAACATATGGCTTAGGGTGACACAATCTGCCCTGGTAAGCTCTAATACTAGTAGAGACAATCAAGATCATTAGCCTAAAACTTGCTCTAATCTCATTAGTTGAGGACAATCAGCATTTAATGCTAAGTCAGAACTCCACCTGCTATTACCCAAAACAACGAGAACATTTTAAAGTTGAACTTACCACTCTTGACCAAATCCTAGGAACGATTTTCTAAGGATTTTCTAAAGATTGAGACTGATTTTGGCAGATATTATTTGCTGAAAACCCCCTTAAACTCAACTATAAATAGAGCTCTCCACCAACATCTCAAAACACACCAATAGAGAAGAACTCTCTCATAAACTTATCTATTTTCCTCTCTCTCTAATTTTCTTAAGCTCCTAGTGAGCTTCTGAGCTTTTGAGTTCTTAGTTTCAAACTTAGAAACTAACCTCTTTTGCCCTTAGCTCACAAATACCCTTCACACCTCTACTTATAAGCTCTCACCCATTCCCAGCAGAAAGTCCTAGCAGCTTTACTAAATACTCTCTCTCTCTCTCACTACTCATACTACCAAAATGGTCCTCACTACTCACTACATATACTATATCCATGAGCATACCCTGGCATCATAATGATCTTGCTGCACTAGTTAGAATCTATCTCTCTTTCCCTTCATCTCACACTAAGCTTTTTCCATTACTTGTTATAATGGAACCCATAGTGTTTGTTTATTCATTTACTATTGAAGGTTATAATTGAATTATTACTATAGAGTTTTTCCCTCATGTTCTTGTATCAGAGGACTTCCTTTCACCAGAACCTATGGATGATGATTTTGGAGATGTAGACACTCTCCTTAATCTGTAAAATAATTAACGGTTGGAGGTTTATTATGTTCTATCTCATTTTACTGCTGGAATATTTTAGCACTGAAAATTTTACTACTGGGCTATTTCTTTATTGCAATATGCTTTTTTGTTGTGCTGATGTGTCCACTGTCGGAAACGTTTTTGGGCCATCCCATAATCCTTGTCAGTACCAACTTTGGCCTAAGTCATAAAACAAGGCGAATTCTCCAAAGCTTCACTGATAGCCTTTGGGCCATGCCTCAAGCCCATTGTCGAGTTTCGGTTTAGGCACCCAACCCAACACAAATATCATTTGTTGGAAGGAAAACTTTTCCGCCCCCAACAAACACAATATGGACATAGGGATAAGATCAAAAAAATTTGAAAAATAAAAAAATGTTTATAAAATCTATATTCCCTCCACCCAAGCTACGCACAATATGGACATAGGGATAGATCAAAAAATTTTAAAAATCAAAAAATGTTTGAAAAATCTATATTCCCTCCACCCAAGCTATATGTCTCAAGTTCAAGTCTATAAATCAATCTTTCCTAAAATTGGAAGTAAGACTATCTACCAACCAACTCTCTTAAGCCCCACATTTGCAAAAGCTTTGTGTAGTGGATAAGAATTTTAAATGATTGCAATTAAATTCAATTGAATATAACAAGAAACAAAGTAAATAGGAATGAAATGAGTTGATAAGAAGACACAGCATATATGGGAAGAACCTACTTGTAGGAATGAAATATATCAAGAGAAACAAATCGCAACATCATGCATAAGACAAATGTCCAAGTGTTCTCGAAGGGAATACCTTTCTCATGTTCCTCATCAGCTAATTTTGTATCAAAGTATTCTTGCTGCTCTAGTTCCCTCTTTGCTTTTTATGCATCATTTAGCTTCTTCAATGTGTTTGGGTTGTGATGCTTTGAGAGAGCTTTCTGGAAAGCCTAAATAGCTAGTTCATAGTCCTTTGAGAGTTTTGCCATTTTTTCTAGGATAGTACCCTTCCTAGTCAAAGCTATTGCTATCATCTTAGAGTTTGATTTAAGCTGTCTTCCCTTTTCAATAGCCTTGTCACAATCTTTAATACATTCCTTATACTAAAAAAAAAAAAAACAATATTATTAGAAGTTTGATCAAAGTGTTGTTGAAAATATATAAATGCATATATTGGACAGTTCAATATAGTCAGTATTGGGGAAGGACATAAGCTTGAATAGGGCTTATATACCAATTTTTATCTAGGATCTTTAAGAATTCAACAAATTAGGGTTCTTGATGAGATCTTGAAGGGTTCCTTTTTTCGATAAGTAATAATATTTTATTAAAGAAAGAGGTTATTTCACATTCATGATGATGAGCACGACATAACCTAAAAGATTTATAAAAAAATAAAAAAAAATAAAAAAAAACTTATACATTAAAGCGAGGTGAATAAATGAGTATCTAATGAGGAAATTCTACAAGGAAAACCCACACAAGAGCCCAATCAAAGTCCAACTGAGATGTTGATCTTTCTATATTGTCAAAAAAAAAAAAAAAAAAAACCATTTCGTTCTTGCCACTATAAAGCAAAACTGAAAATAACCAAACAAAAACATGTTAAACAAAGCAAAACATAAAAACTAGACTGACTCAAAAACAAGAAAGCAAAACACACAAGTAATGCATAATAATTAAAAAAAAAAAGGAGAGAGAGAAAAGTGACAAATCACTTAAAGCCTTTTTCCTTCCACACCTTGGAAGAACCTTTCCGTTTAGCGAACCCTTGATCCAGCAGTGAGGGGGGAAGAATTGAAACCGTTCAAGTTCAAAAGGAATATGAGGGCTTTGAGAAGATATCCAAGAGGAGCAAAGGAGGATGGAAACTGATTCTAGTTTTTGGATGAGATCATACTGTTGCTCTGTTGAGTGACTAACCACTTATATCAATTAGGTCGAGTATGTCTAGTAGCTCCACAGTGATGACAAAGATGTTGTTTCTTCTGTTTAGACTTTTGGTTATTGCTCTTCTTAGCCCGAGGGTTTTTAGTCTCTTTCTTATCAAGCTTAGGTGGTGCTCCTAAGATAGATTTACCCTTGTCTATGTTCTCACTAGCTAAAGCAGTTTTGACTTCATTGTTCTCAAATTCAACATTATTAGCAGGAGAAACAAACACAGTAGTACTAGAAGAAGCAATATTAGAAAAAGAGAAATCATACTCCAAACTGGTTCGATTAGAAGCAGATTTTTGAATGCTGAGCATTTCACTAAGCTTTGCACTTGAAGTCCTCTCCAACAGAGCTTTGACTTGAAACAGCTCCGCTTCAAGCTTCTTGGTTTTCTCAGCCAAGAAATTGTTCTCAAATCTCAGTGCTCCAATGGTCTGATTAGCTATATTAAACTTCGTGGAGATTTCTTCTCGTTCAAGCTCCACATCACTAAGCTTCTTAATGGCCAACCTATACAATTTCTCATGCTTTTCAGAGACCTTGTACAATTTAGCATAGGCAGTATGGATGTCATCCTATTCATCCATATTTTCAAATTTAGACTCCACCAAGTCCTCTTCTTCATCCACTTCTTCAACAATCCCCTCAGTATGATTTACAGTGGCAGTGAAGGCATTCAGGATTTCATCATCCTTATTATCCGAATCAACCTCAGGCTCGGTGTCACTCAAGGTAGCAGCAATGGCCTTACTTTTCCCAATGGTCTTGAGATACGTTGGGCACTCTTGTTTCATGTGTCCAAAGCCTTGACATCCGAAGCACTTTGATCTGGAAGGAACAGTGTATTGACCGCCATCCCTAGCATCCTTCTTCCCTTTGTCTTGGCTCTTGAACTGTGAAGAACTGGATTGCTTTCGGTCCTTATCAAATCCTTTCGCATTGGCATTCTTCATGAACCTTTTGAACTGCCTTGTGATGTAGGATTTCATTTTAGAATCTTCATCGTCAGAAGACTCATCTGTGTCAATGTTCTTGGCCTTCAATGCCATGCTCTTACCTTTACTTGATTTCCCAATCCTTGTCAAACCCAACTCATAGGTTCGTAGATTGCCAACCAACTCTGTCAAAGGAATTTTGTCAATGTCCTTTGATTCCTCAATTGCAGTGATCTTGTCATGAAATCTCTCAGGTAGAGATCTGAGCACATTTCTAACAATCTTGGGTTCGGGAATAGTTTCCCCAAGATTAAAGGCTGAGTTCACTATGTCCTTGAGCTTGGCATAGAACTCATCGAATGACTCATCCTCCTCCATCTTAATCTCTTCAAAGCTTGTGGTAAGCCTTTGAAGCTTTGAATCCTTGACAGCCTTAGTTCCTTCATAGGTTGTCTGGAGGATAGTCCATGCTTCCTTCGCAGTTTCAGTGGAGGATATCTTCTTGAACTCCTTATTCGTGACCGCACTGAATAAAGCATTCAATGCCCTGCTGTTGAAGTTTGCCGCTTTGATCTTAGCATCATCCTAATCAGCCGACGCTTCCTTTGGCTTGGTCCAGCCTATCTCCACAGCTTGCCACACTTTTTCATTTAATGATTGCAAGAAAACTCTCATGCATACTTTCCAGATGCATAGTTAGTGCCATCAAATAAAGGAGGTATAATTAGTGATTGTCCTCTATCCATGACAACAGGGGTCAATGGATCACACGGCAAAGATTAATCCTAATCAGAGTGTGCCTGCTCTAATACCACTTGATAGGCCAAGAATGTATTGACCCCTTAAGTAAATTAACCAATTAATTAGCCAAGTAAATTAATTAAGTCAATTTAACATGCAATAAGTATGGTAGCACAAACAAATCACCAAATAACTAAATGCAATGGAAAATAAAGTTGACACAATGATTTGTTTACGAATGGGGAAAACCTCTAAGGCAAAAACCCCACCGGGTGAATTTAAAGTCACCACTCCCGAGAATCCACTATTATCACAATAAGTGGTTACAAGTAAAGGAATCGCAGTATCTTATACCAACCTACAGTTGAACCCTTACCCCAATACACAATTGGACTTATTCTATAGTGACAATCTCTCCTTTTCAATGCACGGATCCAAGTACGTGACTAACCAATCGATGCACGGATCCAAGTACGTGACTAACACACCAATTTGAGAAAGATGTTGGCTGCAAAGTTCTTCAGTTCATCCACACGATGAAGATCACGAAGCTCCTTGGTCACAAAACCTTATGGTGTACAAACACAGCATAAAACCTTTGCATAAAACCTTTGCATAAAACCTTTGCATCAAGTTTTCATCAACTTGCATCATGTGTGACGGCCCTTAAAATAATCCTTATATATGTTTAGGGTTGTGAGAAAAGAAAGTCTAAAAACATACACATGGATATGCGTGAAAAGAGATTTGAAAAACAGATTTTCGTTATTCTCGATAGATATAGCTGTCGAGATTATCTGTCGAGTTTCACATTTTAAATCTCGATAGATACATCTGTCGAGCTATCTGTCGAGCTTTAAAACACATCACTTCTTCACTTGATTCTTGGACAGATTTGCATGGCTTCAATACTTGAACTTTAACTTTTGTTCCTTGAAGTATTAAATACATCCTAGATCTACGCAATTACAAGTAAAGTGCGTTTTGTCAAAGGATTAGCCAATTCTAAATTACATATGTTCTTAACATGATCCACATATGTCCTAACAGTATTTATATATTTTGTAGCCGTCAAAGGCAAATCAAATTATTATTAATAAAATACAGACTTTTTGTTGAATTCTTTCTCTGGTGGATTCCAATTTATCACATTGTGGATTCAAGGACTCCCTCGTGAATTTGAGAATTACTACCCAGAAACTAACAGTTTAGTTTCTGTCAATCAAAGAGAGTATCGTGTGTGTTTTATTCAGACTTCCGTGACATCACATTCCTTGGGGCATTAACACACCAAATACTCACCAAAGGAAAAAGTTAGACTTTATAACACAGATCATAATAAGAACAACCAATCCCTTTCATTCTCCATCTCCTCCTTCCTTCCTAGCTAGGGCTATTTGAGTATAAAAGTTCTAAAAGTGAGTTTATTGACTTCACTTTCCAATCATGAAAACCTATATATATAGAATCTCACGTTCTAGCTCTACTAGGATTAGGGGGGCCACGGCCCCTCCAAAATTAAAATAAATAAATAAATAAGAAGAAAAACATCTTTTATTTTATGTATAGTTATTAAAAACTTTGAATATTCAGTTACAAAAATAGAAGTTAGCCCCAAATATTTAAGTTTGTCCAATGATACGAGGGTTAGGTCAAAATAGGGAAGGCGGTTCAGACTAGAGCATAAAACAATCTTCATTAATTGGTATACAACCTCCATCATGTTTTTGCCAGTGAATAAAATATACAGTAATAAAAATCAGTACATCCAAATCAGGGTCCCCTTTGTTTCGATGAATCAAAATTCAATCACTTTTGCAATAAAGAAATAATTGACAGAACCAAGGCCAGCCCTTCCACTAGGCCAATTAGGCAATTGCCTAAGGCCCCCAAGTGGAAGGTAGGCCCCAAAATTTTAGAAAAGAAGGGATAGTAGGGGAAAAAAAATTTAGTTTCAGATGAATCTAAAAAAATCTGGCAAATCTTTTTGACCAAAAAACAAAACTTTTGATATATCCGGTTAAACATGGGTAGCACAAAAAAATTCTTTGGTCAAAACAAAATCAATTGTCCCAAAAATAACATCATTATCCTCTAGACAAACCAAAATTCAACAAGATAAAGTACAAATCCAGTCTAAGAAACTAACCACAAAACAATCACAAATCAAAACAAATAAAAAACCTCAAATTCCTAAATTTTTTAATGTTTCTGTTTCTCATTCTTGCTTTGCTTCTCTCCCCGCCTCTCTCATTCTTTCTCTCCATTGTTGCTGGCTGCCTAGCTCAAGTTTCCTCCGATCTAAATCCTCTGATCACATCTGATCTGAAAACTTTGAACTGAGGACTGAGGACTGCCGACTGCCTTTTTTTTTTTTTTTTTTGTGTGCTGCAAATGCGTTTTGATTCTGGTTTTGACTTTTGAGGTATAAGAGCTTGGCTTTCTCTACTTTTTATTTGTTAAGATTGGGTCTGTTTATATTGAGCTATGGCTGGACGTTTGGGCCTTCTTGGCTGGGCTTGTACTTTTGTTATGGTTGTGCTTATTTTATTTTAATTTTTTTAATTTTAATCTTGTGTTTATATATATATATATATATATATATATATTAGTTATTGGTAATAAAATGAATAAGTCTTTATTTATGCTGGTTGAGATTGCTAAAAACTTGTTATTGTTCGATAAAACTACAACAATACTTTTTATATAAATCAGGTTCTATTTCTCATATGCTCTACACTTGAAAGTTATTTTTTATTTTAGTCTTTATAAATATATTGTTTGATTAGAAATGTTTACTAAAAAATATGCATTTGGATATGAAAAACTTAAAAAAATAAAAATAAAAATAAAAATTAATTGAGTCTCAAAAAGGATCAATGGATAAATTTGTTATTAGTAATAAACAAAATATAACACAAAATTTAGATGAAAATATCACAAATGAGCAAGAAATTCACCAAAAGTGTTAGAAGATAATGAAATGATACAATTGCAAGATAACAATGATGTTCAATTTTGCAATACAACAAATCTTGATAATGAACTTCAAAATAATTTAGAAGAAAATGAAAATAATGATGAAAATGTCACAAATGAACAAGTTCACCATAATGATGTTTAACTAGAAGAAAATGAATATAATAATGACATGTTGAATTATATACCTTCAAATATTTATGATCCAGGAGATGTTAGAAGAGCTTGAATACAAAAATTTAATTAGTCAATTTGCATCTCAAAAGGCAAGAAAAATAGATTTTAAATGAAATATATTATAATATAAAAATATTAAATAAATATTAATTTAATTAATATATAATTATAAAAAATGTCCTATTTTAGTTATCGCCTTAGGCCCCAAAATGTCTAGGGCTAGCCCTGGACAGAACCTTAATGGAAATCATATAATAAGCCCCAATGTCCACATCTGCATGAACTCTTTAACTTATTAAGCTAAAGAACCAATATGGTAGAAGTAACATATTGCAAATTCTAACCGTTTCCATTTTTTCAAGTCTTTTTTCTTTATAGGTAAAACAAGACTACCTTGTGAAAATAAACACAAAGTAGTCTAATAAAGAATTACAATTAGAAAAATATCTATACATGAAACGACTCTATAAAGGATTGAACAAGGTTACTATTTGTGAGACTCGATACAAAAGACCACTTATAAGAACTATTGAAAGATGCTTGCAATTGAGTTGATGTGCATTCCACATCTTCAAAAGTACGCCGATTTCTTTCTCTCCATATAGTCCTCGTCAAACATAAAGGAATAAGATTACAAATATTGAATTAGGTCCCCTACCCCACCACCCATATAATAAATCAAGAACTTCCTCCAGAAATACGCCCACTAACCCCAAACATCCTGAATGTAAAACTCCACAACTCAAAAGCCATACTACAATGAATCAAGAGGGTTCTACATAGGGTCCGTTTGGATAGAACTTATTTTGCTGAAACTGAAAACTGAAACTGAAAATACTGTAGCAAAATAATTTTTAAATGTATAAATAGTACCGTGAGACTCATTTTTAATGAAAAAGTTGATAAAAACTGAGATTTGTGGGTTAAAATAGTCAAAAGTTGCGGCTACTGTTCATGAACAATGCATGAACAGTAGCCGCTGTCCCCTGAAATGAGCGCTGAAAAAAAAAAAAAAAAAAAAAAAAAAAAAAAAAAAGGAGGTGAAAGCGCAGGAAACGCGGACGCAGGAAACGCAACGCGTATCCAAACGTCCTCATAGTCTCCCACTATAACGGCACATACAACAACAACTCACTATTGAATAACCCATATTGATGAGGTTCTCACAATCAAGATTTTTTCCCTAAGCCGCTGTACGCAAAAAAAGAAACTTTCGGAGGAGCCTTGGCCCTCCATATTTAAATCTCAACCAATCTTTAATTTTTGAACTTGTTTACGCTAAGGAAGGAGCAACAGAGTGTAAATTACACACACATTTCATATTTTATTGAGACATTCATCAACCTAGTCGAGTAACTACATAAACTAAATTGTAACCAAACGCAAACATAATTGCAAGTAAAATAATACCAATGAGTATATAAACTTCGATTGTAACAAAACATGAAAACAATCATAATCAAGAGTAAACCAGTCTAGTCAAGAAAAGTTTGTAACCAGATTTGTCATACCTGTACCATTGCCAGATAAGCAACGGCCCGATTCATAAGACACGAAATGTGCCCATCGTCCAACTCCACCACCTTAGTATACTGAGCAATTGCAGTATCAAAATCATTCTTAGCGTACGCTGCATTGCCCAATTCCTGTTCCTTACATGCCTGCGACTCACTATCCATCCCCTCCTCCACTGTCAACTCCATCAGGTCTGTTTCCTTCGCCGGCTTAGCCTCCAATCCATGCGTCCCTTTCTCTCTGACCATAACGGCAAAGGCGAAGACTCAGGCATCTCTGTGTTTACATTAGCAAAGCTCCAAGCTTTAGCAATGGAGGTCATAAAGGGAGAGAATTGAGATTTGTGAAAAATGCTTCATAGAATAATGATTACAACGAACTCAGTGATAATATACACTAACAGAGAGCGGGAAATGTAACTAACTCATCTAACTATTTAACAATTAACGTAGAACCAATGACTAAATGACACCTGTCAATAACAACTAACTAATTAAATAAAGACTAAACTACAAGTAGTTTTACAAGCTCTCAGAGTATGTTTAGTAGACTGTAATATACACTATAATGTAATAGTTATACTTATATTTTATCTATTCAATAGTTTTGTTATATTTTTATTATAGAGAATAGTCCTTATAAATAGTTATTTTTTAAAACGAGGAATAACTATTTATCTCTAAAAGGGTTGTAATAATTATTTCTTAGTAGGTGACATAATTTCTAAATATTGTAGCAAAATACTGTAGCAAAATAATTTTTAAATACTATAGCAAAATAATTTCTTAGCAGATACTTATGTTAGGGTCCGTTTGGATACAACTTATTTTGCTGAAAACTGAAAATACTGTAGCAAAATAATTTTTAAATGTGTGAATAGTGCCGTGGGACTTATTTTTAATATTTTTTCTGAATAAAATAGTTGTGGGTCCCATGAATAGTGCGTGAACAGTGTGTGAACAGTAACTTTGTGTGCGTGAACAGTAACTTTGTCTCCTACCCAGAAACACGTGCATCAATAAAAAAAAGAAAAAAAGAAAGGAAAACGCCAGACGTAGACGCGCTGGCTTTTTCGGCCGAATCCAAACAGTCACTTAATTTAAATTTGGTCTAGATGGAAACAAAACCTAAGCTGAAGCTTAAGTCTAACATAAATATAAATTCTATTTTTGTTATTTTTTTTTTAAAAAAAATTCTTCGATTCTCATTGCCAACAATTATATCAATAGCTTGTCAAAGTCAAACCAGACCTTTCTTTTTTTTATTCTTTTTTTTTTTTACTCTTCGGATTTTGCATTAATAATTAATAACTCACTTTGCACAAAAATATAAATATTATATGGGACTTGTGACGCAAAATTATTGAAAATCTAATTGGATTTTCTCTTAGCTATGATCATCCAAATTAGGTTTGTGCAACAACCTTCTTAATTCACCTAAAATGGCCAACTTGTTTCGCTCCCCATGGATATGATACTTATTTCTAAGTGATCGGGTTGGGCAAGTTCAACTCTTAAAGTGGCAGGGCAGGTTGAGTTTTTCAAAAAGACACAACCAACTGGCCCAACCCACCTATATATATATATTTATCTCTTGTTAGTTTTTATCAAATATCAAATATAATATTTATTTATTAACTCCATGATTTACACATGTTAATATGGAAAATGTGATACTTTCCCAAAATATTCGTAAGCATACATAGTGACATAGATATACTTAATATCTTCTTCTTCTTCTTCTTCTTCTTCTTCTTCTTCTTCTTCTTTTTTTCTTTTTTTTTTTAATAGAAAAATTAGAAAATACTCACACTATAAGACTTATGTACTTTGATCTATGTAAAATGGACATTTCCTATGATTCACTTTAGTTGTATAATTTTGTCCCAAGTCCTTCATTGCTTTATAGAATTTAGAGGAAATACTTTTTAAATTTATTCGTAAATGGTAAAATAAAATTTGAAGTTTAGTATACAACCCATAACTAAAATTAACCTGCCTATTCCGCCCAATCTACTGAGTTGAAATTGCCCAAATTTTCAACCAACTCGCCATTTTTGTAGATTGGAAGGTCGGTGGTGGTTTGGTTCCAACCTGTTGATTGCAGATTGATTTAGATTTTTAACCTCAACCCTACCCGATCTAACCTATGCATAGTCTTAATCCAAATCATAAAATTTCAAGAATTTTCACAAAAGTATTGTTTGTACATCATTGCTCTTAAAAATTTGAAATGGTAATGTAATTTTAGTAAACAATCTATGAAAAAAATAAATTGAAATACTTATTTAGTCTCTAGCCTTTACACGATATATCAGTTTGGTTCCTAAGGAATATCATTCTGTAATTGTTGTTGTGCATATGATTTGTAACTGAAATCTCAATTTTTCTTTCTGCTTCTACTTTCATACACTCTGATGGATTGTTACTTTTATTTTGATATTTATTTTTTCCTGTTTGGAAACTTAGAAAATAGTTGCTAAGAGGTTGAGAAAATAGTTAATACTCTTCTTTTGTTTAATAGGTTAGAGACTAAACTAACACGTTTAAAACATTAGGGATCAAATTGATACACACTTTAAAGATTAGAAACCAAATAGATAATTTACTGAAAATAATTGATAAGTTACAAATGGGCCCTACGGGTTTTAAACTCACAAGCTTTCTACTCATTCTAATGAGAGAAAGAGTAGATAAGTTACAAATTGACTCAATGGGTTTTAAACCCACAAGCTCAACCTCCACTCATTCTAACGAGAGAAAGAGGTGTCATTTGAATTAGAATTCAATGGTTTTATGACCATTCTATTCTATTTCTTTGTGAACTCCCAAATGAAAGCTAAGTGAACAAACTTAAACTAATTAAATACTGACTTAATTTCTCTAGTGCTTGTTTGATTATTATTTCTTAGAAAAATGGTAGGATGGCCTACGAACCTAAAAATTCCATAGAGCACTTACATCAATGTCAAATTTACACATTTAAGCCCAAAAACTACTCACATCTCTCAATTTATAAGAGCACTTGCATCAATGCTTGTATTATAGAAAAATTACCACATTTATTAGCACTCACATAAGTTGGTTTATAATAATAAAAAATTTGTAAAATTTACATAATTTTTCCTAAATATGACCCACGTCAGTTAGTGTATAATTATATAAATTTACAAGTTTACTACAATAACTGTGTAAATTTTATACTGACACTATTTATTTTACATTTATTTTTTTATTCTTTATTTTACATATCTTGAGGAAGAAGAAAGATAGTAGATGGTGATTGTTGTGTGTGAAGAAAAAGAAACAATTAAAATCAATCAATAAAAATTGATATTTTAATGAAATATAGTGTAAAATAGATAATTTGAAAAGTTAATATGTATATTAAAAAAAATGTAAATTTTTAAGCTAAAATGGGCATAAATTTTTGCACTTATTGATGCAAATATTTTTAGTCAACTAAGCCCAAAATTTACCAACGACAAGTCATTCAATGTAAAAATATATTATTACTATGTGTAATTTATGTTACATTTAATTTTTATTCTTTATCTTAAAAATGAATGAAAAAGTGGATAAAGATTATTGTATATAAAAAAAATAAAAAAAAAAATTTTAAATAGATATTTTTATGAAATGCGTGTAAACAAGATAATGTGAATTTTGTTTTGGAAGAGATGGTTCTGTAAAATAAGAACGAGCAAACTGCGAATTATTTATAAGGCGCGAATAACCAATACCTGGAAACAAGCTTCTCCTTGGTTGCTGTTCCGCAAGGTCGCCGCCGTTTTTTATGAGTTCCTCGGAGATCTCGGTTTTGGCATTCAAAACAGCATAGAAAAGGTTGAAGAGGTCCATGCAAGAAGGAGATGGGGAGATCAAAGGAGCTGAGAACAAACCAGAAGTACTGGCCATAAACACGTTGTGCCAAAGTGGGCTCAGCTCATGCTTCAGCAAATAACTCTGCGGCTCTATCACCGGCGAGAAAACCCATCTGGGATCGGCAGCAAAGTCGACGGCGATGGCGATAATATCCCGGGATGAGTACTTGCCTGACTTAATATTTCTACTACTTCCAACATAGCAGTAGTTGTGTTAGTACTGTCGGCTCTGTCTCTGTCTCTTTTTGATGGGCTGGCCTTTACTATAGTCTATAGAGGCCAGCCTCGCCGCCGGCAAGAAAAACCCATCTGGGATTGGAGGCAAAGTCGACGGCTCCGGCGATCCCGGATGTGTACTTGTCTGACGTAATATTTCTACTACGACTCCTACACTTCTTCTTTCAACATAGCAGTAGTTGTGTTAGTACTGTTGGCTCTGTCTCTATCTATTTTTGATGGGTTGGTCTTTACTATAGAGGCCAGTCTCGCCACAGATACTAAATCTCCGTCGCTGGAATAGCCTGAGAGGCTTTGGACCATGGACATGAAGTCACTGTGTGAGGTTTGGTAAAAAGTTACTCGCCGGCGATCTAGTACCACCAACCAAATAAAATAATATAGCTTTTAATATATATATATATATTTTTTTTTTTTTCTTTCTTAACTACAGTAAAAAGCATGTTGCAATGGCAGAGGAAAAACCAAAAAAATTTGGTTATTGAGCTATAGTGCACAGTCATCTTTGGTTGTGCACGGTAGCTCAACAGCCAAATTTTTTGACTTTCCTTCTACCATTACAACATAACTTTTAGTATTAATGGTGTTAAAAATAACAATATGAGTTTTTAGCAGCACAAATACTAGTGCACTAAGTGAAGCTATAGATAAAAGTTTTAGCTCTTAGAGCCTTCACAATAATACTTTTAAAAGCTAAAATGTCAAATTTTAGCATCTCATTCCACAAAAAACACCCTACACCAAAGATGCTATTTTTATAAATTTTAGCATATGAGCTACAATAGACTGCCATAAATGGCAGTTTACTGTAGCTCAAATCTTATAACAAGAAATATTATTATATTCCTTAAATAAGTGGAGTTGTTTTTAATGTTTGTAGAGGTAGTTTTTTATTATTATTTTAATAAGTTATTTATATTATTTTAAATAAAACAGTAAAAAATAGAACTTTTAATTTAAAGTGTATTATAAAATATGATTTTAAAATTGATAAAATAATTTTTGGAGATGTTAAATGTTAAAATTTTTGAAAACTTTAATAAGAATGCTCTTAAGCTCCTGCAAACTGCCATCAATAGCAATGCACTAGAGCTCCAAGGTAAACAAAAGAAAAATAATATTATATTCCATCTCCCCTTCCTCTAAAATACTATTTTCTCTTTCCTCATGGTTATAACTTTTTCCTATTTCTCATCTCTCTTCCCGATCAGTCCTCCCTTTCTTTCTTTTTCCTTTCTTCCTCCATCCCCTCGCCGATGCCATCTACTCTGCCCAATCGCCCAACCGCTGAAGGACCCACGCCCCAAGCCACCGCCGACCCATCTCTCACGCGGTCTCCACCTCTCCATCTCTCACACGATCTCTTCTTTCTCCGCCCCTCCATCTCTTCCCTCTCCTCTTGATATGGCTGTGGTGGTGGTAGTGGTGTTTGATTTTTTTTTTTTCCGTGGGTTTGGTGGTTGTGGTGGTGGGTTGGTGGCTATGGTGGTGGTTTGGTGTTTGATTTTCTATGTGGGTTTGGTTGTGACTTTGGGTTGTGGTTGAAATGGTGGTTTGGTGTTTGATTTTGTCTATGGATTTGATTTTGGCTATGGGTTTGGTTGTAACAGTGGATTATGGTTAAAATGGTGGGTCGGTGGTGGCGGTGGCCGGTGGTGATGGGTTGTGCATTTTTTTCTTTTTCTTTTTTTTTCGTGGATATTTTATTTATTTATTTTAATAAGTTGTTTATATTATTTTAATTAAAGCTGTAAAAATATAGGGTTATTGATGTTGAGTGTATTGTAAAGTGAGACGATAAAATAATCGAAGTAATTTTTTTGTAACGTTAAATTGCTAAATTTTTTATACTACTAATGTTGATGCTCTAAGTTACAAAAGTCAGTTTAAACAAATTCCTTTTTAACTTTTTGTGATCAAAAGTTAGGAAAGTTAGTTTTAGCATGCGTTTGCTGGAGGGTGCGTTTGTCGGAGGGTTATTGTGCATTTTGTATTTTTGGTTAGGTTTCACGGTCTTGTTCACGATCTAGTTAAACTTGTGAAAACGTAGATTTTGAGATAAATCTTGGGTTCTATGGCACTATTTATAACTTAAAAATTATTTTGTTATTGTGTTTTCAGTAATAAGTTTTTAGTTTTCAACAAAATAAGCGGTATTCAGTCATTGAATTAAAAAAGTTTTTTTTTAAAAAAGTTAAAAGTTAAAAAAGGTAAAAAATGAAATAGTTGAAATTTTTTGTGAGTGATTTAGGGGTATTGGAATTGACGTCAAACTTTGAACCTTTATGTGTTTCATGGCATTAAAACCAACACAGCAACAAGGAACAAGTACAAATGCACATTGGCAAGGCAAACAGAACCACACAAGAGATTGCCATAGGATGACCTTTATGCGTATCAAGGCATTAAAACCAACGCAGCAACAAGGAACAAGTACAAATGCACAATGGCAAGGAAAACTGATGGAGGACCATGGCAGCAACTATTGAAGACATATAGAAGGCGTCCTAAGACTTTTAATTAGTTTTTAGTGTTAAGGGTATTTTAGTAATTTTATTTTTTCTGGAATAGGCTGTGTTTTTAGTCCATTAGGTTTTATTTTAGTTATTTAATTTGGGTTTAGTATTAAAGCCCAAGGAGTCCAAATTCTAGTCTTATTAGGTTTCCTAGTTGTATTAGGATTAGGTTTCCTAGTTGTACTAGGATTAGGTTTAGTCTTCTATTTAAAGAGTTGTGGTATTTTCTATTGAGGCAGAGATTAATAATATTTTCAGATTCTAGAGCTATAAGCATGTTACGGTTTGTGTGATGCCAAGGAACCCTAGGAGTGATTCTTAGGAATTTATCTTTTATTTACTATTCACTATTACTATTCACAGCAACCTAAATCTTGTTTTTTTTTTTTTTCACCTTTGTTTCATTCCTAAAGCCCTATTAAACCTAGTTTCCCCTTGTCCTACGTCAATTTGGTGTCAAAGCAGGGATTTTACATCATGTCTACACGATCAGGGAGATTGTTTAGGGGAATATTGAGTGATGGTGAGTGCGATGATTTTATTTTTTAAATCTTGGCTCAACTCGATGAATTTAACCTTCGATTGAATGATGTAGAGAGTCAAATTTCTAAACCTAATGACCAAGAAGTTGCTGTTACAGTAGGAGAAACATCTAGAGCTAATAAGGGTGAGAAAGATAAGAAGGAAGAGGAACAAACAGCAAAAGAGCGTGTCAACACCCATCAAGGATCTAAATTGAAGGGGTATCATACCCAAAGAGTACCACAAGATTCAATTCTTGAGTGGGTTAGAGATATATTTGAAAGAAGGCGAGATGAACCTTATGATACAGCTAGTGACATCACAAAGAAGGTAAGAATGGAAGTTCCAGACTTTGAAGGAAGGGTTGATCCCACAGTATTCTCAGATTGGATTGCTTCTATTGAGAAGTATTTTGATTGGTATGAAATGGAAGACGATAGGCGAGTAAGGTTTGGTAAAATGAAGCTTGTAGGCTTGGCGAAAGTGTGGTGGTCTGGTGTCGAAAACGATATAAGGAGAATAGGCCAATTGCCCATAGGCACATGGCAAGAGATGAAGATTAAGCTTCGAGAAAAATATATGCCTGCTAATTATCGAGATAAGTTGTGTGAACAACTTTCTAACTTGAAGCAAGATAGCATGTCAGTAGCCAAAGAGCCTTGTCAAACACTAGCTCAATTCAAGACTGGTTTGAGGGCTGATATACGAAGGGAGATGCTTAGATAACTTGTCTATAATGTGGAATATGCATTCCAAGTGGCTCTAGACATGGAGGAATACTTGAGTTATCCAATTACTAGGAAAATTGGATCACAAACCTGGGAGACAACATATAAAAGATTTGCTGAGTCAATTAGTGGTGCTAAACCATTTAACCGATCGAATGGATCAAAACCATCTACCAATTTGGCTGAATCTAAAGGCAAAGGAGTCATGTCAAATAATTCTAGTGGAAAGGAATTTAAATGCTTTAAGTGTGGTGAAGTAGGTCATATGGGTTATCAATGCCCAAAGAAGAGAAGCTTACACATTGGAGTTGAAGATGAAGAAGAACGGATACAGCAAGATGAAGATCATAAGAAAGACGCATTTGATTATGGGGCGTTTACTGTAGATGACTTGGAGGAGGATGAAGTGGATACTTCTCTTTTATCTGTAGTGAGATGTATTTTAGCAGCCCCTAAAGTAGAGAAAGAGGATTAGAGGTGAACTTCAATATTTTAGATGTTGGTTCGTTGTGGAAACCAAGCAAAGAAGCTTATAATTGATGGGCGAAGTTGCATGAATGTTGTGTCATCTTTCACAGTTGAACACCTTAGGCTTCTGGTTGAATCTCATCCTCAACCATACAAAGTGGCTTAGATAGACAACACTTCTATTCCAATAACTCATAGATGCCTTATTTCTTTTTCTTGTTGTATCTATAGTGATTCTATCGTGTGTGATATAATTCCTATAAAAGTTACACATATCCTTCTTGGTCGACCTTGGCTCTTTGATTGAAATGTAAAACATTATGGGAGAGAAAATACCTATGCTCTAATGATTGGTAAGAATAAGGTCGTTTTGAAACCAATGACTCTAGCCGAGATGAATAAATTCAAAGAATCAAAACCAAAAGTTGTTGAAGTTAATAAGAAAAGAGATCTTGAAAACAATACCAAGCTATTCCATGTTCTTACCAAGAAGAAATTTCAAGTAGAAAGCCGTAAGGCTGGTGTTGTCTTTGCTATAATTGCGAAAGAGGTAAGAGAGCCAACTGTGGGTTGTGATGTCGACATGCCTTTAGAGGTATCTACTTTGCTGTCTGAGTTTTCTGATGTAGCACCAAAAGATTTGCCTAATGAACTTCCTCCTTTACGTAGCATCCAACATGCAATTGATCTTGTACCGGGATCCCAATTGCCTAATCTTCCAGTTTACCGCATGAATCCAAGCAAACATGTTGAGCTTAAGAAGCAAGTAGAGGAGCTACTGTCCAAGGGATTTATTTGAGAAAGTTTGAGCCCCTGTGCTATTCCAACTTTGTTTACACCTAAAAAGGATGGTTCTTGGCGCATGTGCGTTGATAGTCGTGCTATTAACAAGATTACAATTAAGTATTAATTCTCAATTCCTCGACTTAACGATATGCTAGATGTAATGGCTGGTTCTACTATTTTCTCCAAGATTGATCTTAAAAGTAGATATCATCAAATACGTATAAGGCTCGGTGATGAGTGGAAAACCGTTTTTAAAACCAAAGATGGTCTTTATGAATGGCTAGTCATGCCATTTGAACTCTCCAATGCACCAAGCACATTCATGAGATTCATGACGCAGATCTTCCAGCCTTTTATTGGTCGCTTTCTTGTCATCTATTTTGATGATATTTTAATATATAACAAGACAAATGAGGAACACATTTTTCATCTTCAACAAGTTATGAGAGTTCTTCATCAAGAAACTCTATGTGAACATGAAGAAGTGCACCTTTATGAAGTCGAGTGTCCTGTTTTTGGGCTTTGTTGTTTCTTCTAAAGGTGTGGAGGTAGATCCAGATAAAGTCAAAGCCATTCGAGATTGGCCAATTCCTACTACTTTGAATGAAGTTCGTAGTTTTCATGGGTTGGCTAAATTCTATAGGTGCTTTATTAAAAATTTTAGCACTATCATGGTTTCAATTACTAGTTGTTTGAAGAAGGGTCAGTTTGTTTGGACAAAGGCAACATTGAAGGCTTTACAAGCAACGGATGATTAAAACTCTTGTCCTAGGCCTTCTAGACTTTTCTAAAGTTTTTGAGGTAGATTGTGATGCCTCTCAAGTGGGCATTGGAGGTGTACTCAATCAAGGACACCCAATTGCATACTTCAGTGAGAAGCTTAACGATGCAAAGCAGAAGTATTCTACTTATGATAAGGAGTTTTACGCTTTGGTTCAAGCGCTTCGCCATTGGCATCACTATCTGATGTTAAAGGAGTTTGTGTTGTACTCAGACCATAAGGCACTCAAGTACATTAACTCTCAAAGAAAGTTAAACTATCGACATGGTAAATGAGTTTCTTTCTTACAATCATATAGTTTTTTTATCAAACATATGGCTGGTACAGAAAACAAAGTAACTGATGCACTTAGTCGAGTGGTATTCATTCTTTCTTCAATGGCAATTCAAGTTGTGGGTTTTGATTTGCTAAAGAGGGACTATCCTTCTTGCAAGGATTTTCGCATTATTTATGCTAGTTTGGTGGCTGGACAACATGCTGAATACTTGGATTTCTCATTGCATGATGGTTACCTCTTTAAGGGTACTTGTCTTTGCTTTCCTAATACTTCTATACGTGAAGAAGTTATTTGAGAGGTACATTCTGGTCTGGTGAAGTAGCAGGGCATTTTGGGAGAGATAAGACCATAGCTATGGTTGAAGACCGATTCTATTAGCCAAGCTTAACGAGGGATGTGGCCAGAATTGTTTTAAGGTGTAGGGTTTGCCAAGTATGTAAAGGAAATAAGAAAAATACAGGTTTATATACAACTCTTCCTATACCACATAAGCCATGGCAAGATCTAAGTATGGATTTTGTCTTAGGCTTGCCTAAGACTCTTCGAGGTAATGATTCCATCTATGTTTTCGTAGACTGTTATTCAAAAATGGCTCACTTCATTGCTTGTTCTAAAACTACAGATGCTGTTCATATTACTAAACTCTTCTTTAAAGAGATTGTTCGTCTTCATAGGTTGCCTAAAACCATTGTCTTAGATTGAGATGTGAAGTTTAGGAGTTACTTTTGGCATACTTTATGGAAAATGTTGAATACACAACTGAAGTTTTCTTCTTTGTTCCACCCACAAACTGATGCTCAAACTGAAGCAATTAATAGGATTTTAGGTGATATTCTTCACTGTCTTATGGGAGATCATGCTGCTAGTTGGGACTAGATTCTTCCTTTGGTTGAGTTTACTTATAATAGCTCTATAAACAGATCTATAGGATATAGTCCTTTTGAATATGTGACAGGTGTACTTCCTAGGAAACCAATTAACTTGGTTCCTCTACCTAACACAGCCCGTCCTAGTGTTGAAGCTAATGCTTTTGCTAAGCATATTCATGACATACATGATGAGATTAGAAGAAGAATTGCAATGAGCAATGAAATTTACAAGACATATGTTGATTTGAGGAGATGGTTTGTTGAATTTGAAGAAGGACACATGGTTATGGTACGGATCAAGTCTAAACGCTATCCTAAAGGCACCTACAAAAAGCTTCATTCAAGGAGTGTTGGTCCATATAAGATTCTTAAGAAAATCAGCTCTAATGCCTATGTCCTTGACTTGCCAAAACACATGGAAATAAGTAATGTCTTTAATGTTGAAGATCTTACCATGTATCATGGTCATGATGATGATGAATTTGCTGATGCAACAACAGTTCGTCTTCCACCAACCCCAAAATTGAAAGAAGAGATTAAAGATATTGTCGATCATCAGGTGGTTTCTACTAGGAGTGGGGGTTACGAAAAGTATCTTGTGAAATGAAAAGGGCATCCGCTTTCAGATTGTACATGGATTACATATGAAGAACTTCTTGCACTTGATCATGATCTTTATGACGGATTCCATGCTTTTAACTCATTGGGGTCGAGTTCTTTCAAGCTGAGGAGAGTTGATGGAGGACCTTGGCAGCAACCATTGAAGACATATAAAAGGCGTCCTAAGACTTTTAATTAGTTTTTAGTGTTAAGGGTATTTTAGCAATTTTATGTTTTCTGGAATGGGCTGTGTTATTAGTCCATTGGGTTTTATTTAAGTTTAGTTATTTAATTTGGGTTTAGTATTAAAGCCCAAGGAGTCTAAGTTCTAGTCTTATTAGGTTTCCTAGTTGTATTAGGATTAGGTTTCCTAGTTGTACTAGGATTAGGTTTAGTCTTCTATTTAAAGAGTTGTGGTGTTTTCTATTGAGGCAAAGATTAATAGTATTTTCAGATTCTAGAGCTATAAGCGTGTTACGGTTTGTGTGATGCAAACTATTCCTAGGTGTGGTGCCAAGGAACCCTAGGAGTGATTCTTAGGAATTTATCTTTTATTTACTATTCGTAATTACTATTCACAGCACTATTAACAGCAACACAAATCTTGATTTTTCACATTTATCTCATTCCTAAAGCCCTATTAAACCTAGTTTCCCCTTGTCCTACATCACAAACGGAACCACAGAAGAGATTGCTATAGGAGGCTAGCCCATGTTATTGTCAAGCAACAACCCAACTCACTACGAAGGAGATGGCGATGGACCAGAGCCTTAAAGCTAAATTGTAACCTTTACAACTAGTTTGGATGTCTATTTTACTCCCCCTCCATCCAAATTGACCGAATCCTTATCTATGATGGCTGCTTTGAATAAGAACAAATTAAAAAAAACAAAGACAAGTTTTGAATTTAATTGAGGAAATCCTAGTCTCTAAAATTCAATTGGGTTTAAGTTTTTTGATGCCTTTATTTCATAATACTTCCCTAACTAAATACATAACCAAGCAATGTTAAAAACTAAATATCTGGACTTGCCTTCCACAATGTGGGCTACTAAGATCAAAAACCCAACATACTTGGGTCCATAACAAACCCAAAAACTACAAAATCAAAATGTAATGTTAGCAAGGACTCTTTCAAAGACATCAAACTATATTAGATAACCAAATGCTAAAACGAAGGGAAACTAAAAAGAAGGAACACACCACCGTGCATCTTTGACGCGATGGTCAATCCACGAGTATAAAATGTTTGTGGGGTATGAGAGGTTAAAGGCTGAGGCTCCTCAAGTCTCCATTAGGAAGCTTCACACAAATACATTTTGATTAGGTTAGAAGAAGAATGTACACCAATATTATAATAAATCCACATCCACAGATGTAGCTATGCACCTATCAAATATGTATATGAGAAAGGTTATGATAGTCATTCTAATGGCTACTCCAATCAAAACATGTCCACAAAAAGGATAGATAAAATAAAAAAAAATAAAAAAAAATCATGACCTGAGAATGAGTACCATACGTATATTTGAGCTAACAAACTATGATATAGATATGGATTGAGATCAAGTGTACCTAATGCAATTGCGATGAATGAGTGAGATTTAAAGTTGTAAAAAGAAATTTTAAATCTCAACCATTGAATAAAAAATGGGAAAAAGTAAAAAAAAAAAAAATTAAGAATAGTAAAAAATTGTTGTGAAATGGAGGGGTGTTAACTGAACGGTGCAATTGCATCTGATCTCAATTCGATAAGAATACCAACCAAAAGGACACATAAATAAATCACAACCTTTGATTTAATTTATAATATAATTAAAATAAAATAAAAAACCTAGCTCCATTACATCTCCCCCTAACAAACATATGGTAATCAAAATCAACTTTTTCTTCCCTTTGATTTAGGAGAAATAGATACGCGATCTCCTATATTATATCCTAGAATAAAGTGTTGTTTGCTTCCAAAGACTTTTTTTTTTTTTTTGAGAGAGTTTCAACCTATGGCGTCCGCTCCTGATGATAAGTTTTTATTATCAAACCAAGACATCAATCAGTTTTTAGTGTAGACGGGGATTGAATCCCAGATCTTTTATACAACTATCAGAGATTTTACCAGTTGAGTTAACTGGAACCCACATTTGCTTCCATAGACTTTAAAGAACCATCCAACACAACTTTTTTGAAATGTTCATTTTTAATTAAAGAATATAACACTACTTTATAATAGAATTTTCATCTGATTTGGGTAAAATGGACATCCTTAAAATTTGGAAACCTTTCCAACCTCATGAATACCTTTTGGAGCAACCAAAGGGGCGAGTAATACTTTCGGACAATTAATTAATTTTTTCTTTTTGAGAAAGTTCCTGACAATTAACTTTTTTTTTTTTTTTTTTAGAAGAAGAATGTAACTTTATTAAGGAATATCGGCCATATCGATTAAAATTACATCGTTGAGGTGTAATTTGAATTGGAAAAAATGAACTATTTCGGCCAAAACCAATGAAACTTTATGAAAAACAATAACAATTGTAAAATTAATAACATAACTAAACAATGTACACATATTAGTATAAAAAATGCGATTTACCTTCGAATTTATATTGATCACCATCAATGAGAATTGATGATGCCCAAATCGTCAGTTTAAAATGATCGTCCAGAGGAGAGACGTCCACAGTCAACCTGATCTTAAGAAGATGAATGGTGAAAGGGAGAAATATGGTCACCGGTGTGGTGTTTGTCACAAAGCCTCCGATGCTAAAGTTAGAATGGCTAGAATGAGAAAAGAAGTATTAGAATAACAATGTGCATGAACTAGAGTTTTTTGTGTGTACCTTTTTAGATGGTTGGACCAACAAATCATTTACCATATTGCTGCAATTTTTGCTTGATTTTCTTCCTTCAAATGCTAAGTTGCCAAAAGATTGTTATAAGGCTAAGAAGATTATTAAGGATTTGGGCTTGAGCTATGAGAAGATTCATGCTTGTCCTAAAGATTGTATTTTATATTGTAAGGAGAATGCCAATCTTGAAGTTTGTCCGAACTATAACTGTTCAAGATGGGAAAGTAATGAGTCTAAAGGTCAACAAAGTACTAATGCTTCCTACAAGAAAAAAAAAAAGAAGAAACCTGCAAAGATCCTACGGTGGTTCCCCTTAAAGCCAAGATTGCGACGACTATTTATGTCTCCTGAAACAGCCAATCATATGAAGTGACATGCCAATGGTCATGTGAATGACGGGTTACTGAGGCATCCTACTGATTCTGAAGTTTGGAAATCATTTGACTCTAAGTACATAGAGTTCTCATCTGAGCCTCGTAATGTGAGGCTTGGATTAGCAGCCGATGGATTCAACCCGTATGGAAATATGAGTAGTACTCGTAGTACATGGCCTGTCATTTTGATCCCATACAATCTCCCTCCATGGATGTGCATGAAAAGGTCTTCTTTCATGCTATCATTGTTGATTCCTGGTCCAACCTCGCCCGGGAACGATATAGATGTGTACTTACAACCCCTAGTAGAAGAACTGAAAGAGTTATAGGATGTTGGAGTAAAAACGTTTGATGTGTCTTCCAAAAAAATCATTCCAAATGCATGCTGCATTATTGTGGATCATAAATGATTTTCCTGCATATAGTGATATCTCATGTTGGAGTACCAAATGTGCTCTTGCATGTCCCCCTTGTAACTATGATAGTCAGTCTCGTTGGTTAAGATATGGAAGGAAATTTAGTTACATTGGACATAGGCGATTCTTGGATAGTGATCATAAATTCCATAAGCAAAAACAATCATTTGATGGGCATGTTGATACGAGATCAGCTCATATTACGGTATCCGGAGGGGAAATCATGTTACAAACGGATGCTGTAGTCGATCATGTGTTTGGGAAGAAAACAGTTAATTTGTCCAATAAAAGAAAAAGAGGAGAGGAAGCCTTAACTGTGTGGAAGAAGAGAAGTGTATTTTTCACCTTGCCTTATTGGGAGGACCATGTGTGGCATCACAATCTTGACGTGATGCATATTGAAAAGAATGTAGTCGATAATATAATCGGCACATTGTTGAACTTGGATGGCAAGACAAAGGATAACTTGAAGGCACGCTAAGACTTAAAGGATATGGGTATAAGAAGTGAACTTCACTTGGAAAAGGTTGGGAATGATAAGTCACGTATGCCACATGCCTGCTACCATATGAATGCTAGTGAAAAGGATGGTTTTCTGCAAGTTTTGAAGGATGTAAAAGTGCCAGATGGATATTCTTCAAACATCTCACGTTGCATTAAACTCAAAAAACGCAAGATTAGTGGGATAAAGAGCCATGATAATCACATCCTAATGCAGCTACTTTTTCCGATAGCAATACGTGTATCATTGCCCCTTGAAGTGAGTTCTGTTAGTCCCTTGTCTAGACGAGGAGGTTGCCTGAGGGAATTATGGTCGTCCATCAGCTGCCCCCCTATTCCGAGGTTGTTCAATTTGGAGACGGCCATGGAATGTGGTGAGTTCCCTTCTTTCCCTTTTTTTTTTTGTTTTTTTTTTTGTTTTTGGGTTATGGTGCTTTGGGTTTCCCTCTTTGAAGTTATTACCTTGTGGCGGCATGGCATGTGTCGTGGCCACGGGTCACCTCAAGATTGGTCGGGGGGTCCTTGGTTCCAGCGAAACTTTTCAATTTCCCAAAGGCGCTTCCTTTTTAAACCTCTAGTGTTCTCTCTTTGCGCTTACTTTTGCAAAATTCCAGTCACCTTGTGTTTCTCTGCTCCGAGTTTTTAGCTTCCTTTGGATTTCACCGCTGCGATTTCTGCGCTCATCTTCTCTCCCTTTCAATTTCGCTTCCTTTTTCAGGTACCCCCTTTTACTTTTCTTGCTTTCTTTTTTCCTTTTAACTTCCCTTTTCTGTGCTTCGTTCCCTTTTTGAAATCTTACTTTTTCTGTTTCTTTTTTATGGACTATTCTGGTATTAGGTGTACTTCTCCCTTAGTTACCTTCTTTTTTGCTCGCTTAGGGGCGTTTATAGATTGTTCTAGTGGCCTTTACCCACCGATTAGGGATTTCGCCCTAGGTGATAGTGGTTTGAGTCTAGTGTTGGGTGAGTTATACCCATTGTTGTGCGAGTCCCTAAGTTGGTTTGAGTTGGTACGAGGGGTGCTAAGGAGGGAAAAAATGAGTTCTGAGGGTAGATCCGGTGATTTAGGGGCTATTCTGTCATCTAGCTCCGGTATGGGTGAGGTTGAGACGGATACAACTATCTCCAGGCCAGCGTCTTCCCGTCTATCCGTCCCAGCCTCTCCCCAGCCTTTTCATGCCCTTCAGGAGAAATGTTCTCTGAACAAGGATACCTTCTTTAGATTTAGGGATAGATTCCAATTTCCCAAGGAGACCAAGGTTTGTCTCCCTAAGAAAGGTAAGAAATCCTGTGCTTTTGTCCACGGGGAGGTTTGCTTCTATGAGGCTGCCTTCCTGTGTGGCCTTAGGTTCCCCGTCCATCAATTCATAATGGAGCTCCTCCACCATCTAAACATAGCCCTAGGACAACTTATGCCAAATTCTTGGAGGATCATCATAAGTTGTATGGTGATCTGGACGATCATAGCTGACAGTGATATGATCACACTGAACGAGCTTGTCCACCTTTACCGTCTAAAAGAGTCCAAGGAGTTTGGTTATTATGAGCTCGTGCCTTGGGATAGAAGGTCTCGGCTCATCGCCAATCTGCCTTTGCCCTTCCATTATTGGAAGTCGAGGTACTTCTTCGTGTCAAGTGACTGTTGGGAGACCCTCTCTGACAACTTTTAGGGGGATGTCCTTAGGCTGCTGCGTCAGTGGGAGACCCCTGTACTTGGTACATTTGCTTTGCATTTTTTTTTTTTATCTTTTTCGTTCGTCTTTTTGCTTGGACCATCCCTCTTAACCTTGGGGTTTTTTTATTTTTTTATTTATTTATTTTTTAATTTTTACAGTCAAAGATCATCCATAGTTGGAGAGCAGGTTTGTGGAGCATGTTCGCGTAGCCATTGAGTACGCGAGCACTATTGACGACTTTGACGATTTGGTGGATCCCAGGACTTTAGCCCGTCACTGCTTGGGACTAGAACCTTCCCATTACGTCCTTCGTGCTGCCGTGAAGAAAAAAGTAAGTCTCTTTCGGACGAAAGTAGATCGTCCATCTTTCTCTTTCTTTTCTCATTCTTCTTTTTTCCACTTAACTCCACTTTTCTTCTTTGCAGAAATGACAACCAAGTTTAATCAAGAGTTTTATGCCCGGATTAAGGCAAAGAAAAATGAACCCCTTTCTAGCATTGGCCAGCGCAGGTTGAGGCTGATTGATAGAGAGAATGAGACCACAGAAAAGGGCTCGTCCACCCCGGCTTTGGACAAGGGTCAGGTAGCTTTCTCGGCCCTATCTGTTGAGGAGATTAGCCCTCGTCACAAGAAGCGCAAGGCGAGTGAGAAGGGCAAGGGGAAAATAGGTGCCAGCGTCTGGGCTGACGTAGAGACGGCCCTGGCTCGGGCGAACGAGATTGTTACTCTAGATGAAATGAAGGAGATCTCCGGCGTTCCCTCTCACGAGATGGTGAACCGCCATGTTCACAAACTTGTCTAGGTAACTTTTCTTCGTCTTCTCTCTTCCTTTGTTCTTCCTTTTTTAACACTAAGAATATCAATTGCTAACGTTGCGTCCTTGAATGCCAGGTGTTGGGGGAGGCAATGCATATTACTTCCCAATACTTGGCGAGTGAGGAGAAGGCCGTCATGGCCACTTCAAAAGTAGAGGCGTTGGAAGCTGAGGCCTCTGGTTTAAGGAAAGACTTGATCGTGGCGATGGATGAAAATAACTCGTCCAAGGAAAAAATAAAGGCTATAACTGAAGAATTGGATGCTGAGAAGCAGCTCGTGAAGCAGAAAGACGAGCTTTTAGCGGCGGCTGGCCAAAAAATGAAGAACGCTGTGGCCAAGGCCGTCTATGCTTTTTAGACAACCGAGGAATACAATGCCATATTGTTTGGCTGGTACTTCAAGGGGTTTGAGCTGTTCAGGAGATATCTGGTGAAGCATGGTCCAAGAGTGGACTTGGAGGAACTAGATTTTGAAGCTGTAGATAAGGAGATCGAAGCGGATGAAGCTGCCCAGGCATCCCAAGTTGCTGCTATTGCTGGTGACGACCCCCAAGACCTTGAGAAAGACGTTGGTGATGCTCCTGCATCATAGTTTCACCGTTTTTTTTTTTTTTTTTTGAATGCCCTGCCTGTTTTGGGGCTTTTGGACGAACAATCTTTTTGTGCCCTGCACTTTTTAGGGCTTTTGAACAATTTATGACTCCTTATGTGTATATATATATATATATATATATATATATATATGCTTATTTACCTTGCGTTCATATTTGCTTGTGAGTGCTTTTCTTTCTTGCTTTTCGTCGTCTATTGTGAACTTAGAGAAATACTTGTGAAAAGAAATTGTTCGTCTACTAACCTTGCCAAGCCAGTTTAATCCCTTTGTCATCCATTGGGGACTTGGAGAAACATTTACAACAAGTGGTTGTTCGTCCACTAACCTTCTCAGGGTAGTGTAATCTTTTTGTCGTCCATTGGGGACTTGTAAAAATCTGTGCTTAATTACAGATTTTGTTGTTTCTTGGTAGACAATCTTCGCCCGTCCGGGGGGTTTCCCAGCATAAATTTTAGCTTAGGAAGACTTAAAATGTGTTCCTTTTGATTTAGGACTGTTCATATCCCTTTAGGGATTTTTCATTGCTTCCCAATGGATGATGTAAATCCACTCAAGGAATCTTATCGTCTTTAGTTTGGATGATGTACATCCATTTGAGGAATCTTATCGTCTTTAGTTTGGACAATGTACATCCATTTGAGGAATCTTATCGTCTTTAGTTTGGACGATGTACATCCATTTAAGGAATCTTATCATCTTTAGTTTGGACGATGTACATCCATTTGAGGAATCTTATCGTCTTTCAGTCTAGACGATGTACATCTATTTAAGGAATCTTACCATCTTTCGTTTCGTTAAAATGATTTACACCTTCATGAGGGTTCTTATTACTTCAACTTGATCGGAGTTTTTTGCATTCAGACGACGATTTTAGTTTGAAAGTGGACAAGATAATCAGAATACATCAATTACTAAATGATACGTTTATTCGTTTTGTGTAACAGAAAAGGAAAAGTGTAAGGCATTGTTGACTGCTTATAATTGGGCTGTAATTCCTATTTGTAATACTTCTTTAGGTACTCAACATTCCATGGACGAGGTAGCTTGTTTCCGTCCAGATCCTTTAGGTGGTAACTTCCTCGACGAGAATAGTGGACAACCTTGTAGGGTCCTTCCTAGGTTGGTCTTAATTTGCCTTGTGCTGGGTCTTTCGTTGCGGGTGTCACTTTTCGAAGGACGAGGTCTCTGATATTGAATCTTTTGAGCTTTAACCTCTAGTTGTGATACTTAGCCATCTTCTGTTGGTACTTGGTCATTCTCTGGAAGGCTTGGTCTCTGACTTCGTCCAGGAAATCCAGGTTCAACTTCAATTGATCGTCGTTGCTTTGTTCGTCAAAGAATTCCCTCCTGAGGCTGGTGATTCCCACTTCGACTGGGATGATTGCTTCTGTGCCATAAATTAGGTTGAAGGGCGTCTCTCTTGTTGGGGTTCGTGCTATAGTCTTGTAAGCCCATAGAACGCCTGGTAACTCCTTGGGCCATGCTCCCTTTGCCCTCACCAACCGGGCCTTGATGATCTTTAGCAAGGTTCGGTTTGTTACTTTCATCTGTCCATTGGCTTAAGGATGTCTTGGGGATGAGTATTTGTTTTTGATACCCAGGCTCGAGCAAAACGACCTGAATCCGTGACTGTCGAACTGACAACCATTATCTGAAATGATCGTCCTTGGGATCTCGAACCCGCATACAATATTTTTCCATACAAAATTTTGTACCTTTGCTTCGGTGATTGTTGCCAGTGCTTCTGCTCCCACCCATTTCGTGAGGTAGTCGATTGCGACGAGTAAGAATCTCACTTGCCTCTTTCCTTGTGGTAAGGGGCCCATAATGTCGATCCCCAATTGTGCAAATGGCCAAGGTGAGGAAATGGTCGTCATTTTCTCCCTTGGGACTCGTTGGACATTTCCATACCTTTGGCAACTGTCGCATCTCTTGACGAAATCTACCGCGTCTTATTGCATTGAGGGCCAAAAATAGCCCACCCTCATGATCTTTCTGACGAGGGATTTTGCCCCCATGTGATCACTGCAAACTCCCCCGTGCACTTCTTCCAGAACATATTTAGCTTCTTCCTCTTCAACACACCTCAAGTAAGGCTGGGAGAAGCCTCTTTTGTAAAGCTCGTCATTCAGCACCGTGAACCGGGCAGCTCGTTTCTGGATCTTCTTGGCTTTCTCAGGGTCCGATGTTAATCGTCCATCCTTAAGGTAGGATAGAATGGGGATTGTCCATTCGGTGCGGGCATGCACAGGGAATGTTTGAAATTCTTCGATGCTGGGAGAGTTTTGTTCTTCCAGTCTCCAATTGGCCACCTTTACTTGATCATCTGCTGATGCACTCCAGGCCACTTCGTCGGTTTCAGCATTTTGATCTTGTGGGATCTGAACGAACTCTGCACGATCAAAATTGCTCACCAACTGGTTCGTTAACTTGAGGTATTTCTGCATTCTTGTCTCCTTTGCTTCAAAATCTCCCTTGACCTACCCTATGATGAGCTGCGAATCGCTCCTTAGCAAAATGTTTTTGGCTCCAAGTGCCTGAGCTATTCTTAGCCCTGTTAATATAGCCTCATACTCTACTTTGTTATTAGTTATGGGGAATTTGAGCTGGACTCCATGCTTCAAAACATCCTCTTCAGGGGAGGTGATGACGACGCCTGCTTCACCTCTCTTCTGATTGGATGATCCCTCTGTGTGGATTATCTAAAGTTCCTCCTGGTTGTCTTCATGTTCTGGGGTGGTGAATTTCGCTATAAAGTTTGCCAGTGCCTGGGCTTTTATAGCTGTCCAGGGGCGATATTGTACATCAAATTGATTGAGCTCAATGGCCCATTGTATCATCCGTTCGGCAGCCTCAGGTTTATTCATTGCTTTCTTGATGGGCTGGTTTGTCATTACTATGATTGAATTAGCCTGAAAGTATGGACGGAGTTTTCTTAAGGCCACTATCTTGGTGAAAGTGATCTTTTCTATCCATGGGTATCGGGCTTCAGCTCCTTGAAAAGCCTGGTTGATGTAATACACTGGAAGTTGTATCCTATTATCTTCCCTGATCAACGCTGCGCTGACTGCAATTGCGGATACCACCAAGTAGAGGAACAAGTCTTTTCCCTCCTTGGACGGATTCAGGAGTGGGGGGTTGTTTAAGTAGCGCATTAGCTCTTGAAATGCTGCTTTGCATTCTTCCGTCCAGACAAAAGCTCGCTTTATGGTCTTGAAGAAAGGAAGGCATTTGTCCGTTGCTCTTGAGACGAACCTGTTGAGGGCTACTACTCTTCCTGTGAGAGATTGCACTTCTTTGATCATCTTCGGGGAGGACATCTCGAGGATAGCCCTCACTTTTTCAGGATTGGCTTCTATTCCCCTTAGTGATACTATGAAACCGAGGAATTTCCCGAAGGAGACACCAAAGGCACATTTAGATGGGTTCAACTTCATGCTGTACTGTCTGAGTGTGTTGAACGTCTCCTTAAGGTCGTCCAGGTGGTCCTCTTCTTCTTTGCTCTTGATAAGCATATCGTCAACATACACTTCCACGTTCCTCCCAATCTGTTTGTTGAACATCTGGTTTACCAATCTTTGGTACGTGGTCCCGGCGTTCTTCAAACCAAAAGACATGACCCTATAGCAGTAGAGCCCCTGGCTAGTGATGAAGGCCATTTTTTCCTGATCCTCCTTTGCCATTTGTATTTGGTTGTACCCAGAGAAGGCGTCTATAAAGGTTAGAAGCTTGTGTCTGGTTGTCGAGTCTACAAGCTGGTCGATTCTGGGTAGAGGGAAGCTGTCCTTCAGGCAGGCATTATTTAGATCCGTGAAGTCAACACACATTCTCCACTTCCCGTTTGCCTTTTTAACCATAACGACGTTGGCCAACCATTCTGGATAGTAGACTTCCCTGATGAAATTAGCAACAAGCAACTTGTTCACTTCGTCCATGACTGCTTTGTTCCGTTCTGGGCAAAAACTCTTTTTCTTTGCTGGACAAGCTTCCTCTCGGGGTCCACATTTAGGTGGTGTTGAATGATGCTTGCTGGTATACCTGGCATATCTTCGTGGCTCCATGCAAACATGTCCAGGTTATACTTCAAGAAGCTAACAATCTCTTTCTTCGTCTGGGAGCTTAAACTCGTCCCTACTTGGGTTGTCTTTGTAGGATCTCCTTCAACCAATTCTATCGTCTCCAGTTTCTTAGCAATTTTTGGCGTCTTTTCTTCAATCACCCACGTATGGTTTTCTTTTGAGGTCAGGACTGCCTAGTAACACTCTTTTGCCAGCACCTGGTCTCTCCTTATTTCTCCAATTCCTTTTTCCGTTGGAAACTTCACCTTCAAGCAATACATGGAAGTGGCGGCTTTCCAACGATTGAGGGTAGGCCTTCCTATAATCACATTGTAGGACGAAGGTGAGTCTACTACCAAAAAGTTATGTTTGTTGGTTACCTGGAGGGGGTACGAGCCAATCATGACCGTCAACGTTACCATTCCCCAGGGGTACACCTTGTCTCCAATGAAACTGACGAGGGGGGATTCGAATGGACGAAGTCTCTTCGGGTCCACTTTTAACTGCTGGAAGGCAGAAAGGTAAATGATGTCTGCCAAGCTCCTGTTGTCTACTAGAATCCTTCTGGTGTTGAATCCTTCAATCATGAGCATGATGACCAACGGGTCGTCATAAGGTTGTTTCACCCTTCTAGCATCTTCTTCTGAGAAACACATATCTTGGTCTGTCCTTCTTTACTTTAGGGGAGGCAGGCTATGAACACTGTTCACTTGCCTTTGGTTTGACATCCTGAGGGACTTGAATGATCCTCCCGTGGACGGTCCTCCTGTGATGGTTTTTATTTCCCCTATGGCACTTTGTGGACGAGGAGATATGTGGTCCTCGTCCCTCTAAGAGCCTTCATGTTGATCCTTGTTACCATCCCTAAACCTGCTGGAATCCCCTTTCTTCACATATTTCTGCAGTTTCCCTTTTCGTATAAGCTCTTCTATTTGCTCTTTTAAGTCTCGGCAGTCCTTTGTGTAATGCCCATGATCTTTGTGAAACCAGTAGTATTTCCTCTTATCGTGCACACTGGGTGACAAGTGCAATGGTCTGGGCCATTTGAGATAGTGTTTGCCCTTGATTTGCGCTAAAATCTAGTCGACAAGCATCACCAAAGGTGTGAACTTAACTGGACAGGGGTTCTTGTCATTTCTTCGTCTACTCCCTTCGACATTTTGATGGTCTGTTCGGTCCCTTTTCCGTCCTCTTCGGTCGTCTTCTTTTTCTTTCTTCTTCTCCTTGGGTTTCTCTACCCCTTCTATGGCTGCCAAGACATCCTCATCGTTCATGTTCTTCTGCGCCTTCAAGAGCATTTTTGCCATTGTCTTGGAGGGATTCTTTGCCAAGGAGACCACGAATTTCCTGGACTTCAATTCGGCCTTGAAGGCTGTTAGTTGCACTTTACCATCTGCTTCGTCTACCTCCAAAGTTCCTCGGGTGAAACGTGTTACATAAGATCTCAAGGTTTCCTTCTCTCCTTGCTTGATGGTGAGCAAATGGTCAGTTGGCCTTTTTGGACGTTGCCCACCGACAAAGTGATGAAGGAAGGAACTGCCTAGCTACTCGAAGTTGTCAATGGACGATGTTGGTAATTTGGCAAACCATTCCCTGGCTGCCCCTTTGAGGGTAGTGGGGAAGGAGCGGCATAATATCTCGTCCGAGGGCTGTTGGAGACCTAGAGTGGTCTTGAAAGTGTTAAGGTGGTCCAGTGGATCCTTCAATCCATCAAATGGCTCGAGCTGGGGTAGACGGAACTTTGAGGGTACTGGGCATTCCTAGATCGCTAGGGTGAAGGGTGAGTCTGTGTTCCTGACCATTCTATCCAAACTTTGGTCGGTTTTCCCCTTGATAGCATTTCTCAGTTCGTCCATCTCCTTTCTCATTTCCCTGAGAAGATCTGAGTTTGCCCCTTCTGGAGTACCGGGTCATCTCCTGTGGCTGTCTCCATCATTGTCCCGGTTGGTCTCCGAGCAGTTATCTTCTTGTTGTAATCGCTGCCTCATCTCTTAGTTCTGCCTGGTAAGCTCTTCCACAGTAGTCGCAAGCGACTGAATTTGTAAAGCCAATGCAACAGGATCCTGATTGACGTTGGGTTCCATCTGGACTTGCAAGTTGAATGGAACAATGCTTTTGAACTAGGTGCGAAAGAGTCGCTTCCCATAGACGGCGCCAAATTGATGATGCCCGAATCGTCAATTTAAAATGATCGTCCAGAGGAGAGTCGTCCATAGTCAACCTAATCTTGAGAAGATGGATGGTGAAAGGAGAAAATGTGTGTCACCGGTGTAGTGCCTACCACAAAGCCTCCAATGCTAAAGTCAGAATGGCTAGAATGAGAAAAGAAGTATTAGAATAACAATGTGCATGCCAATACTCTGCCCAAGCTAAAAACTGCTCCCACTTCTTTGGACTCTGACTCGCATAACACCGGAGGTATTGCTCAAGGCAGCGGTTTATCACTTCAGTTTGCCCATCGGTCTGAGGGTGATAAGTTGAGCTAGTTTTCAACTGTGTACCTTGCAGCTTAAAGAACTCTCGCCAGAAAGAACTCATAAAAATGGGATCTCTATCACTGACAATAGATCGAGGAATTCCATGTAACTTCACCACCCCAGAGACAAACACATCAGCTATCTTACTTGCTGAATAGGGATGGCTTAGAGCAAAGAAATGAGCGTACTTTGTTAAGCGATCAACTACCACCATAATGGAAGTTTTTCCTACAGAAACAGGTAGGCCATCAATGAAGTCCATACTAATATCTTCCCATACTTGAGATGGAATCGGCAAAGGTTGGAGCAGGCCGACGGGCGAACGTGAATCACTCTTATTTCTTTGGCACACGTCACATGCTGCCACATAAACCCGAACATCCTGCTTCATGGCTTCCCAATAGAAATTTTGTGACAATCTTCTATAGGTTCTTAACACTCCAGAATGACCCGCCATTTTTGAATCATGAAACTCCTTTAAGAGCACTTGTTTTAGTGAAGATGTTGGTGCAATCACTGCTCGATTTTTGTAGAACAAGATTCCCGCTTGCTGCTTGTGGTGCGGCATGGTCTCTGGTGCTTCTTGCAACATACGAAGTTGTTTTATTAAGTATGGTTCTTCAATGTTGGCTTGCTTGATTTCCTCCCAAATATCAAACTGTGGCTGTCTTGCTCCATAGCACTCAATAATAGCAGCAAGTAGCGGTCCATCGGTCAACCTTGACAATGAATCTGTTGCTGCGTTGGTTTTACTGGGCCGATACTTAATTTCATAGTTGAATCCCACTAACTTTGCTACCCATTTATGTTGTTCTGGTGTAACCACTCTCTGTTCCAATAGGAACTTCAAGCTTTTTTTTATCAGTCCATATCTGAAATTTTCTCCCCAACAAGTAAGGTCGCCACAACTTGACTGCCTCCATAATTGCCAGCATCTCCTTAGAATAAATCGACCATGCCCGTTTAGATGGACCCAATGCCTTGCTCAAATAAGCAATGGGTCGTCCCTTTTGACTTATATATATGTATTAATGGTGGAGATGTTGAAGACCTAATCAAGTCTTTTGTATTGATTTTTAAGTTATCATTTGGTTGGGTGTAGCTCTCATTTATCCATTTATTTTTCTGAAACTCTAATCACTTAATGGGCTATTGGGCTTTAATTAATTTCTACAGATCCATGTCTCGAACAGTCGAACATGTTCTTTTGATCGATTGAGCAAGGCAGATTTCAAATTCTTCTTTTTGCAGCTTGTATATTCTTGAATCTTGACCTGTATCAACTTGAGCATTGTCTAATAAACCCTAGAGACTCTAAGATCTATATCTAGACAAGTTTATGTTCATGGTTTGCCAATTGTTCTAAACTTTTAAAACCTAACAATCTCCCTCTTTGGCAATCTGTGACAAAACTTACATACAAAATGAAATGCTCAAATACAAGAACAACCCAATTACAATAAAATGCCCAATTGCATAACAAATCCCAATCTAATACTTCAAAACTAGAAGTCGCAAAAGGAGGCTGAAGGCCTTGATCGGAATGTACATGTCTTTCCTAAAACACTCAAAAGAGCACATCAACGCATGTGTGAAAATAAAGACAGATAAACAATATGAATAAAACATTGTGATTCATAAGGCTAATAGTTTTGATATCAACTTGTTGAACACAACTAAGAAAATATAAAACTATAAACAAACTAACTCTCCCCCTAAGTTAGATACATAAAAAACTTTTATTTTCTCCCCCTTTCAAAAACAATTGCTTCTCCTCCTAAATAAAAACAGTTAAAAACCTTTTAACGAGGATTCCCAAATTTCATCTATTTCTCCCCCTTTTTGTCACGTATTAACAAAAACAATCCAATCAGAAGGTAGACAAAAAACATACACAACAGAGGATAAGAAAAAATAGAGAACGAAAGGAACACAAAAGAATTTAGCTCTATAGAAAATAGAGGTAGCTCCCCCGATGAAGAAAAATAACTCCCCTTATAAACAGCATAGGTTTTAAAAACAGCTTTCTCACCCTAAAAAAATATAGGGAAAACAAAACAAGTTTGGGGAAAACAGTGTTGGGGAAAATTTAGGAGGTGGCAAAAAATAAAGAAACACAAACCTAACTTAAAAAATTAGTTGAGAATTCACAAGGATACAAATATTCTCTTTTTCAGTATATGCAAACTTGACACTATGTGACCCATAAACAAATGCATACAAACACTATGTTCTCAATGATATAAAAATTCAGTATGCACTATGTTTTCATGTGTCAGGATATTTTGAACTCAAATCAGTCTTAAGAGTAGAGAAAATATTTGCATATTTATTATCCACCATATCTCTAAAAAAAATTCTCAATTTTTAGCAGTTTACACATCAAGAAAAATAGCATATACTAAAATGTATAGAACTAAAAAATTAATCAATTAATTTAGCAAAATGTATGTGTGTTATATGTAAAAACAATGAGAGATATAACTGCAAAAATGCAAAATAGATAAAGAAAATAATGCAATGCATGTGAATCCAAACACAAATGATGCATGAAAAGACTGTTTGGTCAAGGTTATATGAACCAAAAAAAAAAAAATTCAATCAATCAAGTAGGAATTGAAAACAAATCTGAAAATTTTTCGATCGGTCGAACATCGATCAAGCATCAACCAAGAGAGGCATAGAGTTTTGAACACAAAAATTCACTGTTTCGATTGGTTGAAGGGAACCTTTGATTGGCCGAAGTAGTTAAAAATTTTAAAACTTAAAAATATGAAAATTTTATGCAGAAAAATAACTTAAAAGCAGTTTTTAAGACTCAAGGCATGTGAACATGATCCAAAAAAGTTTTAAAAACATGATGCTACTCAAATGCAAATATCAAAACCAATCAAGAAGTTAAAATCACAAAATTTAAACTTCTAAAACATGAAAATCTCATTTTTCTTCAAATTCCCAATCAAAATAAAATTTTGCATTTACACATCAATTCATATGCAATTAAAGATAGCCAAATTAGTCAACATACACATTCTCATGTACTTGAATTAGCAACAATTTGCGTGTAGTGCATGCAACTAGTAAGTGTACAAAGTACAGAAAATGTGATATGTAGATAGTAATGAAACAAATTTTCTACATCATCAAACACATTGGTTTGAAAGTGACTATCACCTAAGAGTTACATCATATAACTCTCACCTCTCCTATAAAGTATGCTTGCAATCATGTAAAAGCATTTTAATTCTTTTTGTTTTTTGCTTTTTCTTTTGTTTTTTTAAGCACAATCAAAGATATCATGCATAGGCATACAGGAGATAGAAAAGATATACCCTTGTTACACATTTTTTTTTTTTTTTAAATAACACCTCGTTTTATCTTGCCATGCAACTGCTACACCTTACCGAGCATGACTTTTATGATTTGCACATAGATGTTCATGATTGGCGAGTAACAGTAGTGAGATGGTTATTTATGCATTTCTCCTAGGATTTTCTAGTCCTTACGATCAAAATATGTGACATCAAAATCAAGATCATTTATTCAAAAACTATAAACAACTCACACAATTAAGCACTAAATAGCAGAAACTAACAAAGTGCAAAAAGTAACTCATCAAAGAAGGTACACAATCATGAAATACAAATTTTAATGGCCAAACTTAATCACACACTAAATGGTGTGCAATACAAAAAATATATATATATATTTTTGTGTTTTTAAATTATGACCAAAGATCAGAAAGCACACATTATGCTAAATGAACAAAATGCAAAATGCAATGCATGACAACATGTAATGCAAAAACAGTGTTCAACTAAGCTATAAAGGGTACACAAAAAAATATTAATTTCTTAATTAACTTGTTAAGTTCTAAAAGTTTAGAACAATTGACAAATCGTGAACACAAACTTGTTTAGATATAGATCTTAGAGTCTATAAGGTATATTAGACAATGTTCTAGGTGCTGCAAGTTAGAATAAAAGAAAAAGGATGTTGCAGGTTTATAAAATTGAAACATGCCAGATTCAACTAATCGAGAGAACAAGTTCGGCCGATCGAAAGACAGATTCTGCAAAATTTAATTAAAGCCCAACAGCTCATTAAGCCCATTAAGTGATTAGGGTTTCAGATCTAATTCCCCTAGTATATAAAGGAAACCCTAAGGCATGTTTTGTTATGACTTTGGAGGTGCTTTTATGAGATCTAAAAGGTATTGTACCTTCTTCTTTCAAAGTCACTACCAGAAATCATCCTCATACCATTAGAATCAGTAGATCTGAAGTTGTTGCATATAAGATCAACTATTGCTGATGATTTAAAGTTTTGAGTGGGATCTCAGAGTCACAAACGTGGGTATTTGTGTTCAACGAATTCAAGATAGAAGAGTCTGTAGATTCGGAGTTGCACGTGATTGTGTAAGTTCGTTCTACATGAAGTAGCTTTAGATTTAGGGAAAAATTTATTGTAAACTTTCATTCTATCATAGTGAATTTGTTTGCCTTGAGGATAGATTAAGTTAAATCCTCCCCAGGTTTTTTACCTTTGAAACTGTTAGTTTCATTGGTTTTCTTGGGTAATCATATCGTTATGTTATTTACTTTTCCGTTGTGCATGATATAATTTATTACTATTTAATCTAGATCTGAATAATTAATCTAAGTAACTACTTGGCTAATTCATTAGATTAAACAAATCTGGTTTACAGAGGTCTAAACAAAAAAAACATAACCCATGAGTACATGTACAATTTAGTATATACTCACACAAAATCAGAAATATCTTATACACTTAGTTATGCAACACATACTTTTTATGTTTCTCCACAATATCAAGCATGTTCTAAGTCAAGAGAGAGATATTATAATTCATGTAATCCTTAAGAAAAATAAAACAAAACACAAAATAAAATATTTTTGTCTTTTTGAAAATTTTCAAAGTTTTTGGATTTTTTTTTTTTTTTTTTTTTTTACAATCAAAACAACCTAAGAAAATAAAACAACCAAAAACTAAAAGAAAACATATCCACAAATAATTGAAAGAATTAAATCAAGGACAACTAAGCAACACTCACCTTGGCAAATCTTTTCTCACCCATACAGCACGAGTCTTTCTCACCCATACAGCACGAGTCTTTGGCTTTATGGGTGAAAATCAATAAAACTATAGTGTATTTGAAGGATTACACACTTCTTCTGAAAGAGACAAAAATCCTGCAATTTCCTTTCACAAGTCAACAAGCTTAAATTTTTCAAAAGCATATGAAACAATTTATCTGGTCTTATGGTAGGAAAAATATCATCACATATCCTAGACTGAAACATAGAATGCTTAAATTTTAATTTATGATAGTTAGGACGAATGTGACTAGTAACATCACAAAAGTGAAAGACAGGAACAAATTTAGGAACATCAGTATTTCTAGAAGTATATCTAATCTCAGGTTTTGATTCATGCCTCAACAAAGAACAATTTGGTATAATGTGACCAACAACACCACAAAAGTGACAGGTGTCACAAAAACAAATTTCTTTTGCTCTCTAACAGAAGGTTTAGACAAATGGTTTAGAAACTTTAGTGTCTATATCAGAACTTTTACATTTGTCTAACCTAGAAAAATAAGCCTTTTGTTTATGATTCCTCTTGAAAGGAGGGATATAAACTTTGTCATCTCTAGGCTTAAGAGGAGTAGAAATAGAAACAGATCTGTTATCAACAAGAAGTTTTATATTAGACAAATTTTCAAGTTTAGCTTCAGACTCAACTAACTTTTGTTCCAAACTTTTCATTTTTTCATCATGAGAAGAAAGTTGGTTTCTTAAAAATTCATTCTTTTTATTGAATTCATCCAATCTTACAATCAATTCATCTTTTTCAAGGCTAGCCAATTTTAGCTCTTCCTAAAATTTCTTAGCAATTTTAGATAATTCTTTACGAGAGTTTCACAGGCATCAATAAGATCAACATAAACGTTAGTGTCCTTTTTATTCAAATTATCACAACCAAAAGCAATAAGACACTTAAAATTATCTATGATAGTAGGGATCAAGGATCAACTCTAGGTTAGACTACTTAATCAAGAGCTAACCTGCTCTGATACCACTTGTTTGTTCGTTTAGACCCTTGAACACTCAAATTCTTTAACCTAATTAATTAACCAAGTTGATGCTTAGGTTTATTATTCAGATCTAGGTTAAATACAAACAATCATATCACTAAGTGCGGAAAAGTAAAGAAGACAAGCGATATGATGATCTAGGAAAACTAATGAAACCATCCAGTTTCAAGTTAAAAAACTTGGGGAAGATTTAACCTAAACTATCCTCAAGGCAACAAATTCACTATGATAGAATGAAAGTTTTACAATAGATTTTTCCCTAAATCTAAAGCTACCTCTTGTAGTACTTACTCATATGACCACATGCAGTTCTGAATTCACGGACTCTTCTATTTGAATTTGTAACACACAAACACCCACGTTTGTGACTTTGAGATCCCACTCAAAACTTTAAATCATCAGCTATGTATGATTTTGTATACAGCAACTTCTACAATACCAGATCTTGAGTTTCTTCAAGGAATATTGCCGGTAGAAGATTTTAGAGAGCTTTGGGTATAGAAACCATAGATCTACAATTTAAGGCACAAGAAGCACTATTCTCTCTCTAAAAACTCCTTTAAAACGTGCCTTAGGGTTCCTTTAAATATTAGGAGAATTAAATTTGAAACCCTAATCACATAATGGGCTTAATGACCTATTGGGCTTTAATTAATTTCTGTAGATTCGTGTCTCGATCGGTCGAACCTATTCTCTTGATCGATCGAGCAAGACAGATTTTGAATTCTTCTTTTTGCAGCTTGTATGTTCTTGAATCTAGACCTGTATTAACTTAAACATTGTCTAATAAACCCTATATACTCTAAGATCTATATCTAGACAAGTTTGTGCTCACGGTTTGCAAATTGTTTAAAACTTTTAGAACCTAACAAATAGGGATTAGAGATGCTTAATCTAATTTGAAAAAATGATTTGGGTATGACAAAACACCTTTCGGAATTTCGTTGTGTTGATCTTCACAAAATGATTAGAGGTGTGCTGGACGATTGCATAAGCTATTTACAAGTATGAACATAGTAAAAAGTAGTAGGAGAGAAGTATGGCTAAGCCAAACCCACTATATGCAAATGGGAAATCTTGGAGATTAAGATAGGCTTGGTTACACATTAATGGCAAGAAGAGGTACTATCTTAATGTTACTCTCCTTCCCTCAATTAAGTCATGCCTTATGGACAATTTAATGATTATGAATGCACAACATAATGAGGGTGAAATGACTGCCTTAAATAACTAGCTCCCATCCCCTCCGTGTGAGCTAGATGATATAAGAATTCTCCTTCTCTCGTGTTATTGTTTACCTAAGGGTATTTAGGTTGTGAAAATAATGTGCCTTACTCTTAGTAGCAAATATCACCATCGATCAACCATGACTCAACTTGTTGGGGGTTACATTTTTTATATTACTTTCATAAAAAAAAACGTAAAAAACTGTTTAAAAAAAAAAAAAAATCAATTATTTTTTCAAAAAATAAAATAAAAAATATTTTCTATTGACTGATCACTGATTAGCAATAGTACATTACACTAGTCATTGTTTTTAAAGAAAGAACAAAATTAATTAATGTTCTAATTTTTTTTTATACAATTAATGTTCTAATTAAGATTATCGATTTAGAAAATATTTCTAAACATGCAGTAACTGTTGGGTCTTTCAGTCAAAGTCTACCTTATGCCAAGTCTACCTTACGCAACACATGCACAACTACTTATAGCTGTAAAGTTGTAGACACAAATACACACGCAATAACTGTTGGGTCTTTCAGTCTGCTTTTGAAAAGTCCAGTATCTATGAAGTTCTCCACACACTAAACACTCTCCTCAGAAATTGTGGTGCTATGGGTTTCCATAGGATTCTTGTGCAACTCATCTGGGTTGGTGTGATATCATCAGTCATGGTGGCAGCCACAGATACACAATTTCCATCAGCCCTGCCTAATTGCCCCGACAGATGTGGAGACCTACAAATTCCATATCCGTTTGGCTTAACTGAAGGTTGTTACCTGAACGAAACCAAGGGATCTACAGATTTTTTAATAGCTTGTGAAAACAAGTTGGGGAAACCTGAACCAAAGACTGGAGATTTCCTCGTTACAAACATTTCCGTCCAAGAAGGCCAGATTGAGATCATGATGGATAACGACATTGACTGTTACAACAAGATGGGCAAACCTCAGAGTAACTACATGCGGAAACGAAGTCTCACTAACCCGATTTTCACCATTTCTCACACCAAAAACAAGTTCGTGACCGTTGGATGTGACACTTATGCGTACCTTAAGGGTTTCAGGAACGATAAACGGTTCACATCTTTTTGTTTCTCAGTATGTGAAAGCAAAAGTGATGTAATCAACGAGTCTGCTTGCTCTGGGATTGGGTGTTGCCAGGCGGATATTCCTGGAGGATTGAGAAATATTACTGTGGAAACATATAGCTTAAATGACCACATAGACGTCTGGGATTTCAATCCATGCGGCTATGCCTTTATTATCCGAGAAGACAAGTTTAATTTCTCCTCAGCTTATCTTACCACTCTGCAAAACTATAAAACCTTTCCGGTGGTTCTTGATTGGACAATTGGTAGTGAGAACTGTGATCTTGCTCGGAACAAATCAAATTACATATGTGGAGGGAATAGCACATGTGTTAATCCCATGTACGGGTCTGGGTACCGTTGCAAGTGCAAGAACGGTTACCGTGGGAACCCATACTTCGACCATGGTTGCCAAGGTATTAAATTTACTTACTACTTATTTACAACAATTTTTTCAAGAATAATAAAACATTTTTTTTTTGACAAATTTCTAATATAATATGTAGCCTTATTTTAGTAACATAAAAATTGTCACAATTTTTTGTAACAATTGTTTAAACTGATAGATTATGATTTAATAATAATAATAATAATAATAGTGGATCTATGTAGAAGTTGTATACCAATTTTAGTCTCTAATATAACTATTGAGAGGCAATATTTTTATTTTCGTTTCAGTCAATGCTTTTTTATTATATTTTTTCGATTTCAGTTTTTATTTTTTATTTTTTGGATTAATTACTTCTTATTTACTTTAAAATGAACTTTTCCGCTACAGATATTGATGAATGTAAAGTCAAAGACAGCAATAATTGCCCGAGCAAACAAAAATGTGTTAATAAACCCGGGAGTTATGATTGTTTGTGCATTGAAGGATACCATATGGACGAAGCTGAACGGGTATGTGTCCCCGATCGATCAGCTGGCCAATCATCACTCGCAATTTACCTCGCAGTTGGTGAGTATATTTATTGTATGTCTGTATTTGCGCCATCAGTTTCTCCTCACAGGTCAAGATCCTGTGCAATAATAAGTTAGTGTGAGAGGGCAGATACTAGATACATACACCCATTGCATAGAATATTTTCCCATTAAAAACCATCAGCAGTAACTTAGAATGTAACTTAAAATGGTCAAAATTTAGTTACAAAATTAATTGTAACTTAAAGTTTATAGGTTACAATCTTATTTGATAAAATAAATATTATTATAAATTTTAAAAATATAATTGTTGAATTGTAAATTTTTTACTCTCTTAATAAACATGTCAATTTTTGTGTTAACCGGATATATTATCTGTTATATGATCTTTATGCTTATATTTTATGAATAATTTTAAACTACAAAAACTTGCAATTTAAACAATTTATTAATGACATAACTATTGATCATTACTTTTTTAGAAATTTTGCAAGCATGGAGTATATAAGAAGAAGATGTAATCCAATGGAGGATTTGTCAAAGACTCAAAATTTATCTCCGACGAAAAGATATTGAGTAAGGTTGTAACTTTAAGTTACAACTAATTTTGTAGCTAAATTTTGTCAATTTAAAACTTCAATTATAAGGATGGAAACAATAACTTAAGGTCCGTTTGGTTGAAGGAATTTCAGGGGGTGAAAATGGGGGAGAGAAAAGTTATGAGAAAATAAATTTTGGGGTGCTGTGTTGGTGGGATTTTTAGGAAGGAAAAATTGTAAGGTCCAAGCATTTTCTCACCAAACCTACCAGAATTCAGTCTCCCCAAATTGGAGAGAAAATAGCAAGAAAAAGAATGAGCTTTGCTCTTTTTATATTTCAGACAAAACTATCCCAGCACCATCAAATGTTGGTCTTATCTTTTCTTTCATTTTTGGTCTTTCTCCTTTTTAAATGTTGTCTCAGTCTTCTTTTGTATGGGTCTTTTTCAATTACGTTGTGTGAGTCTCACCTTTCTTCTTCTTCCTCTTTTTTTTTTTTTTTTTTTTTTTTTTTTTTTTTTTTCTCACCAGACACCAGTTTTGGGTTTTTATTTATTTTTATTTTATTTTTTATTATTATTATTATTATTATTATTTTAGTTTTGGGCTCTTGAATTATAAAGTTTCCATTCATACATTATTTGTTTTAAAATAAAAATACTGTGTTATTATTATTATTTTTTTATCTAATAGGGATATGATGATAAATTTATACAAACTCTATTCTCTATCCTCCCATTTTTTTCTCACCTAAACAAAAAAGTTTTTCATTTCTCCACTTTTCCACCTCTAGCTAGGCACAAAGTCTATCTTTTTAGGCAAAAATGTTTTCAAGAAAATGAGTCAATGACTTAAATGAGTTGAAAAACAATTTTATAACTTTTCTTATTTAGCTTGCTGTGAGATGAAGTTGTTTTTTAAAAAAATTTAATAGAAATCAATCTCTAAAAATAAGTCATACTATTTTTGTTGACTAAAGATACTTTTTCTTTGACTTTTTTTTTTTTCTAATACTGCCAAACACTAGAAAATACGAAAAATTATCTTTACACGAAATTTTCCATTGAAACAAACGAAGTGTAAAATCTCTTCCATCTTTCCACTTTTTCACACTTCCAACTAAACAAACCCTTAGAGATTGTTCACCAAGCTTAGAATACTACCTTTAAAAAAAAATAAGCGAATTAAACTTGGAAGTTTGAGCTTTAACGTTATTAATCTTTACTGTGATGCTTTAAAATTTACTTAGGGCACGTTCGGTATACTGAATGTAGTTTACAACAGAAATGGTAATCTTTATTACTAGAATAAAATGTGTTATAATGGAATAACTAAACCTATTCATTAGTTTGATTGTGAGTTGTAACATTAGAATAAAAATTAAGATCTATTTTAGGAAATATTTCATTCATACAATTATATTTCCTAGAAAATAATATTTTTTAAATTTTAGAGAGAGTAGTTGATGATTTTTTATTTTCATAATTGTTAGGTGGATATGGAAAGTTTTTTTATTTGGAAATATATTACTGTTAGAATTATTACATCGAATAAGGAATAGTTATTACAACCCTTTTAGAGAGAAATAATTATTCTTTATTTTAAAGAATAATTCTTTATTTTAAAGAATAATTCTTTATTTTAAAGAATAACTATTCATAAGAAATCGCTATTTCATATAATAAAAACATAAACTAACTATTGAATAACTAAATCATAAGAATAGCTATTACATTATAGTGATTATTACAGTCTACCAAACATGCCCTTAATTTCATCTCTCTATACATTCAAATAATAGTCAATTTTATGCTTATAAGCTTAAGTTGTTATAATTAAAGATAAGATTGATTTAGTTCTGAAATTAATTTCAACTATAAAATTAACACAATTAATAATTAAAGAACAGGAGTAATAGTTCTGAAAGCTAAGCACACTAATTAAAGGTAGACATGCTCTTTAACTTTTTCTTCCTATCAGACGCACGTCACGCACTCACGATTATTTAATATATTTATACTTACTTTCTCTACCAAAAGAGAAACACAGACTTGTCCTACTTTTCACGACCCTTTTTTAGTCTTTGTTTTAAGCTCATTTTGGCCTTTTTGGAATGCCATTGCCATATATGTTTGGTCACGTAACTCACGTTGTCTGCAGGTGAAATATCATCGTTATCCTTTTTCTATTTCTTTTTCTTTTTATAATCTTTATAATCTTTTTCTCTGTTGGACCTTTTTTTTTTTTTTGAGAAACTTTTCCTCTGTTGGACCTGATTGGCTGATTTACAAGCAACAATAAAACAAAGCATCGTTAGGCATGTCAGCCATGATTTAAAAATTCAACTACAAAGATGGAAAAGCAAATGACAGTGTTTGAAAAAGAACTTGCTAATGTTAAAATTTTGAGCTATAGGGTAAAGTAATTTAGCGTAATACTCCTTATTTTCAATGTCTTTCTATTTGGAGAGAGAACTACTGTTGACCATGATGGCATGATGATAAAAAAAAAATTTTGATAATAAATGTTATTGCACCAATTAGGTTTTTTTTTGAGGTTAAGGTTTAACTGTTTAAGTATGAAAAATACAAAACACTTTAATTTTATTATAACCTCTTTACAAAGCACTTTAATTATAACCTCTATTATCATTTTCCATATCAAAAACACTTTCTCAAGTTGTCAATTTATTATTGAATAGAATACGAGCTTCAAAGCACATTAACATTATAGTTTTGTCAATCATTTTAAACATCAAGGGTGCGTTTGGTTGGAGGTGAAATAAAATGATGGAAAAAAAAAAAAAATAGGAGAAAAATTTGTTGAAAGAGGTGTTAAACTGGAAGAGGGAGGGGGAGGGAATTTTGGTGTGGCCCAAGAATTTTCTCTCCTAGCCTACCAAAACACAATTTCCCTTTGGAGAAAAAATGGGAGAGAAAATTGTGCAAAAATTTTTGGACAAAAATGCCCATTCAAGCCCACTGTGTGTGTACGTGCCTAGCTCTGTTTCCTATTTCTTTTAAAAATTTTGTTTTTAGCTGGATGTGGGCGTGGCCTTTGTTTCTAATTGCAATGCTGCTTTCATTTTTTTTTTTTTTTTTTTTAACAGGGCATGAATTTTTTTTTTTTTTTTTTTTGGTGTGGTTGTTTTGCTTTTTGTTTTTTAATTGGTCATGATTGGTTTTCTTGGTTGAGTTTTTTTTTTTTTTTGGCATGATCTTTGTTTTAATTGTGATTTTTATTTTATTGTTTGTTTTTTTAACTAGATAATTTTTTTAATAAGGTCATATGAGTTAATTTATTCAGTCAAAAAAAAAAATCAATTTATATAAATTAAATTTTCTATCCTCTCATTTTTCTTCTTAACCAAATAAAAAAAAAAATTCAATTCCTCCATTTTTCCACCCTCCTAACCAAACACAAAAGAGAGAAAATAAAATTTTTTTTATCGTCCTACTTTTCCATCCTTTCAACCAGCAAACAGACTCAAACTCTTTTTGGTTAGGACTTTTATCGCAAAAGGTCTAAACCTAAAGCATCTACACCTAAAACTCAGGAGTCTACTTCTTACTATTCTCAACTAGGTTTGCTTTCCTTCAAAAAAAAAAAAAACTAGGTTCGCTTTCTCAAGGTTCAAAAAAAAAATACGGATTGCATCTTAGTACATATTAGTAGGAGTCTCAAATCTTTGATATATATGCCTTGATATTTTTAAAGAAAATATATATTCTTGGCTAATTGTCTTCTTCTCAACTAACAAAGGAACATTGTGGTTTTAAAAAAGGATGTCAATTCAAAACTTGGTTCACCAGTCTCTTTTAATTATCCATATTTTTAGTTTTGATATAATTTGACATGAGCCAGATTTTAGAGCCACTCGTAGGAGATTTATATTTATGCGGCAGCCACCACCTACGCTATAAATGAACTTGGTCGAATCATCTTCATATGATATGTATGATAAATATTTAGACTTTTACTATGTTTGCCATAAAAAAAAAGGCAATAGTATTAACAAAAGTATAAATTTAAAACGTTGTACTTGGTGAAAATGCATGTTTGAATGTGTGCAGGCCTTTTTAGCCTCTTAGTACTGCTTTTGGGATATTATTGGATATATTGGGGATTGAAAAGAAGAAAGCTCATCAAACTCAAGGAAAAATTCTTCCAACAAAATGGTGGCTTACTATTAAAACAACAACTCATTAATCACCAAATGTCTGTCGAGACAACCAAAATCTTTACCACAGAAGAGCTCAAAAAGGCCACCAACAACTATGATGAAAGTAGAGTCCTTGGTCAAGGAGGCTATGGAACTGTGTATAAAGGAGTATTATCAGATAACACAATGGTTGCCATTAAGAAGTCCAAAATTGGTGATCAGAGCCAAATCGAGCAATTCATAAATGAAATGATTGTGCTTACCCAAATTAATCATAGGAACGTGGTTAAGCTATTTGGTTGTTGTTTGGAAACAGAAGTTCCCTTGCTAGTTTATGAATTCATCACAAATGGGACTCTTTCTAACCACATTCATGATAAAAGCCTATCATCCTTACTTTCATGGGAAAAACGTTTGAAAATTGCAACAGAAACTGCAGGAGCACTTGCATACTTGCATTCTTCAGCTTCTATGCCAATTATACACAGAGATGTGAAAACTACGAATATTCTATTAGATGATAACTACACAGCAAAAGTGGCTGACTTCGGAGCTTCAAGGCTAGTTCCTCTTGATCAAACACAATTGAACACTTTGGTGCAAGGAACTTTGGGGTACTTGGATCCAGAATACATGCAAACTAGCCAACTAACAGAAAAAAGTGATGTATATAGCTTTGGTGTTGTTATGGCAGAGTTGTTGACAGGTAAAAAGGCACTTTCTTTTGATAGGCCAGAAATTGATAGAAATCTAGCAATATCCTTTGTCTCTGCCATAAAAGAGGATCGTCTACTTCAAATTCTTGAAGATCACATTGTCAATGAGGTTAACATTAAGCAACTGAAGGAAGTTGCTAATCTTGCAATAAGGTGCCTAAGTTTGAGAGGGGAGGATAGACCTTCTATGAAAGAGGTGGCAGCGGAGCTAGAGAGATTGAGAATTATGAAAAAACATTCATTGGGAAACATTGATGTCTATGCAAAAAAGACTGAGCACTTGCTTAGTGCAACTAGTCACTCTTTCAATGTTGATGTTGACATTGGTTGTTCTACTAGTACAACTGTTGAGTATGATAGCATCGGAGACCAAGTATTGAAATCTGTGGAAGATGGGAGATAATTACTTAGTCCTCGGTAATATATTGGTATTAATTGATAATTGCATTTGATATGGTACTATAATGATCTATGTAATTTCAAAGTAAGTATTCATCTCATAAAGTTGGAAGTTTTTAAGTTGTTTGGAAGTGTAGTAATTTGCGTTTGTTTTGTGAGTTGTGTTTTGAGTCTTGACTATTGGAAATGTAGTAATTATGGGAGAGGCAATATGTTAAGGGCTTGTTATATATGTATTAATGGTGGAAATGTAGGGGTCCTAATCAAGTCTTTTGTGTTGATTTTTAAATGGTTGTTATCATTTGGTTGAGCATAGCACTCATTAATCCATTTCTTTTTCTTTGTTGTGCCTATGAAATTTCCCAATATTTTGTTCCTTCCTCTTTCACCCACATTAGAGTTATTGATATATATCTCTTGATAAGCAAGAATCAATTTGACTATTTGATAGAAGTGGAGGTGTGATTGCACTTTTGTATGGCATTATTTTTGGGGTTTCTCTATTATTTAAGATCCTTCCATTCTTTCTTATTTTCATTTGGATGTAAGAGACATGTCAAATAAGGAATCTAGAAGTTAATTCACATACTCCATGTTACAATATATTTTACAACCTTTTTATAAACTATTGTTGTAGCAAATTTTTATTGGTTTTCATCTGAGTTCACTACTAATAACACTTTTCTCTTACTAATAATTACTCATCACATCAGTAGTTTATAAAAAAATTTGTACTTGGTTTGGGTCAAGGAACTTTAATTTTAACATAAATACATAATTTACAAGAAATAAAAATAAAATAAAAATTATGTGAATATGTTAACTTGATACCAAGCCAAAGAATATAAACTATATGATAGAGCAAAATGGTTACTAATGGATACTCAAGAGATACTCAAATGACGTAAAACTGAAAACTAGTGCTCTAATGCTACAAGGCATAGTGCATATGATAAAATAACAATGAGAAATAATAACTTAAAAATAAAACATTAAAATTTTATTAATTTTTTATAGATATGATAAAATTTCAACTTATGGCATCCGTTTTATAATGATTGCTCTTTATTATCAGACCAGTAAACTATTTGGAACAAATAAATTAAGGCAATCACAATAATCAAAAACCGAATAGAAGAATTTTTCTTAGACTTTTATCAGAACCTAAATATAATATACTTCAGGAATTTAACTTATGTAGGAATTTTAATATACATTTAATTTTGTTTATTTTTAATTGTATCAATGCATATGCATGAGATTACGAGATAATTTAAGTGAAACATTACACACTTTGAGAGTGTATTTGTGCTTAAATACAAGAAAAGGAGGAATATACTTTTTGGCATGCTCAATTTCACCAAAACAACAAAATTAATAGGAAATTTTCGTGAAAATTATAATTGTAAATATAATTTATGCTGGATCACATTTTCTCCGTTACTCCATATATCCTCGGTTCAAATTTACAAAATTATTAGAAATCAATGACTATCCCATTTATTAAAAGTTTAAGTTTGATTTATTTTTATTTTTATTTTTATTTAAAATTATATTTAATACATGATTTTATAGAATCGATCATAGTTGTCAATATCATACGATATGCGATACGTATCGTGTGGAAAAAGTTCCGTATTGTATCGACGTATCATAAGTGCTCATGAATCGTACGATACAGTGTGTGTATCGTATGAATCGTATCGTATCGTAAAATCGTACGTATCGTACGATACACAAACAAATGCTTTAAAATGGGATTTTTTTGGTTAAAATTTGTACTTTTATTTGAATCTAACAAGTTGTTAGACTTGTTTTTAGTAAAAAATTATTAGTTTACTTAATTTAGTCTACTAAAATAACATATTCATAAGTTTTTTTCCCCTCTCCTACAATTGGACTACACTGTACACACTTACCTTTCACTTTAATATTTAAAAATTTATTTATTTTAACAAAAATGATACTTAATGTTAGCCATTAATTGCACCAATTAGGTTTTTCTTTTTTGGTTAAGGTTTAACTGTTTAAGTATGAAAATACAAAACACTTTAATTTTATTATAACCTCTTTACAAAACACTTTCATTATAACCTCTTTTATCATTTTCCATATCAAAAAACACTTTCTCAAGTTGTCAATTTATTATTGAACAGAATAAGAGCTTCAAAACACATTAACATTATAGTTTTGTCAATCATTTTAAACGTTAAGGGTGTGTTTAGTTGGAGGTGAAATAAGAGGATGGAAAAAAAAAAAAGAGAAAAAATTGTTGAAAGAGGTGTTAAATTAGAAGAGGGAGGGGGAGGGAATTTTGGGGTGGCCCAGGAGTTTTCTCTCCTGGTCCATTAAAACAAAATCTCCTCAAATTTGAGAGAAAATGGGAGAGAAAATTGTGCAAAACTTTTTGGACAAAAATGCTCATTCAAGCCTACTGTGTGTGTACGTGCCTGCTTTTGTTTCCTATTTCTTTTAAAAATTTTGTTTTTAACTCGATGTGGGCATGGCCTTTGTTTCTAATTGCAATGTTGCTTTCTTTTTTGTTTTTTTTTTTAACTGGGCATGATTTTTTTTTTTTTTTTTTTTTGGTGTGGTTGTTTTGCTTTTTTGTTTTTTAATTGGGGATGATTGGTTTTTTTTGGTTGAGTTTTTTTTTTTTTTTTTTTTTTTTATTGTTTGTTTTTTTAACTAGATAATTTTTTGAATAAGGGCATCTAAGTCAATTTATATAAATTACATTTTCTATCCTCTCACTTTTCTTCTCAACCAAACAAAAAAGTTTTCAATCCCTCCACTTTTCCACCCTCCCAACCAAACACAAATGAGAGAGATTTTCTTTTTTCTATCCTCCCATTCTTCCATTCATTGGCTGGCACCATGTTAGTGACCTTTACGAGAGAACAGCATTTCTAATCTTGTATAGAAATATAGACCCATCAGTTCATACGCCGTCTGGACGAACCTATCAACTAACGAATTTGGCTTTATTAAGTCCTAAATATGAGACTTCACTCACAAGTGAATATTCCAAAAACTACACTACTATTTGTCCCAATTTTAGACATAGATAAGATAGCCTCACCAAATGCAAAAATCGATCGAATTGGAGTGTGGCACCACTAGCTCTCAAAGTTGAGTGGGTCTTCAGTCTTTCCCACTTTATCTAACATGCTCGGCCCCAAGTGCACTATTCATTTGAGACACAAAGAGAGAAAGAGAGAGAGAGAAAAAAAAAAATGTAGGAACTACTGACGTTCATGGACACCTTCTTAGGATACAACCAAATCCAGATGTCAGAGGAGGATCAGGAGAAGACAACATTCATCACCAACAAAAGGCTCTACTGCTATAGAGTCATGCCATTCGGACTGAAAAACGCAAGAGATACTTACTAGAGGTTAGTAAACCAGATATTCAGCAAGTAAACTAGAAGGAACATGGAAGTTTATGTCGACGATATGCTTGTCAAGAGTAAAGAAGAAGGAAGCCATTTGGACGATCTTAAGGAAACTTTTGAAACACTGAGGCAATACAAGATGAAATCAAACTCGACGAAGTGCACATTCGGAGTTTCCTCCGGGAAATTCCTTGGCTTCATGGTGTCGTAATGAGGAATAGAAGCAAACTCGAAAAAGGTGAAGGCCATACTGGAGATGTCGTCACCCAAAATCGTCAAGGAGGTACAGAAACTGACGGGGATAGTTGCAACCCTCAACAGGTACATGTCTAAGGCAACAAATAAATGGCTACCCTTCTTCAAGACTCTTAAGCGGGCTTTTGCATGGATGGATGATTGTGAAGCAGTATTCCAGGAGTTAAAACATTATTTGAGTAATCCACCGCTTTTGAGTCCATCCAAAGAAGGCGAGGATTAATTCCTGTATCTAGCAGTATAAGCCATAGCTATAAGTGCATCATTAATTCAAGAAGAGTCTAAAGTTCAACGCCCAGTATACTACAATAGCCAAGCCTTCTAGAGGGCAGAAGCAAAACACCCACGCATGGAAAAGATCACTTTTGCCCTAATCATCGCTTCTCGGAAGTTTTGTCCATACTTTCAGGCAAATCCTATTCTAGTAATGACAGACCAACCAATCAAGAAGGCAATGAACAAACTAGAAGTAGTAGGGCAAATGGTACACTGGGCAATTGAACTAAGCCAATTCGACATTGAGTACAAACCTCGAACGGTCATAAAAGCTCAGGTATTAGCTGATTTTATTTTTGAATTTACTTTATCAGAAGACGAGAATATGCAGGATACAACAATATTATGGACAGTCCACACGAATGGATCGTTAGTACAGAAGATGGGCGGTGTTGGAGTCGTCCTTACTTCCCTGAAGGGAGATATCTTAAAATATGGGGTACAACTCCAATTCCCTGCCACCAATGACGAGGCGAAGTACGAGGCGATACTGATAGGACTCAGGGTGACAAGATCTTTGGGAGCCAAAAATGTAATCTTGAAAAGTGATTCAAAGCTGGTAATAAGGCAAATCAACGGTGAGTATGAAGCAAAAGAAAGCAGGATTCAAAAGTACCTGAAGTTAACGAACCAAATAGTCGGGGAATAAGAGGAAGTAAACTTCATACAAGTCCCACGAAGTCAGAACTCAGCAGCTGATAAGATGGCTAGATACGCATTCTTAGAAGACGAAACAAGCTTGCCAGATCTGAAGCTGAAGATACAAAAGTCCCTTAGCATCGAAGATCTCCACACCTTTTCGATACAAGATAACGCTAGTTGGATGACCCCAATCCTACTATACCTCAAGGATGGACAATTACCATCAAATTCAAATGAGGCAAGAAAGAGTTAGGAAGCGATCCACTAGGTTCACAATCCTAAACGACGTACTCTACAAAAGGGGCTTCTCACAACCCTACTTACGGTGGTGCGTTGAACAGGACGAAGCTAGGTATATCTTGGATGAAGTCCATGAAGGCATATGTGGAGACCACTTGGGAGCAAGGTCCTTAGTAGGAAAGATCATCAGGGCTGGTTATTTTTGGTCTACGATATAGAAAGAAGCCAAAGAGTTCGTTAGAAGATGTGATAGATGCCAGAGATATAGAAACGTCCAACAAGTGCCTAGAGAGAAAATGACGACCATAACATCACCATGGCCATTGGCACAATGGGAAATCGACATACTTGCCTCCAGGTAAAGAGAAGGTAAAATTCCTACTTAGAGCATTTAACTATTTTACCAAGTGAGTAAAAGCAGAAGCCCTAGCAACAATTACAAAAGCCAAAATACAAAGCTTTGTGTGAAAGAACATAGTTTGCAGGTTCGGCATACCAAGGACGATAATTTGGGATAATGGCCGTCAATTTGACAGCCAAGGATTCAGATCGTTCTGCTTAAGCCTTGGAATCAAGAATCAATTCTCTTCAGTAGGGCACCCTTAAGCCAATGGATAGACAAAGGTAACTAATTGAACACTGTTGAATATCTTTAAAGTTCGACTAGAAGGGGCAAAGGGTGTCCTATGGGCATATCGAAACACTGCTAGAACCCTAAAAGGAGAAACACCTTTCAATCTCACCTACGGCATTGAAGTAGTAATCCCTGTGGAAGTAGAGGTCACCAACATGAGAAGAAAGTTTTTTGACGAGGAAGGCAATAACGGTCAACTAAACATAAACTTGGATTGCCTGGATGAAGTGAGAACTGAAGTGTCCCAAAGAATAGCAAAATACCAACAGAAGATGGCTGGTTACTACAACCAGAGAGTGAAGCTCGGAAGATTCGACATAGGAAACCTTGTCCTACGGAAAATCACACCGGCAACTAAGGATCCAACCCAAGGAAAATTAGGACCAACTTGGGAAGGCCCCTACAAGATCATCCATTACTCAAGACAAGGAAGTTACCATCTAGAATCCATGAACGGGAAGAAATTACCTCGTCCTTGAAACATAGAACACCTTAAAAGGTATTATCAGTAGATGTCAAGTATTTGTAATTGTTGACATTTTTCACTTATGCTTCAAAGTTGTTCAATAAAAGTAGTACACATTCACAACCTTCACGAGTATATTGAATTGATCAACCAATGATAAAAATCCTTACCAAAAAGGGTGTAAATCACATGACGAGGCCAGTGATAAAAATCCTTACCAAGAAGGAGGTAAATCACATGACGAGGCCAAATGATATAAATTCTCTCAAAGAGAAGGCAAATCATATGACGAATCAAGAGTGATACAGATTCTCTTCAAGAGAATACAAATCACGTTGTCATCCAAATAATATAAATTCTCTCAAAAAGAGAATACATGTCATATGAAGAACCAAGAGTGACATAGATTCTCTTAAGGAAAATACAAATCACGTCGTCAGCCAAGCAACATAAATTCTCTTAAAGAGAATAAAAATCACTTCATTGTCTGAACAATATGGATTCTCTTAAAGGAGAATACGAGTCATCTGACGATCAAAAAATGCAAATTCTAAATAGAATTTCATGTAGAGGAATAAAAACACAGATATGCATACTACGAGCAAATAAACAGGAAATCAACTTCAACAAAGGAATATTGTTCAAAATAAAAAGTTAGGTAGATGTCTGGAAATAAAATGCCCAAAAACAGGTAGGGCACCATAAAAAAAATAGAGAACTTAAGCAGCATCATCTCCAACACAGGTTTGGGGGCATCACCTTCAGCCTCGGGTACATTGCCTTCGATAGGAGCAACAATAGCGACCTCAGCAACTTCGTCAGCTTCCATTTCCTTGTCCACTGCGTCAAAGTCCAGGCCTTCCAAGTCAATGCCAAGATTGTGCTTCGTCAAGTACCTTCTTAGAAGTTCGAAGCCTTTGAAATACCAGCTAAACAGAATGGTGTTGTACTCGTCAGTAAGCTAGAAAGCTTGCACGGCCTTGGCTCCTGCAGAGTTGATCTTCTGGTTGGTAGACTGGAGTTGCTCGTCTTTCTGCACCGTCAACAACTTTTCCACCCAAAGTTCGTCAGTCAAGGCCTTAACTTGCTCCTTCACCTTCTTCCCACCGTCCATAGCTGTTATGAGATCCTTCCTCAACTTGGAACTCTCAGCTTCAAGCACTTCAACCTTAGAATTGGCCATGACCACCCTTTCCATGTTGGTAAGATACTTGGTGGTGATGTGAATCGTCTCTCCAAGAACCTGACAAGAAAAGAGAGAACCATTCATAAGAAAAAGGAAATGTGTGTACATGCTTCTACGAAGACATATGGAAAAAAGGATACCTGAACGAGGTTGTGAATGTGGCGGTTCACCAGTTCGTAAGAAGGGACCCTAGAGAGACCCTTAAGTTCGTCAGGAGTAATAACATTGTGGGCTTTCCCCTGGGCAGCTACGGCATCCTCTTAAAGGTTGGCATTGACCTTACTTTTTCCTCGATCACCACCACGAGTCTTCTTTTGACAAGGAGTGATTTCTTCAAGAGAAACTGTTGGGGAAGCAACCCTAGTTTCTGGAGGAACTGATACAAACAAGGTCGTCTTAGCAACCTCCTTCTCAACCACCCTCGGCCTCTTCTGATCAATGCTAGATAAGGGCTCGTTCTTTTTGGCCTTTATTCGCACATACATTTCCTGGTTAAACCGAGTTGTCATCTCTTAGACGAAAAAATGAGGAAGTTAGCATAAAACACATGGATAAAACTGTACACGAACATAAAGTTTTTTTTTTTTAACAAAACTTACTTTTCTCCTTTTTCTCTATAGCCCTTAAAATGAAGGGGGAAGGTTCAGGACCCAAGAAATGATGAGATAAAGTTCGAGGATCAATAAGATTGTTAAAGTCATCTATAGTCCGTGTGTAATTAGAAGCTACCTTAACTCATTCCTTGTACCTGCTTTTCAACTTTAGACGAGCTTTAGCTAAGAAAGAACAAAAAAATACAAAAAGGAGTCAGAACTAGACTTGGACGATAAATTTAAAAAGCCATTAAAAGATTTCTTGCAAAAAATGACGCACCAAGTTTTGGGTCTCCCATTTACGCAACAACCTGGGAACATCACCCCAAAGGTCGTCAAAGGGAGTTTCCTAACCACCACCAGAAACAAAGAAGTATCTAGACTTCCAATAATGGAATGACGAAGGAAGTTTGACGATGAACCTAGCCTTTCTATCCCAAGGTACAACTCATAATACCTAAACTCCTTCGACTCTTTCAAACGATACAGGTGAACAAACTCGTCTAACCTGATCATATCCCCGTCATTGACAATCATCCATATCTCCATGCAACTAATGATGATCCTTCATGAGTTTGGAATAAGTTGCCCAGGAGTTATGTTCAGGTGATGAAGGGGCTTTGTTATGAAAGGATGAATGGGGAACCTAAGGCCACTCAGGAACGCAGCCTCATAGAAGCATACTTCGCCATGAGCAAAGGCGCAGGCTTTCTCGCCTGAACGAGGGAGATGAACCCTAGTCTCATTTGGGAATTGGAACCTATCCCTAAACCTAAAAAGATTATCCTCATTTAAGGTACATTTTTCCTTAAGAGCATGAAAAGCTCTCTTTTTTCTTTTTTTTTTCTTTTTTTGAGGTTTTTGAAGAAGAAGGTTGTGAGGACAAAGGCACTGAGGTGGAACTTCCACCTCTATGAAGTTATCACTAGACAATAAACCCGTCTCTAACTTATTGGACCTAATCTTAGACCCTACCCTCTCTTCCACTAACATTTCTTGAAGGGATTGGAACCAATTCAAGGACTGATGTAACAAGTGATACAAATCGGTCAAAACCAATCTCAGAGCACTATCCCTAGAAGTGAAAAGCTCAACTTAGGGGCAATGACCACCTGAAGACTCAAGAAAAGCCCTTAGACGAGCAAAGAAAAAAGAAACAGAAGGGGAGAGATTCCTAACCTTAGAATAATCAACCATTAACACATGACCCCAGAGGTCGTCAAAGGGAGTTTCCTAACCACCACTAGAAACAAAGAAGTATGTAGACTTCCAATAATGGAATGACGAAGGAAGTTTGACGATGAGCCTAGCCTTTCTATCCCAAGGTACAAACTCATAATACCCAAACTCCTTCGACTCTTTCAAACAATATAGGTGAACAAACTCATCCAACCTGATCATATCCCCGTCATTGACAATCATCCATATCTCCATGCAACTAATGATGATCCTCCATGAGTTTGGAATAAGTTGCCTAGGAGTTATGTTCAGGTGATGAAGGGGCTTTGTTATGAAAGGATGAATGGGGATCCTAAGGCCATTCAGGAATGCAGCCTCATAGAAGCACACTTCACCATGAGCAAAGGCGCAGGCTTTCTCACCTGGATGAGGGAGATGAACCTTAGTCTCGTTTGGGAATTGGAACCTATCCCTAAACTTAAAAATATTATCCTCATTTAAGGTACATTTTTCCTTAAAAGCATGAAAAGCTCTCGTTTTTTTTTTTTTTTTTTTTTTTTTTGAGGTTTTTAAAGAAGAAGGTTGTGAGGTGGTAGTATCAACTTCCACCTCTACGGAGTTATCACTAGACAATAAACCCGTCTCTAACTTATTGGACCTAATCTTAGACCCTACCTCTCTTCCACTGACATTTCTTGAAGGGATTGGAACCAATTCAAGGACTGATGTAACAAGTGGTACAAATTGGTCAAAACCAATCTTAGAGCACTATCCCTAGAAGTAAAAAGCTCAACTTAGGGGCAATGACCACCTGAAGACTTAAGAAAAGCCCCTAAACGAGCAAAGAAAAAAGAAACAAAAGGGGATAGATTCCTAACCTCAGAATAATCAACCATTAACACATGAATAAAATTCAAGTAAAGGAAGACAAAACCATACCTAATACGAGCTCGGAAGAAGAAGAGTTGCAAAAAAATGGAGACGAAACAGAAGGAGTGAGAAGATAAGAAGGAGAAAAAAGTTTTAAAAGGTGCCCTCAAAAACCAAAATCACGGGAAAACCAAGGGTTTCATCGAGTGGCATGCCATCTCTAACCAATCAGCACATGACACGTGGCCATGACGGGTGCAGTGCTGTCACATCGCATTAAATGTGAAAGAAGTGGAATCCCAAAAGCCACGTTTGGCACGAGGTGACTATTTGCATTCCTAAGACCGTCAATACATGTAATGACGATCATGGAATAGGGGGCAAATGATGAACCGATAAATTCCCGTCATCTAAAGAAACCGATGGATGACCAAAGCGCCATAAAAGAGCATTTGATGCATGAGCCATTACACACAGACGAACATGTAGACATGACCGTTGGGGGATCTTCAAATCACCTCATTAAGTCACCAAAAGCGTTACAAAAAGGCATTAAAGCCACCATTGAAAGCCTCCAACGACTAGAAAGGCAAAAACCTATATAAATCACCTCATAACCCAAACAAAGGTACTTACATACGACATAATACTCTCAATCCTTATTATTCTCTCTCTCAAACACCTGACTTTGTCATCGGAGGCTCATTGGTTGGCATCACGCCGATGACCTTTATGAAAGAACACCATTTCTGATCTTGTGCAGGAATACAGATCCATCGGTTCATACTTCGTCTGGACGAACCTATCAACGGACGAATTTGGCTTCATCAAGTACTCAATATGAGACTTCACTCACATGTGAATATTCCAACAACTATACTACTAGTTGTCCCAATTTTAGACATAAATAAGACAGCCTCACCAAATGCAAAAATCGATTGAATTGGAGTGTGGCGCCACTAGCTCTTAAAGTTGAGTGGGTCTTAGGTCTTTCCCGCTTTATCTAATATGCTCGGCCCCAAGTATGCTATTCCTTTGAGACACAAATAGAGAAAGAGAGAGAGATAAACAAAAAAATTAAAAATAAAATAAAATACATTCTCAAAAAAAAAAAATTTAAAATACTAGTTATTTCTAAGCTAGAAGAAAATATAATGGAGAGAGAGAGTGTGTGTAATATAGGCCCTTGGCCTTCACCTTCCTAGTTGAAAAACAAAAACAAACTTCTTGAATTCCTCTCTTGTAAAGTCTTTATCGAGTCCTTGCCTTTGTTGCTGTTTTGGCAAATTGATAGGGATAATTTGAGTGCAGATTTCCTGGAAAGACAAGAAATTGTCCGTGGTGTATAAACTAGAGAAGTGCTTTAAGATACAATTCATCAAATGCCCTTCCACTTCTATCTTGTTCCCCTTGATATCTTTGATACGTTTTAGGCGATTTTAAGCTCAGCTCTTTCGTACTAGCATGAAAAAGAAAATGGTGTTGCGATCACCTTTTTGTGCCTAGTCCATTCTTGCCTATTGTACCCACATCACTTATTCCATTTTTCAGATCGGCATTCAAATCTTCTCTTATTTGTTTATATTTTGCAACATTACTTGGGTCTTCCACGTTTAGTTACCAGATGCAATAGCTTTGGATGGTTGATATTGAGAGTTGAAAAAAACAACTTTCAATCTCAACCATTGTGTTGGTGTAAAAGTAGAAAACTTTCAACCAATCATAAGATGTCATCTGCTATTTAGTAGGTTCCATTGTAATTATTCGGAGACCAATGGAAACATTCCAAGTTTTATTGAATAGAAATTACAAAGAATATCTAAGTGCCAATCACACGTTGACATGTGTTAATATTTAATTTAAATAACATAAGAAGTTTAATTAAATACTGCCATGTGTTATTTTAAATTAATATACTTTGGCTAATTAAATAATGACATGTGTCCCTTGGAGAGCAAGACACAAACTCTCTCCATTCAAATTATGACATGTGTCACTACTCATAGTCAATCAAGTGTCATCAAAACTCCTCAATACTCCTATAAATAGAGACTCCCCTCCGTCTTAGAGGGGAAGATTCAGAAACATTCAAAAGTCTTGAAGCTCTGCTGGAATCTAGCTCCAAAGCCTCCAAGAACTTCAACCTTCAAATACGAACAACATTCGAAGCAAAATCATTCAAGTCATCCTTCTAGATCTCAAAGTTAATTGCAATCAAGCTCAAGAGCCTCCATAAAAAATAAAGAGACTACAAATTAATGAAGCTCTATGGATCCAAGCCTCTAAAGCTCCAAAATATTTCCACTACAAATCGTCAAACACAAAGAACATTTGAAGAACATTCATCCAAATCATTCTTTCAAGTCTCAAAGTTTTACTAGAATCAAGCTTCAAAGCCTCCAAAAACTTCAAATACTTTGATCAATTGAAACTTCATCGGATTAAAAAAACTCACGAAGAACTCAAAGAACGTAAGGAACAAGATATCTCTAACAAGCATATAGCTAGATATTCATTGCAATTTCATTCCAAAGATCTTTCACTCCACTTTCAATCCAAGTGGAGGATATGTTATGTTCAAGTCAGGACCACATCAACGCAATACTTGAATTGAAGACTTTTCCTAGAAGATCAAATTAGAGGATTATTCTATTGTATTAGAATCCAAATATAGAGAATTGTACCCACAAATTTATCAATACAAAAATACATTTGTGAAACAAATTCAATTGTTTGATTTCCAAACTTGAGATTTTGTGTTCACAGTTGGGTTAAACGATTGACCCCGAGTAATTAATTCAATATCCAAGTTGATTAATTATCCAAATTACATGCAATAACGTGAAAGCACAAACAAATCACCAATCTAAACTAAAATGCAACGGAAATTAAATTGACATAGTGATTTGTTGACCAATGGAAAAAACCTTCATAGGCAAAAACCCCATTGCATGAATTTCAAGTAACCACTCCTAAGAATCCACTAACCAAGACAAAGTGGTTACAGGTATAAGGAATCTTACCACTTCTCGGCCTATCCTGAAATGTTAACATTCAATTAAACCCTTGTGCTAATCTCCAATTAGACTTGGTCTTGTAGGTACTTCTTGAATGCACAAATCTCTACTCCATGTCTAACTTCATAGCAAGTTGATCATTGTTGTTAGATGCAAAATTCTTCAATCCATCCTTGTAGACTTGAAAGCAACTTGGTTACAAAACCCTATGGCACACAAGAACGCAGCAGCTTCACAAAAGCGTGTATCTCAATATGAGTTTCTCTGTGAGTGTCTCTATGTGTGATGATGACTATAAAATATTGCTTTTATATCCTCTGGAAACCTAAAGCACGAAACCCTAGAAAATTCTTGTCATCATGGGCCGGATACAAATCTGCATATCTCGATAGATCGGAGGTATTGAGGTAGGTATTGCAATTCATTAAAGTTTGATAGATCAGAGGTGTCGAGCTAGGTATCAAGACAACCTGTTTCGCTTTTCTTGTATTGTTTCTTAAGTAATCTTCATGTCTTCAATAAAACCACTTGTCATGATAATCTTGAACCCAATTAGATCTAACAATTATAAGAAAAGTGCGTTTTGTCATAGAATATGCTAATTACATAAAAATATGATCCTAACAATTTGTAGTATCACAATACGTATTCAAAATGGATAGTATATACTATGAAGGAAAGTATATGGATAGACCCTCCAGTAAAGAAAAAAGAAATTGAGCACGACTCTCGGTGATAGTGTTATAATGACGAAAGGATTGAGTATGAACGTCATAATCATGTTTAAAATTCATGGATTTTGAGAAAAATCATTGGTCACCATATTGAGGATCGGACCCTAAATAGATGGGAATTCACAAAAATGAGAGGCCCATGCATCCCAAGAGAGAGAGAGAGGAGAGTACTAGTGGTCTAAGGTAATTAGGGTTCACTACCATGGAACATGGAATACTTTAGAGATAAGCTCCGTAATAACAATGATACTTGTACCTCGAACATGTGTAGTAAACTTGGGTACAGAGGTATCGAAAGTGTGTATGTTGGAGTAAAACTCCTATATAAACACACGAAGGCATGTAACTGGTTGTTCACATAGGAACTCCCATCCATGAGAGCTAAACGTCTCAAGTACCATAGCATTTGTAAGATCAAACAAAATGACTTGACATTCTACATGAATAGAAAATAGAGAAAAGTTCTCCTCAAATTTCATATAGAATTTTGAGTTATAGAACCGTATAGCATTAGGAATAGAAGAAGAAGCAGAAGAAGAACGTGAAATAAGGTTATGTTTTAGAATACTCTTTTTAGGTGTCATTATGAAGATTAACTTTAAAGGGAGAGATAGATAGAGGGAGAACAAGTCATATGAAGAAAAAAGTGAAGAACAATGCATGAGTATGTGACATGAAATCAAATCTTCCATAAAGGGCACAAAACCCATTCCAAACTACAACACTCAAGCATAATTAAGCACACAGTTCTAGAAAATGCATTAGCATACTCCAAAATGCTAATGGAATGCAATGCATGGCAATACTATTGTTAACCAACAAAACCCAAAACCCAAAAAATTTCAAAATTAATACAAAAAAACCCCCCCAAAATCCCCAAAAATCTGAAAACCTAGGTCTAAAATGCATGAGAATGTGAAAATGCATGATGAGAGAGAGAGAGAGAGAGAGAGAGAGAGAGATTAGGGACCCTTACCAAGAAGATTAGGGATTGAGAGGGCCAAAATCAAGGTTGGAAGCTTGACTTTGGTGGTTTGAGTCAAGACTGATCGAGAGGAATCAAAGAAATTTCAAAGAGAAAGAGTTTGAAATGAACCAGGCTGAACCTCGAGTATATATAGAACTCGTGTTCTCAATACATCGAAGAGTTATCGAGAGGTATCGAGTTTTAAAACTCGATGGATCGAAAGGTATCGAGTAGGTGTCAACAGTAAAAATGTCTTGATAGATAGACCAAGTATCGAGGAGGTATTGACTAGATAGAGTGTTGTGAAGATTGGCTCGATAGATCGAGGAGGTATCGAGAAAAACCCATATTTTTTCTTTGAAGTCCGATGGATTGGCTAGGTAATGAGGAAGAACTCACTGTATTGACAAGGTATCAAGAAGCTATTGAGAATCATTAAAATGTGAATTTTCAAGTTGAAACAAGCATGAAGTATATGCAAACATGACAAACAATACCAAGCCCCTGCCCTAAGCAATCAATCTATGATAAAATTTCAAAACATCACTCTTGATCAAGCATTGCACTTTCAATTATAAAAGCACCAAATAGTCTATCCAATTTTTATTCAAAAATCAAATCAAGACAGTTTAGTAAGCTTTTTCTAACACTTGTGCATGCTCTGATACCACTTTTTGTGTTAAACGATTGATACTGGTTAATTAATTAAAATACCAAAGTAGATCAATTATTCAAATTGCATGCAATAATGTGGAGGCACAAACAAATAACCAATCTAAACAAGAGTGCAACGGAAATTAAATTGACGTAATGATTTGTTGACTAATGGAGAAAACCTTTGTAGGTAAAAACCCTATCAGCTGTGTGGGTGCAAGCGTCGGTGATGAGTAGTTTCCTCATGGGAAGTACACCTCGGCTTGGAGTGGAACGGACGGAGGGTGAAAATGGGGTCGACACCTGGTTTAGGTCCAGGAACCAAATTTGGCATTTTGGGCCACTTACTTACATCCATAGGTTTGCATGCTAGATTATGGGTCTGGAGTTTGAGTATGGTTTGGGAAAGGTGTTAGGCATCCAAGACCGCTCGGCTTGTGGGTTGGCCTCCATTATGTGTTTATAGGCCATATTTAATCAAAGAGTTTATTAAGAGAACTCTAATCTTTAACCTAAATATGCATCATGCACTTAATAGAATAACACACACAACATGTTAAAAATAACTTTTGGCGACGAAAATATTTTTGTCGCTAAAAAGTTAGGCGCCAAATAAAAAAATGGAGCACAAAATTTATTTGTTCTAAGGCGGCGAAAAATTTCGTCGCTAAAAATATAAACTTTTGGTGACGAATATTTTCGTCACTATAAGTTTGCTTGGAATATATTTGGTGACGAAATTGAGTTTGTCGCGAAAGATGTCCTTTAGTGATGATATAATTAGTCGCTTAAGCCTATTTTCACACACTAAAACATACTTTTGCTACTTTAATATAGCATTTGGTAGTACACTCAACATCACGTGTTCTAATTTCATGTGCTAATAATTTATTATTCATTTCTCTCTCTTCCTCCCCACTAGTCTCTCACTCTCTCTAATCTGAAGCTCTCTCTACTCTCTTCCTCAACACTAATTCTCTCTCTCTCTCTCTCTCCTCAACATCGGAAAAAAAAGCCAAAACACCATCATCATCACCACCTCAAACCCACGACCACCATAACAAACCACAGTCACATTCTTTATGTTTGAAACCCACCACCATTGAAGAAAGAAAGAAAAAAGCATAAACAAAAAACAAAAAACCAGAACATCCCAACCCACCACCACCAAAACCAACTCTATCATCCATAATCACATGCAATCCACCACCACCCAAAATCACAAGCAATCCATAACCGAAAAAAAAAAAAAAAAAAAAAAAAAAAAAAAAAAAAAAAAAAAAAAAAAAAAAAACCCAAACTCTATCACATGCGATCTCCACTAGCCAATTTCAATGGCAAGGGCTGAGAGAAGTGGTCTACAGCGAGGAGAGAGAAAGGGACAAGAGAGAGACAATGTCGATCCCAACCACAAAAACAAACCCAACCACCGCTAATCTCTACCCCACCATCGCCACAACAACCGACTCAAAAAAAAAAAAAAAACACCCACAACTTCGGGGAGATAGGGACAAGAGAGAAGGGAGATGTTTGAGAGGGAGAAAAGAGTAGAGAGGAAAGAAAAAAGAGAGAGGGGAAAGAGAGGTTTGAGGTTCGTGTGAGAGAAGAAAGAGAAAAAATAAATTAAGAGAGAGAGAGGAGAGAGGAGAGAGAAGAGAGAATAAAAAATAGTTTTTTATTTTTATTTTTACAACATGCTATAGTACCCCTTCTGTTAGTAGAATGGTACTGTAGCATATTGTAAAACAAAATTGGATTTACAACATTGAATATGGTTTTTGGTGTTTGGTATGCCAAATGCTAAAATTTTAGCATTAGGCATACCTGATGCCAATACTCTTAGGAAAGAATGTATCTCCTGCAAGGAGATAACTCAAGTCTACCACCTATCCTACAAGGAAGGTTATTACACTAAATCAAAGGTGATTAATGGCAATCTCTACAATTATAAGATTTCCAAGGTCATAGCCACTCCAATCTCGTATATAAGGGATCCGGCCATAACCTTAAGGTATGAGAATAAACCCTAATATCTACTTAAAAAGTTGCAATCCCTGACTTGAGCATCGGAAAATCCTTCAGCTAGCACTACACCAGTGATACTAAGGTTTTCTGTTCTCTCTCTTTTCCAGCACAGCACCAAAGTGAGTTCGTCCATATTTCCTCAACCCTGCAACAACTAATCCATCACTCTTAAAATTCATGCATCTCTAGACAAAATTATTTCCTTGTGTGACTTACTAGGTCACACACTTTGTAGAGTTTAAAAATACTTTCGTATTTACAATTACCCTGGAGGAAGCGACAATCTTTCCCTTTTATAATGAATCTTGAGATGAGTGGTTGCCAAGGATCCACTTTCACTGGAATGCAAAGGAACCAAATATTTCGAGGTGTTAATGTGTATAGTATTATAGGCTTTAGGCCCAACTAGATTACTTGTATAGCACACATTCTTGTACTGCACTCTTACTTGTACTGCACTCATATGTCTCCTATATAAAGGCACTTATGTGTATTCTTTCACAGTGAAATACAATACAATTACATTCAGTATTTCTAACATGGTATCAGAGCCACCTTCTTATGGCTATGGTTTTCTGTCCTTGCGGTATATTTAAGAGCAATCTTTATCTTCCTCGGTGTTTTTTCGCTGTGTTCATCTGCTTTGGCTTCCTACTGCTGCCGTCAAAACTCTCCGGTATAGTCATGCCACTGTTAGAAGTCGCATCAACACTGCAAGACCATTGCCTTCCTCAAACTACCGTAACAGAGCCAAACTTCATTCAAGGGATCTTCTCAACCTTATCAAATCTCAAGATTTCATCAAGCTTCCATCTTGAGTTTGAGAGGGGGTGTTAGAGATATATTAGCCCATTAGCATAGGCCCAAGCCTAATTCTACTTTGTGTGCAAGCCAAGTCTTTTACTTGTACTAGAAGTTTATTAGTCTAGGGTTTAGTCTACTATATATACACATGTTATGATTCATTGTAACACAGGATTTGTACTACACTATAATATATTATTGATGTAGCCCTTTAGGGTTTCCTCCGTGGATGTAGGCCGTTAGGCTGAACCACGTAACTCTCATGTGTTACTGTGTTTTATACTTTATGCTTTCGCTTCCGCATCCATACTAGCATATTCAACATGGTGTATCAATGCTAATATTTAACATCTACAAAAACTTTTCAAGAAAAATTAAAGAAAGAAACATAATAAAAAACCTTTTTAAAGAATTTCTATCATATATATTATGTTGCAGTTATATATATATATATATAACTATATATATATATATATTATTTTGCAATAGTTTCACGTTTCATTTTCGTTTCAATAGTTTGCCATTGCTTTTGATTGTGATACTTCTTCTATGTTGATTTAAAATAGGTTTTGATGAAACTGAAACTTGACCTCGTCAGTATGCTCCTTGTCAATATCGATGGACGATCTCCGGTACCTGCTATTAAGAAAAAAAAGGCAAATGAGGTTTTCACCAGCGTGATGCTAGCTGAGAATACTCTAATGCTAAAGTCAGCTTATCAGTTCTCAAAAAAGTTTCTCACAATTGTCTCTCTAATTTTTCATGTCCCTTTACCTGGGTTTCATTTCCCTTTTTATAGTTTGCTTTGGGTTGGTGCAGTTATGTCTGTTAATGCTGCTCTGAGCATTTTTCTCCTGAGAGGAACACGGCATTAATTGACAATGATGATTCCATTTAAGGTGTAACGGATGACCATTGAGCCATTATTGCTCTTGTAACTGCTCCGGCGCAGTCATTGCTTTTCAGCTGTCTTGATGGCATTTATTTGCGCCTTCAATGAGTGCTGGCCTGGCTCATCTCAAAGGACGACGTAGAATGACGGGATTTTACGTTTACTCTCGTCCCCGACTTAAGTGTGGATAAGATCGTCTTTTATCTAGACAATCTTAACTTTGTATGAGGAGATACCAATAGAGTTGTACGGTTCTTGGCATAAACATGAAAACACCACAAAGTAAATTGTTGATAATAGAGTTCAATTTAAGGCAAATTAACTTAATAATTACCGGGGGTGTAGAAACTTGTTAAAGATATGTTATATAACCATTTGGTGTAATCAAGATTTTTAAGGGCCTAAAGAACATTAACTCTCCATTAAAATGAAATTTTTCTCGCCCTAGCCGCTCTCTGAGTCGCTAGAACGTAGAACCTTGTTATCTTCCCTAGAATGATAACTCCTCCCCTCTGTTAATCCTCCTTAGCAGTAGGGTTCCTCTTGACCTCCGTTCCTCTCACGTGTGTTCTACCCTTTCTCTCATACCCCTTCAATTTCGCTTTACCCCATGGAAGACATCCTTTATGATTGGAAAAAACTCTCACTAACAGAGGAGGAAGATACCAAGCTTAGTCTGTCGAAGTCCAAAAACCTACGCAGCAAGGAGTTTGTTTTGGCTGCAAAGTTTATTACAAAGAGAGCCCTTAACGTGGAAGCAATAGGTCACACATTTAAACTCTTATGGAGAGCCAAAAAGGATTTCAAGGTGTGCGAAGCGGGAGACCATATTCTGTTGTTTGTATTTGAACTCGAAACAGACGCAAAACAGGTCCTCGCCAATGAACCTTGGACCTTCGATAAACATGTAGTCCTTTTACAGAGATTTGATGGGTCTACTCCGGCAAGGGATTTGAGGTTCACTAACCTGAAAATATGGGTGCAAATACATGGATTGCCGATGCGTATGCTTGATTCAGAGACGGCAATCGAACTAGGAGAAACACTCGGCCAAGTAACACCATGCGAGAATTCTAGTGAATTGGTGGGGGGTGATTTCTTACGTGTTCATGTGGAGATCAATGTATCAAAGCCTCTATGCCGAGGTCGGAGGATAGCACTGGATGATAATGAGGAAATCTGGGTTTCGTTCAAATACGAGAAACTTCCTAATTTTTGCTATTGGTGTGGTCTGATCTCACACGATGGGAAGGATTGCGAAGTCTGGCTAACAAGAAAGGATTCAGAAAAAACAGAGCCTCATGAATATGGACCGTGGTTGAGAGCTGTGCCCTACAATCCAGGGAAAACTCCATTCATTGTGGTTCCTGGCATGGGCGACGGTTTGGGTGGAGTCTCAAGACCTTCTCAAAGTTCAAATACTGAGAAGTCTTCTGCGACGGCGGCCAGATCAACCGAAGAAACCTCTGCTCAGCCTGCTTCTGGTGAGGAGGGAGGCGCTGACCTGATGAATGTGACAAACATGGAAACCCAAGATTCAAGGGAGCATATCACGCTAAATGCCTAAAAAAATAGCAACCCAATATCTGAGGTATTTAATTCTAACCCAAATTTAAATTCCTGCCATACTGAATACGTTGACTTTGAAGCACAGATACAAGAAATAGATTCGAATATTGGCAAGTTTGACAAATGTGGAGTACACGTGGATAATACTTTAGTTGGTGCCTCACACGTCCTACCAACTAGTGAGAAGCAACTAGCTCCCTCCATGCTAGCTCAGTCACTAGTAACTCAAGAGCAAATATCCCATGTGACAGAGAACTCCCCATCTCCCAACCAAGGAAGCAGAACCCTGCACACGTGGAAGAAATTGGCAAGAGAAAATCCTATGGAAACTGACACACCACAGAGCCCCACGGCAAAAAAAAGAAGCTGAGAAGAGGGAATAGAGTATCTTCCCGAGTTACCCACCAAAAAAATACAGGTTTCGAAGGGAGAAAGTCAGCAAATCCCAATGGCGGAAGCTGCTCAGCAGCCCCGCCAAGCACAATGAGTCTCATAGTATGGAACTGTCGCGAGCTTGGGAACCTGCGTATAGGGAAGGAGCTTGAAGTAGTGATTCGGGCAAAAGATCCTTCCGTCGTGTTTTTAGCCGAAACATGGGCGGATGAAGCTAGACTAAAAGAAGTTCAAAGAAATATTAAGTTTGATAATCTGTTTTATGTGGAAAAAAAATCCTAGAGGTGGTGGGGGTTTGGCTCTCTATTGGAAAAATTCAATTGATGTTCATGTGGATTCTTTTTCCAAATACCACATTGATTCAATAATTAATAAAGGTGGTGATGAAGCATGGAGATTTACAGGTTTTTTTGGAGAACTAGCAACACACAAAAGAGTTGAAGCATGGAATAAACTAAGGTTGCACAATACCAGACATGATCTTCCTCGGATTTGTGCTGGGGATTTTAATGAAATCATAAGAAGCTCAGAAAAATTGGGAGGAAATAATAGAAGTCAGGCTCAGATGCAACTCTTCAGGGATGTCATAAATAAATGCGGATTTCTTGATCTCGACTATGTGGGAGACCAATTTACATGGAGAAAACATTTTATGGATGGACATTCATTGTGGGAGAGATTAGACCGTGGGTTGGCCAACATTGAGTGGTTCATGAAATTTACAGGATCAAAAGTTCACCATCTGCACTCAAATTCTTTGGATCATTCTCCACTGTAGATCACCTTGGATGGTTTAGACATTCCTTCTTTTGCTAAACCATTTAGGTTTGAAGAAATGTGGCTCTCTAACCGTGGGTGCTCAAATATTGTTGAGGCAGTATGGCTGTCAAAGGGAGAAGAGGAAGATCACGATCATGTCTTTCACAAAATAGATAAATGTGGTAAAGAGCTTCGCAAATGGGAACGAGATTGCTTTGGGAATGTCAAAATGATATTGGGCAGAAAGAGAAAGGATTTAAAGGTGGCCGAAAAATTAGCCATGAGAATTGGAAATAATCAGTTAGTCCTTGCGTTGCAGAAGGAGATAACCAAATTGGTTGATAAAGAAAATAGACTTTGGTTCCAAAGAGCAAAGGTCATGTGGGCTAAATTTGGAGATAGAAATTCAAAATTTTTTCACAGCCATGCTTCTTAAAGGAAGAGGAAAAATTTTATTCGAAAACTGAAAGAACCAAATGGCCGAGTGGTGGATACCAATGAGGACATAGTTGAATGTCTTGTGCAATACTACCAGGACCTCCTCCAGTCAACCAACCAGCAATTCTGTAACTTGGCCACAAATTCCATTCAAAAAGTAATTACCGAGGAAATGAATTCCATGCTTTCATCCGAATTCACTCAGTTGGAGGTTAAGCAAGCCATCAACCAAATGGCCCCATTAAAGGCACCCGGACCTGATGGTATGCCTTCTCTCTTTTATCAGTATTACTGGAATCTAATTGGAAATGGTATATCTAATTCTGTGTTGCATTATCTTAATTCTGCTACTTTACCTGATCATCTCAATCACACTTTTATTACCCTTATTCCAAAAAAGAAAAATCCTGAATTTGCCTCTAAATTTAGGCCAATCAGTTTGTGCAATGTTTTGTATAAAATTTTCTCAAAAGTTCTAGCAAATAGACTTAAGAAAATTTTGCCAAATATTATTACTGAGAATCAGAGTGCTTTCACAAAAAGTCGCCTTATTTTTTACAATATTCTGGTAGCTTTTGAGTATTTTCATAGTATGCAGAAGCACACAGGGAAGGACGATTATATGGCCATCAAGCTTGACATGAGCAAAGCATATGACAGAGTGGAGTAGGATTATCTGTCTTCAATTATGGAAAAAATGGGGTTCAATGAGCATTAGATCCGTCTCATGATGCTATCCATCAAAACTGTGACATATTACATACTGGTGAATGGGGAACCCAAAGGCATGATCACTCCAACAAGAGGCATCAAACAAGGAGACCCACTTTCTCCCTTCTTATTCTTACTTTGCACTAAGGACCTAAATAGGCTGATTAACCAAGCCGCTGAACAAGGTCACATTAAGGGCTATTCTCTATGTAGAAATAGCCCACGCCTGACTCACCTTTTGTTTGCAGATGATAGCTTGTTGTTTTGTAGGGCCACCATAGAGGAGTGCCAACGAGTTCTAGACATATTGGAAGTGTATGGGAGATGTTCAAGACAGCAGATTAACCAAAGCAAGACAACAATCTTTTTCAGTAAATCTACTAGTGACAATATCAAAAATCAAATAAAGTTGGCGTTGGGGGTTCTAGAAATTATTCAGTATGAAAGATATTTGGGATTACCATCCCTGGTGGGCAGAAACAAAAAAGCAAGCTTCAACTATATAAAGGAACGAGTCTAGAAAAAATTACAGGGATGGAAGGAGAAACTCCTATCACAAGCTGGAAGGGAAATCTTAATCAAAGCTGTTGTCCAAGCTATTCCAACTTACACCATGAGTTGTTTCAAACTTCCTTTGGGGCTTTGCTCAGAAATTGAAAGTTTGATACGAAGATTTTGGTGGGATCAAAAAGGAGAAAGGAGGAAAGTTCACTGGGTGAAATGGGATACACTTTACCTCCCAAAAAAAGAAGGTGGTATGGGTTTTAAGGATCTAGCCAACTTCAACGATGCTTTCTTGGCTAAGTAAGCTTGGAGATTACTTCATAACAAGGACTCCCTCTTCTATAGAGTCTTTAAAATGAATTTTTTTCCAAATTGCAGCATTTGGGAGGCTCCAGAATCTAGCACCAGTTCACACGCTTGGCATAGCATTTTAAAGGGAAGAGATGTTCTGCTCAAGGGTGCAAGATGGAGGGTTGGTTGCGGAGAGGATATTAGCATATGGAATGATGCATGGCTACCATCTTTGGAGCACCCACGAGTCTTATCTGATATGGTACTAGGTTTTGAAGATGAGAGAGTTTCTGACCTCATCAATCCATTCACAAGAACATATGACTCAAACTTAGTGCATGGATTATTGTCACATGATGAAGTTGCTTTGGTTCTCAGCATTCCATTGAGTCACACTCCTGTGGAGGACAAGATCATTTGGCCCTTCACCCCCTCAGGTAAGTATACTGTAAGCTCGGGTTCAAAATTCTTAACTAAGCTTAATTCTGTGTAGATTCCTACAATCAACCAGCAGCGGCAAAGTGGAATTTGGAATCAGATTTGGGGGCTTAACGTCCCCAATAAGGTGCGGCATTTTATGTGGCGTGTGTGCAAGGAAGCTATACCAGCAAAGCAAAACTTACTGAGGAGGAAGATTTTATTGGAAGACAAGTGCGAGCAATGTGGTATGGAGTTTGAAACGGCAGTCCATGCACTATGGGAATGTGCCATGCTAGATGAAATATGGGAAGCTGTTCCAGGCTTTGAAGATTGGAGACAGTATGCAATATCAAATAGTAGAGATCTGATTAGTGTGCTTCACGAGAAAAGAAAAAATTTGGAACTCATGGCTATGGTGATGTGGACGATTTGGCATCGACGCAACCAGCTCCGAGTTAGCTCAAATGTTTTTCCCAAAGCACAGGTTCTTCAACAAGCTACCCAGTCCTTGGCCACTTTCCAACAGAGCCAACAATCCCTCACTCAGCCATTAGTAGCCTCTAGACCTCAACCCCGTGATCACTAGAGTCCGCCTCCATCGAATTGCTTTAAACTGAACTTTGATGGAGCCATTTTTCCGGAGTTGGGCAAGGCTAGTCTAGGGGTGGTAGTTCACGACTGTCAAGGAAATGCGATAGCCTCGTTGTCAAAACAAGCCCCTTTACCATTTTCATCAGACATAATGGAAGCCATGGCAGCAGTAAGAGCGATGACCTTTGCATAGGAACTGGGTATTGCAAAATTTATACTAGAAGGAGATTCAGAAGTAGTGATAAACACTCTTCGCAGCCAAGAAGCCTCACTATCTTCTTTTGGCCATCTTCTTAAGTCAGCAAAATCTTCTCTAGTTTCCAGTAAATGTATTGCCTTCTCCCATGTCCATAGATTTGGTAATAAAGTTGCCCATAACCTAGTTAGATATACAAGAAATGTTAGAGGTTTGTCAGTGTGGATGGAAGATGTTCCCCCACACCTAGTTGATGTACTCTTTGTCGACCCCTGCTGATTTTATAAAAGTAGTAGTCTTCATTCTCAAAAAAAAAACATATATATATATTTTTTTTTTTTTTTGAAGGCGAAACTGAGATATTAGTTAACTAAACTGAGAATCAGCATACACAGCTTGTAGTGCAGGTGGGGGTATATCCTCCAACCATACAACTTCATCCTCTATACATCTTGCATATCTATCTAAGGAATGAGCAGCAAAATTTGCTGAGCGACTCACGCAGCTGAAAGATACTCCCTGTAAACCCAAGATAAGGCATCCAATGTCTTCATAAAGATGACCCAGTCTAGAGTAGTTCGCACGCGCCGTGACGATGGACGTGATGGAGTTCAAAACGGTCCTGTTATCTCCCTCAATGATGAAGCTATAGAAACCCGAGTCCACTGCAAACTCCACGGCTTTTCTACAAGCAAGCACTTCAACCTCTTCACTGTCAGCCACCGCCGGGCCTTTCGCCGATAAGGACGCCATTACCTCCCCTGTGTCGTTCCGTATAATCGCTCCGAACTCCGATGCTTGTAAATCCTGGAAAATAGCGGCATCAAAGTTTAATTTGAAGCCATTGCCTGCTTGTGGGTGCCACCTTGATACACTCGGGTTACATATTGGGATCTTCAACTGAACCTGGGCATCCTTATACTCCGTCAGGAAGTCCGACGCCCTCTAAACAAGCAGAGCTGGGTGCTGCAACTTCCCTCCATGTATAACCATATTCCTCTGTGACCATATTAACCATGCTTGTACAAAAAATATCTCAAGCTCCTCCAGCGATAATTTCTGTATCATCTTCTCCACCAATTGTTTAGTATCTTGCGCCTCACAAGTTCCCTTCTGCAACTTCCTAATACTCCCTGCCCATACATCCTGGGCAACACTACATTCCTACATCACATGCAGAGCAGATTCGTCTCTTCAAGTGCAGAGTTCACAAGTCCGATCCTTGATGATGGTTTTGCGTGCTAGATTTTCCCGAGTGGGTAGGATATCATGGCATAAGCGCCAAGCAAAAACTTTAAGCTTGTTTGGAATATTGAGTTTCCATATAGTGCGCCACACCAAATCACCCTTCCCTGTTTTGGAGCATTCACCCTGCATGTTTTCCTCCTTCATAATCTGTCTAGCCATTTGGTACACGGATTTGACCATATACTCCCCTTCCTTACTGTGTGTCCAATAAATGGAGTCCTGGATGTGTCTCCGACTTAGTGGAATACGAAATATGGCCTCTGCATCATCATGGTGGAACTTCTCTCTAATAAGTTGGCTATCCCAAGTGTGGGTAGACCAATCAATTAGTTCTGTCACTCTCCATTCCCACTCCTCATCCAGACAAGTATGGATCACTTTATTCGTTGGGTGCTTTGGGATCCATCTATCTTTAGTAACCCGTATTGTAGATCCATCTCCAACCCTCCAACAATGACCTCTTTCAAGAATTCCTTGGGCTGCCAAAATACTCTTCCAAACATAGGAGCTGTTAGGAACATCCACCGCCTCCAAAAAGCCACATCTTGGAAATTATTTTTCTTTGAAGCATCGAAATAGCAAAGAGTCTACTCCTTTCATCAGTCTCCATCCTTGCTTAGCTAGCATTGCTAAGTTGAAACTTCGAAGATCACGGAAACCCATTCCTCCCTCTTTTTTGGGTGTAGATAGCAAATCCCAACTCCTCCAATGAATCTTCCTTTCATTGCCAACTTGTCCCCACCAAAATCTTGCGCACATTGCATTAAGTTCATTGCAAAGCTTTACCGATAATAGAAATACCCCCATCGTGTAGGTTGGTATTGATTGTGCAACAACTTTTATGAGCACCTCCTTCCCCGCTCTTGATAGTAGCTTTCCTTTCCACCCTTGCAACTTTTTCCAAACTCTATCTTTGAGAAAAGAAAAGGTTTGGTATTTTGAGCGACCAATCAGAGTTGGAAGTCCCAAATATGACTCAAATCTGTCCACCTGCTTTACACCCAAATTATTTTTTATCCACTCCCTTTGTTCCACCTTTGTGTTGCTACTAAAAAATATTGATGATTTCTCCATATTGATGCACTGACCGGAAGCCTTAGCATACAACTGCAATGTATCCATAATCACCTGAACCTCTTCTTGTTTGGATTGGCAGAATAGTAATGAGTCATCTGCAAACAAGAGATGAGTAATACTAGGTGCTCTTCTACAAATAGACACCCCATGGATCTGGTTCTCCATCTCCGCCTTCGCCAGTAAGGAAGTAAATCCCTCTGCACATAAGAGAAACAGATAAGGAGATAGGGGGTCTCCTTGATGGAGCCCTCTAGAGGGTATGATATTACCATAAGCTTTACCATTAATTTTAACAGAAAAAGAAGAGGTGGAGACACAACACATCACCCGTTCTATCCAAGCATTAGGAAATCCCATCTTCACCATTATATTTTTAAGGAATGCCCACTCAACCCGGTCATAAGCTTTGCTAATGTCTAGCTTCAAAGCAAGGGACCCTTTTTTTGCCCATGCATGGTGTGTAGAGCTTCATAAGCAACCAGGATATTGTCGGTAATAAGCCGACCTGGTACAAATGCACTTTGGGTGGGCGAGATCAGTTGGGGCAAGATTGTCTTTAGTCTATTTGCCAAAACCTTTGAGATGATTTTGTATATGACATTACATAGACTAATGGGCCTATAATCAGACATTTTTTCTGGGGATTTTAACTTGGGAATAAGGACAATATAAGTATAATTAATCTCAGGATCCATATTTCCATAATTTAGAAAATTCAAAATTGCATTAGTTACATCATCACCAACAATATGCCAAAATTTTTGATAAAAAAGGGCATTCATACCGTCGGGTCCTGGAGCCTTCGTTGGTCCCATTTGGAACAATGCTGTTTTCACTTCATCTGCAGTATATTCACTGGATAGAATGTCCAGCATATGTGGTGCTACCTTGTGTTGTACAGCAGCAATACAGTCTTCCAACTGGTCACACCCCCCTGCCTTGAACATTGTCTCGAAGTAGTTTACTGCCACCCCTGCTATGTCATCAATCTCTTCTACCCAGTTGTTGTCCTTATCCCCTGGATAAAATTCCTACGTCTCCGTTGTGAGGCTTTTGAATGAAAAAACTTAGTATTTTTGTCCCCGTGTTTCATCCATGAGATACGGGACCTTTGCGCCCAATATATTTCTTGCTTCAACAAAAGACTATCCAACTCTTTACTTGCTAATAAGAAATCCGACCTGTTGCCTTCTGTTAGCTCGCCCATATTAATTGTTTCAACTTTCTTTTGGAATACCTTGATTCTTTCAGTATCCGGATGTGTTCTGGTGGATCCCCAGCTGTGTAAGTCCCCACCACAACTTGCAATCTTATCCTTGATCCCATGCAGGCCTGAACTGCCACTATTCACTTTGCTCCACCCATCTTGGACTACTGCTTCACAATCATCCCATAACAACCATGCCTCCTCAAATTTAAAGCCCCTTGTACCTCTTGCCGCCACTTTCTTGAATGTCCCTGTCTGAAGAATCAATGGTAAGTGGTCTGAGGCGTGTGAAAATAGGTGTGTTATTATGCTAACTGGGAATTTCGCTTTCCAACTTTTTGAAGCAACAGCCCGATTAAGCCGCTGCCTAGTGTTTGCTAGCCCCGGTCTCTTATTGTTCCAAGTGTAAGGGTACCCGACAAACCCCAAGTCTGACAACTGGCAGAGTTCCAAAGTTCTCCGAAAGTCATCCATTTGGTTGTAAACAGGAGGCCGATTGCTTAGTTTTTCAGAGGAGTGTAAAATAGCGTTGAAGTCCCCAATGCACATCCATGGTTCGTCGACGAAAAAAGCCAAGTGAGAGAGCAGTGCCCAAGATTTTGGCTTCTGACTCGACTCTGGCCACCCGTAGAAGCCTGTTAAATACCACTGAAAGCCATCTTCCTCGACTACCTTTGCTAGAATGTGGTTTTCTGTGTAGTTTATGACATCCACCATTGTCTCATGCTTCCATAACAATGCTAAACCTCCCCCCGAATTAGGTTTCTTAACGATAACCTGATTTGGGAAAGGTAAGTTTCCACAGTGTTGCTTAAAACCTTCTTTATCTAGCCTTATTTCCATTAAGAAACAGACGGTAGGAGCTTGGTCCTCCATAATTTTACGGAGGCTGCGAACTGTCCAAGGGTTCCCAAGCCCTTGGCAGTTCCAACTTAGAAGCCTCATTGTGGTCGACAAGGGTGAGCCATCACCCCCGCTGCTGCATGTGTTGTCTCCTCTTCCTGTGTCTTACCCCTCTTCATCCGTAGTCCCACCACGTCTTCCTTCAGTTCCTCTTCTGTAATCTGTAAATGCCCCCTCTTCCCTAATATATGTTTGGGCTCTGCCTCACTTAAGCCCTTAAGCCCACTATCCATCCGTAAAATTCTAGTCCATTTAGGCTTTGTGTTTGCCGGCCCATTAGGAATTGGCTTGTCAAGCACCTGTTCTTGCTTTTGTAATAGAAGCTCACGTGCCTCCTCCAAGTTATTAACCTCAGTATTCATGTCCTCATGATTCAAAATTAATGGTGCACCATCCCAATCATTCCTTACGTTACTTTCAGTCATCATTTCCTGGATATCCGTATTTGCAGCATCCGTATTAATGTCCCCATGATCTGACTTTCTTGTAGCAGAATCCGTAACTCACCCCTCATTAATTTTAGTAATTATTTCCTGAAAATCCAGGACTGTTCCAGATATTGTGTCATTGCCCTTTCCACGTGTCTCATCCTCCGTTCGGTGCGTATCGGGTTGTCCGTCCGCTGGCGTGGCTTGCTTTCTTTCAGATCTCCGTTTGTAAGTTTGATACGGTCCCTCTTCAACGTTACTGGTGTTGTTTCTTGTTGGCATCAAAGATCGAACGCCCATGGCTTTCATCCAGTCGTCATACTGGCACACCACTTCTCCACTGTTCTTTGATGCAGCGAAGTAATTGGCGCAATGTCGGAGATCATGTCCCATCGTCCCGCAGAAGTGATAGAACAACGCAAGCCTTTCATACTAGAAGTTAACCTAGTGGCGAGTGCCGTTTGATCCCGCCACAAAACTTCCTCTCCTTATTGGTTTCGAGATCGGAATCGCAACCCGAACTCTCATAAACAGGCACTGTGCTTCTACCTTCTTTCTCTTCTCCACCTCTACCACCACTCCCAATCTACTTCCCACCTCCGCTGCCACCTTTGGAGAAATCATGTCAAAGGGTGCGTCCCAAAGAACAATTTAAGAGCCCAATTCTCATTATAAAGTAATAAGATATGACGTGGCAACAAGAACAATTTAGCATGGTACGATATAAAGCACAATAAATAGCAATTTTTTATTTTCATTTATTCTGAAAACAAATACAATATGTTTATGCAATGCATAATAAAATAGAATCAAATAATATAAATATATATATATATAAATATATATATATATATATATATCTGTATGTATATTTTGGGTAATATATTATTATTGCAAGGGTGCGATCGGCAGCTGGGAGTGGTACCGTACTCAATTAAAGCTAAAAAGCAAGAATATCTGGTGGGTAAAACTTAAATTCAGAAGTGAAAAAGGAAAAAGAATAAGAATATTTTTTTTGAGAAGAAAAAGATTCTAAAGCGAGAATATGCTTGTACGTGGCTAAGCATATGCTTAATTAATCCGTCTAATCCTGGACGAACAATCACGACAACAGAAAATAAATAAATAAAATACAGCGTGACATTTACGTGGAGTAGGTTTAAAGAAAATATGTTGAGTGGATAATTAGTCAATTACCAAAACACACACTAATTCCACCACCTATGCAAACATACAGCTTAACAAAATGAATAACTTTATCTACAATCAAAATGGGAAAATTAATCTGTCTTGGCTATAATTAATTAATACATACCAGTAATAATGGTATTATTTTTTTGAAGTAGCTATAAGTTTGAAATATTTTTCAATGTGTTTGAACAAAATGAACTGTTTTTATTTTTCTTTATTAATATAAGCAACTCTACATTACTTGAGAGTTAGAATGATAGCCCATTTTTGTTTGAAATTGCAATGTAAAGGCGAAACCTAAATATATTTAGCTCCTTGTCTCCTGTTTACAATTATAATGATTCAAGACCTGTTTATAAACATGATTAAATTTACAATTTGTTTTTGATAGTTCTATAGTTATAATAATGGAGAAGGTAGATATGAACTTTGATTCTCTTTATAAAAGAGAGTAAATAATGTCACTCAATTGCAAGACACTTGGCATTAGTTTTATAATTCTTTAGTTTACAATCGTAGAAATTATTATTAGTTCTTAAGAGTTTACAATTGTAGATATTGTGGATTAAGATTATAGTCTACAATACTCTGACTCTTCTATCACACTCAACTGTTTGTCAAGCTTTAACCTTCAGACATTAATAGATATACAAGACATCATTGTGGAGACTGGTTGCCCACTCAAGTTTCTCACTGTAGTTCCAGCTTAAAGCATTTAGTTTGAAACTAGCAACATCACACACAGTACATGTTTCTCACAATGAGACTTTTTTTTTTATAGGTTTAATGTCATAATTATTTATTTATACATACATATATATATATATATATATATTTCTTTCAACTCAACTCAAAATCCACATTAACCATTGATTGCTAAAAAAATAACACTCTTCTTTCATGGTTCCACTCAAATTGTAAAGGTATATAGACAGAGTTTTTGAAAAGAAAATAAATGAATACACCAAACTAAATCAATATATACCTAAACATAAACACAATCACATTGGTGGTAATGATTCATCTTCTACATTTGAAATTAAAACTGTCAATGTAGAAGAGAAATGTACATTTTCAAACCAAATCAACTTATAAAATAAAATATAATAAAGGGTAAAATACTATTTTTGTTCTTAAATTTTACCAAAAATTTGTTTTTCATTCTTGAACTATTAAAAATTTCATTTTTCATCCTTAAACATTAAAATATTTTTAATTTTTGTCCTTAAATTTATTAAAAGTTTATTTTTCGTCTATAAACTAGTGAAAAAAGTTATTTTTCATCCATAAACTAGTGAAAAAAGTTATTTTTCATCCATATTTTGTCTCTAAACTATTAAAAAACATCTTTACAAAATTTAAGGATGAAAAGTTGTGTGGATATATTTAAATTGGTGTGTGTGCTAATATTTAGGAAAAAGATATGTCAAACGTGTATGAGGTATATATAAATAAAAATAGTAGAGAAATGCTACAGACACAAACTATTTTACAACATTTTTACAAACTGCTGATGTGACTATAGTAATTTTCAAATAATCATTGATAAACATAAATGTGATGTTAGCGGTGGACCCATATTAGAACTAATCAAAATTTGCCACATCAATAATTTGTAAAAATATTGTAAAATAGTTTGTGGCTGTAGCATTACTCAAAATAGTACATGACTATATGCTAATTTTAAGGAAAAAAAATGTGTCAAACTTTTAAAATTTATTATAACGGTTTAGAAAAATTTTGAAAATATATTTTTTAAGTAGTTGCGGCCATTTCATTTTGGAAATTAGAGAAAAAGTAAAAGAGAACATAAATTTCAGTATTAAAAAGGAAAGAGATAAAAGAGGATAAAATTTAGGATTTTGAAACATCAATAGTTTTGGAAGTTAGTGATATATTTTTAGCAAATTATTCTTAAGTTTAATTTCTGTTTAAACGTTGTAACAAACTAACAATAAAGTCCTATTCCATATTTAGCCTTAAAGTGCTACAATAGGTTGCCTTTTTAGAATTCCTTTAAAAGAAAAAAAAGGTTGCCTTTTTAGAAGCTTGGATGGAGGATCTTTGCTCTTCTCTAATTATACTATTCTCACAATTTTACGGTTAAAATTTTATTTTGACATATTTTTACCACAGTAAAATTAGTAAAATCCCCCCAAAAAAATGAGAGAATCTAGGAAAAATGAGAGGTGGACCCAGTTAACTACAGCCACATAAGCATTATTCTCTGGTTCTACTTCGACCATTCAGTGACCCAAATGTTTTATTTTTTTATTTAAATATTCTCAGATCCACATGATTAGAAAACGGGCAAAACTTAAATATAGTTGACACCTGTCAAATTAAATAAGTCAAGTAACAGATGTTAACACCCGTCTCTGTTTTTTTCTTTTTCTAGTTCATCCTCGTCCTTTTCAGAACCTAGAATTCAAAACACATAGTTTTATATAGTACATAGTATTTTAGTCTTTTTCTTTTTGTTGCTAAACACATAGGATGAGTTCAAATGTAAATAATGGGTTTAATGGAGAAAATCGCCCCTTTATCCTTCTTTGCTTGAGAAATTTCAGAGTTTGAAGGTTTGTCGATTTACAGAAGCCAACGAGATCTTGTGAGATTGTGCATGAGAAAATACGAACCAGACCCTTTGTCATTCTTTGCTTGATTTTGATTAGAACTCTAATAGCCACCTGGGTTCTTCTCAGATTGTGCGTCTGAGAGATACGAAGCTACAAAACAGAAAAGGGACGGTGTTAACGTCTAGACAGGTGTCAAAAAATTGAAAGGTAAGGTACCTAAGCAACCGTGCCTAAGGTACGTATTTAAGTTTTGCCCTTAAAAAAAAAGCTGTGTCTTTCTCATTATTTTACGTAGCTTATTAAGTTCATTGCAATTATCTCTTCTCTCTGAGAATTCCAAATTTTCTCAGTCTCAGCAATGGCTTCAACAGCCACAGAAAGCCTCTCAAAACTCGACATCAATGCTGATTTCGCCTCCTCTGCTCCTAATCTGCAGCACAACCTTCACCTTCTCTCCCCTCAACAGGTCCCCTTTTCACTCCTCTCTCTATATATATTTGTGTGTGTGTCTGTATAAAAACATGTAAATTTTTTGCAAAAAAGTTTCCACCTTTATATGTATAATGGAGTACAATTTTGGTGGGAGTGTTTTATTTGATTTGTTTATCGAATTTTTGGGATGGTGGTGGTGTGGCAGATTGAGCTGGCGAAGATGTTGCTAGAGACAGGGCAGACCCATTTGTTTGAGCGTTGGGCTGAGCCTGGTGTTGAAGATGATGAAAAAAAAGCTTTCTTTGATCAGGTATCGTTTTTTTTTTTTTTGCTTATTATGGTTTGGGAATTTAGAATTATCTGAAGATTTAGTTTTTCACATGGATTTTTTTTGTTTTTTGGTTGGTGGATCTATATTAGAAATCTGTGAATTGTTTTAGGATTGAGAATGAATTTGTAGAGTGAGATTGGAGGAGTTCCTGGCTCATAATATGGGGTTTTGGTTTCTTTTATATTGTAATGGATTTGAAGCGAATTTTAAATGTATACACGGCAAGAGCTCAACTAGCACGTTCTGGTGTTTCCAACGGAGACGTTTGGGGTTCAAATCCCTTCTCTTCACAATTATAATAATTGAATTATCAAAAGAAAAAATGTATACTCAAGTTCATGTAATTATGTAAAACGATGTTAAATAAGGGGCAGAACCACATAGAAGGTTGGGGGGCCAGAGCCCTCCCAAAATTCTCAAATAATAGATTTTTACACCTAAATTTACGTAACATTTTTGAAAGATATATGATGCCCCCCAAACTCTTCATGTTTCTTGTATGACACTTTTAAATTGGTTCAATTTTTATATTATTTTTGCCCCCTCCCCAATTCTTAAAATTCTAGTTCCGCATAAGAGAAAGATCATATGGGATTTGATTTGCAAACTAATCTGGCTTTGAAGAAACAGAATTGGGTCGAGTTGCACAATAAAATGAAAAAAAAAAGAAAAAAAAAAAGCAAATGTTGTTCTCGGATGTGACTGGGATTCAGAACTTAGAAGAGTTAGTGTGCAGTGAAAATCTATGCAGATGGTATGTTAAATAATGTGGTTGGCAGATCTCTCTTAATGACATTGAGCACATACTTTTTTTTTTGGGCACAAATTCCTATATTTTTATTAGGCCTAAGGTACTTCATTTTTTTTTTTTTTAAATTATGATTTATCAATTATTGGACATACGTTACATTAGTTGAAATGGCATAAGTGAGTTGGTTTGAATTTTTTGTTACTGATTTACAGATTGAGATTAAACATGCCAGCAGGTTCTTATTGCTCATTAAAATGTCCCACAGATAATTCAAAAAAATTTCTTTTGTTAATATATATATATATATAATTTCGGGTGCATGTATATATTTCTCAATGAAATGAAAAATGAATTTTGATTTAGTAACACCAATGCCTTGTGGATGAGTTAGGTGAGTGAGGACCTTCTTTTTCCTCCTTAAAAAGAGCTTGTGTTTTCATCCTGCTCCTTTTTCCATTTAAGTTCTGTTTTTGGTTTCTGAACTGGCCCTTAACAATGTTCATTGTTTGAGTGGTCTCAGGCATGGGGATTTACTAATAGTAACTCCATGGCTGAGTTTTTGGTTTAATTAAAAAAACAAAAACCTCCATGATTGAGCTTTTAAAATCATTGTCTTTTTGTGCATAACCTTTGTAATTCTTTCGCCTCCTTTGTGTTTACTACTTTACTTCAATGTACATGAAGTAGTCTTTTTCAATAAAATGATTATTTACTTATAAAAAATAAATAAACTGGATCTTAACAATGGCTCTTCATGTGCTTGATTAATTCTAAATTAGCTATTTGTCTTTCCATTTCTTCTTCTAATTGCAATTTTATTTCAGGTGGCTCAGCTTGATTCAAGCTATCCTGGGGGTTTGGCATCTTATATTAAAACTGCCAGAGAACTCTTGGCAGATTCAAAAGCAGGAAAGAACCCTTTTGATGGCTTCACACCTTCCGTAAGTGAATACAGATCTCATGCTTATAAATTCATGAATGAGGCCTTCAATCTAGACTGGCACAAAAACCTAGCATAAACGCAGCATACTATTTGCACAGAGACATGCAAAGACATGCACGTTTGACTTTATAATAAATGGAAAATTCTATAATATCAAATTCCACTTTAGTGCTCTCATCTAATTGGAACATTAATCATTTGGTATGCGTAAATCTGTACACCCTGCCACCTGAGCATTTTCTGTTGCCACTCAGAAGCATCCAGTGTGCTTCTTAAAGACCTCGGGTCTGAAGGCAGGGAGTCCAAAACACAGGTGCTACAGGTGTGCATGGGGATTTAGGAAGTTCATGTTCCTTCTATGTAACATGTGCGGTATACTATGTCATCTAGTAGTTTTAGAACATAACGACTTGGTTCCATGGAGTACTTGTCTAAGGGTATGTTTGGACCAGAAATATTCCAGCCACCTTCTCTCTCCTCTCCCTGCTCCATCTCCCTCCATCCAAACATAGTGTAATGTCGGTTTTGTAACTGTTAAGAATTATGGCTACATTGATTCTATAAAAAAAAAAAAAAATTATGTTTATATTACTTTTCCATTAGATTGAGGATGGTGTGTTCTGGAGGAGACCTATTAATTTCTTTTGAATTTTTTTGATTCGTCAAAAACAAAGTGATACATAAGCTTTATAATTATTATTATTATTTCTGACTTAGTTTAGTCAGCTAAACAATGAAAATGTGTAAATACTTGGAGCATCTAAAGTAATCCTGTTTGTATGTATAAGTTCTTTTTGTTTGGGCAATACATACATCCTCAATCTTGACCCCTTGTACTTCATCTATACAAATATGGTTCAGATATTTGGTAAGAAGTACTGAGCCCACAATTCTCTATTGTTTAACAGATTAATAAAACTTGTCTGATATATGAGTAAATAATTTTGCAGGTTCCAAAAGGTGAAGTTCTGACTTATGGTGACGACAACTTTATCAATTTTGAGGACATGGGCGTCAAGGAAGCCCGAAAAGCCGCATTTGTTCTTGTTGCAGGAGGGCTTGGGGAACGTCTGGGATACAATGGAATAAAGGTAGCTGCAATATAATTGTTATGGTACTTCTTTTAGATCTTTTTTTTTTCCTTGTGTTTCTCTTGTATACCTCCTGTTGACTTGGATTCGCGTCATTTTGTTTTAATAAAATTTTCTGTTATTCATGCAAAAATTAATTCTTTTGACTTCTAAATTTTTTTATTACTTATAAAATAAAATGGAATAAAGGTAACTAATCCTTGGTTATATTTAGTTCTTTGGTGGATTGTAATGTTTTTAATTTCATCAATCTGGACAACCAGCATAATTTTATACCATTGGGATCAACTACATCTATTTTGTCCTTGTTGGCTTAACACTTAACCATCAATTTCGTCTTCTTCTAGCCCTGAATTGTCCTTTTATACCCCCTTTTTTTTCCTTTTCTTTTGGTGTCTTTGAAGTTTAAATTGAATTGAATCTCCTAGTTGATCGTCCCTTGGTATAAATTCTCTAGGTCATATTTTGTTGCTTGATTTTCTCCCATTTTGCCCCCAATTTTAAGCAATTTAAAACTTCTTACTATTGCATTTCTTGTTGTATCCTCATTGGTATGCACATGTTTCTTGACCCAATATTCCCTGGAAGTAATTTATGTCTGGCGTATGGTCATTTTAATTATTTATGTTCAAATTTCATTGCTCATATGGGTCTGTTTGTGTGTAATTGATCCCATTATTAGATTAGTAGATGCATGTGAACTTACACGAAAGCTAGGTCTTATAGTTAATATGACGGGGCACTTGTACTAGTAGGCTGTTCACTTATTTACCCATATTTTGATTAAAAATGGTTCCAATATCTTCAGCTGATTGTCTTTACCACTTGCAGGTGGCTCTTCCAGCAGAGACCACTGCAGGAACGCTTTTCTTACAGAATTACATTGAATCTATTCTGGCTCTTCAAGATGCTAGCTGCAGACTTGCACAAGGTTTGTTACCATCCAATGGTTCTGTCATTCTAAATATTTTCCTCTCTCTCCCAGAGTTTTCTTTTTCTTTTTTAGAGATCCTGTTGACTTCAAAGACTCTGTGTTGCCATGTGAGACCAAATAACTTGAAACTTTGAAAAACAAGTTCAAATGGAAGATACAAATGAAGAGTCAATTAGTACTTGAAAATTTGAGGCCAATGAGTATGAGCTCTAGCTCAACTGGCTACTCCTTCCCAATGAATGTGCTCTCCACATAATCAAGCACTCATAGAGATGAAGCATCAGTAAGACAGGACATTGCAAGAATTGCTAATTATTTTTTAACTAAATCCATTTTTTAAAATAAATAAGTAGAAAATATTGAAGAAAAATGAAAAAAAAAATCCTCGCTACTCTAGTTGTCCTGCCCAAAACTCATTTAAGTCACTTGAACCTATCAAACATCTTATACCCAAAGAAACCAACTAAAGGCCTGCGTGATGCTCTTCCATATACCACAACCCTGGGTTATATCTTTGTGTTCTGGCCTGCTTAAAGGACCCATATTTTCCCACAATTATTATGTGTTAAGTTTCCCCCTCCATAAATTCCTTAGCATCTCTCTAATTAGGCAGTTCATCAAGACAAAGGTCATAATTATACTACCTTTTACCTTGTTGAGACCTTCCTCTTATGTGCAAAGGTAGCAACTGCAACCTCATTATTAGATTCTCCACTCAACTCACATAAGCTTAGTCCCAAAATGTTGGGTTGGGTTGAGTTTGCACAAATCCTTTATCAACTAACTAGGGTGGGTTGTCGGAATCCTTTATCAACAAATTGCAGTTAGCTGTATATATGTTTTTCCGCCACTCTACCGTATTTGAAGCCATCATCTTGTCATCTTTTTTATTTATTACCTCATTCTTCATGACTTCTATCCTGGTCTTAGTTGTCATTCTCATCCCTTTCATGGAACTTAAATCAGATCACTTTTTTTCATTAGTGCAACTATTGATCTCCTTAGCACTTTGGCAGACCACCTTGGGCGACTCACCCTCACCTTTTCCTTAATAGGTGCCATCGCCACCTCTGAACAGATATCTTTATTCCGAATTTTATCTTTCTTGGTACTTCTATTCATCTATCTAAATGTCTTAAGTAATTGGGTATCACTTGGTTAATGAAGACTAGTAGATGAGGGTGATTATTGCATTAACCTACTTCCTATCTTTTTCTTTTGTGTTTGAAGTAATGTTGTTGCTTTTTGTTTGTAGATGATTGCCAAACAAAGATTCCTTTGGTTATAATGACATCCGATGACACACATGCACGTACCATAGAGCTATTAGAATCAAATTCTTATTTCGGAATGGAACCTACGCAAGTGAAACTTGTAAAGCAGGTATGTGATAAACCGTTTAAGTGTTATGGAGAAAGCTTTTTGTGGTTGTAAAATGGCCTCATTGAAATGCTAAGTTTCTATTTATTATAGGAAAAAGTTGCATGCTTGGATGATAATGATGCCAGGCTTGCAGTTGACCTCCGTAACAAATATAGAATTCAGGTAGCCATCGAATTTAGTGTACTTCATAATTTAGTCATTGACATCAGATTAGAATTTTTTAATTAATTTTAAGGTCTCTGTAATTATCTCTAACCTTGGAACCTCATGGTATATGTGTTTCCTTAACCTTTTTCTGTTTGTGATAGACAAAACCTCATGGCCATGGTGATGTGCACGCACTTCTCTTTTCTAGTGGCATTCTGAAAGTTTGGTAATTCTCAAAAGCACACCTAATCTCTGGAATTTGTTATTGTCCATATGAGTTCATCCTTATGCTCACTGTATAATTGTTGCCAAGAGTTTTGTAGCTCAACTAACACCTCTTGATGTTTCCAACGGAGATGTCCAAGTTTCAAGTCCCCTCACCCCCAACGGCTGATTTATAAAAAAAGAAAAAGAAAAAAGAAAAGCTCACTGTATAATTGTCACTGCTCATCTCGGTCTACTTGTTTGATTACAACTATGGGCTCTTAATTAATTGATCTCGTGTGAGTGTGCTCTCACATGCATCTAATACTGGTTGGAACACTTAAAAATATTTGAACTTCTCGCTGATTGAAAGCCACTACGTAACAGTAAACTATAGCTAATAATAATGATTGAGCAAGACTTAGGTACAGTACTTAGGTGCTGTTCCTTAGGTTCCTCTTTTAAGATTCTACCATGTGAATTTTTTCTTATGAAAAGGAAGTGTATTTTTTAATTACGTAGCTACATAGCTAAATCTTAAGAGGGGAACCTAAGAAACAACACCTAAGTTTTGTCCATAATGATTTATGCCTCACAGTTATCTCCTGTTAACATTTTTTTTGTGCGCCTATCTGAAGTGTAAATTGATAGTTTTACAATCCTTTTATCAATTGGAAGTTTAATAGCCTAAGGTTACCTTCAGAATTTTAGTACTGTATACAGTGAAAGTGTCCCGTAATGTGTTATGATTTCAAATTTGGCTTTGTAATATGCTCTTTCATGATCCTAATAGTGGTTCATGATTATTTCAGGCATGATGCTGGATTGAGATGGGTTCTGTTCTTCCAAGATACAAATGGACTTCTCTTCAAGGTTGGTTGTTTCAATATTTCGTTCTTTAATCCAAATATGTCTTATTATTTATAGCTTGATTATAAGACCAAAGTGCTGATCATTGTTTACTTGTTTGTGTAGGCAATTCCAGCTGCTCTGGGTGTAAGTGCTACCAGACAATACCATGTTAACTCTCTTGCTGTTCCACGCAAAGCAAAAGAAGCTATTGGAGGAATTACCAAACTTACTCATGCTGATGGTATTTTGCTATTTTATTGAACGCATGTTTCCCTTGTTTTTGGTTCATTACTGTCAACTTGCATCATTACTGTCTTTGCCTGGATGTTATTTGCATGGATCTTAGACTGTAGTGACAAACCTATAGTTACTGACCTATCATTCAATAACATGAATGAAGACTCAAAAGTCATGTCTTATATATATGTTTGCATTATCAATAAGACAATTGCTGTGTCCTGACACTTAATGAAAAGGGGGCCCCCGCGGGGGGGTGGGGAGTGAGAGAAGGATAGGTAATAGAGAATATGTCACTGAAGAGATGTTGAAAATCCTCGAAACTTGTAATTCATTTGTTCAATTTCTTCTTCCTTGTGTTGCAGGGGAAGATAAAAATTGCCATATCGGTCTAGATTCTTACCAGTTCTACAACTTTGTTACTGTGCTTAATTCTTTGTATAAAACATTGTATATACTTGTGAAACTTACATTTATTGTGGCATCCATGTAGACAATACTGTTCCTATTCTAGTCTTTAATCATTCATCTATAAAATTGTTCCAGGGAGGACGATGGTGATCAATGTGGAATACAATCAGCTCGACCCTCTGCTTAGAGCAACTGGAAATCCGGATGGAGATGTTAATTGTGAGACTGGCTATTCTCCTTTCCCAGGAAATATAAATCAAGTAATCTTCTTCAACAAATTCATAATCTTCCCCCATTAAAATGGATGTTTGTCCCTTATAATCTTCTTATTTTATTTTATTTTTTTGCTTTAATTTATTGGATTTGGCATTTTCAACTTTAATATGAGTTCTGCTGAGTATACTGGAAAATTCACTGATAGTTTCAGCTGCTAATGAAAATCTCATGATAAGTTTTCAGAATTTCCCCCACCGCATTAGCAGGCAACTGAATGGGGGTGGATATATCCAGTAAAGACTTCTGTATATAACTAATACAATGTATCATATTAATAAATTTGGTTACCTGAGCATAAAAATTGAGAACTAGTGTGGAATTTCATAAATTTGGCTACCAAAGTGTAAAAGCTGAGAACTAGAGTGGAAATTGGTAGAGAGTAGTCTCTCATGTATTCCCTTCTTCCCATCTCTCTCTCTCTCATGGATGTTTATAGACATTTACAATTTCATTACCATGCATGCTGGGATCTATGTAGCCATGGAATAATGTCATCACAACACAATGATAACAAAAAATTTATAAAAAAAAAAGGAGGTTAAATATAATTTTACTTGGATTTTTTGATAAATTTACCAATCCTAACAGCATCAATTCTTTCTTTTCAAGTGAAAATTGATAAATTACTATTATACTAAAAGCTTAAGCCATCAGAAAATGATAAATTTAATCATTTAAGCATTGTTCTTACACCTTCCCTCGCGCATGGGCTTAGACTCTCTTTTGTAAGTGAGACCTAACACGTGGGATTTTTAACTTTTTAATGGAAGGTAGATTGGAGACGTGATTTGAACTCAAGACTAAATCCTCTATTAGCAAATCACAAATCTAATCATTTAACCATTATTCTAATAAATATTACCAAAGGTATCATTGAATTAGCATAAGATTACAATATCATATATCTTGGTTTCAGTATTTGATTCAGATTTTGATATACTGCACATCTATTTAAAGGAACTGTTGTATGCTTAGGCTTGACTTGTTTGTCCCTTTTTTTTCCCAGTTGATTTTGGAACTTGGTCCTTACATTGACGAACTCACAAAAACAGGAGGTGCTATAAAGGAGTTTGTTAATCCAAAGTAAGTCTTCTGTACTTGCTACCTTAGAACTTCTAATTTATCTACTTGGTTTTTCTACTATGTTTAAGTGCTTTCAGTTATCAATCTCTAAAAATAATATAAATGCATTTTTATCTTTTGACTTGGTTTATTTGTGAAAATTTCCCAACCCCAATACATCACACCTTGCCAGTAGAACAATGCGGGCTTTAGAAATTGTACTGAAATAGAAAGAGTGACAACAGTTCATCTGACTGATTGGTTAACTGGGTTAGTCACATCTTACATATATTAAATTATAAATTTTCTAGTTTCTTGTTTTACCCTCTAGCATTGGAGAAATGTTATTCTTTCTTGATTTCTTTTTTGCTCACAGAAATGTGTAGGGATTAAAGCAGTTATAGCTTAGTGGAACACTATGTAGGAAGCTGCTTTCATTTTGGACTCCCTGGCAGGCCATATCTAAGTTAGATCAGCGTGTCTATTTATTCATTTTGGGAAATTGTTAAAGAACCCAACGAAATTGTTAAAAAATCATCTTCTTTAAGCATACCAAATATCATATCAATACATCTCCAATAGCTATTTGATCCATTAACTTCCATATTTATATAAATAATCTTCAATTTGCAGCAGTATATAGATAGGATACCTTTTGATCTCTGGTTGACTTGACTTTTAGCAAGCATGATGGGCATGGAGAGAACATGAAATACCAAAATGGTCTTGTTTGGTGTCAACAGACTCCTATAATCTCTGTGTGTGTGTGTGTGTGTGTGTGTGTGTGTAATGTTGCAAATACATACTAGTTCTACTTTTTGTTTATCATTAAATCCTATATTCTATGGTATCTTACTGCAGATACAAAGATGCTAGCAAAACTTCATTTAAATCCTCGACAAGACTAGAATGTATGATGCAAGACTATCCAAAAACTTTGCCTCCATCAGCAAGAGTTGGATTTACGGTAATTTATTCTTTCTTGAGTGATTAAGTGGATTTTCAGCAAGTTAAAATCACTAACAATCTGACACGTTTTTCGAAATTTGATTGCTTAGATGTTTAGATGGATTTGGTATTTTGCTCTCTTATAATAGCACTTCACATTGTTTTGTGATGGCGCATGCTATAAAGGCATTGCCACTATTGTGGCACTCATTGTTAACTCAATAGTTATTCTGTGATGGTTAGGTGATGGATGCATGGCTTGCTTATGCACCTGTGAAGAACAACCCTGAGGATGCTGCTAAGGTAAGAATATTGTATAAATATTTTGTTTGTTAGAATGCTATTCTGGAGGGTTTTCTTTAAAAAAAAAAAAAAAAAAGAAACTTCTTTTTTGACTAAGACAAGTTATATTCTGATCTGATGGTTTGTTAAATAATTTTTTTATTTTATAAAAATGTGATACAGTGCATTTCCTTGATTGATGATGGCATGGGTATTTTATGATGTTGGAACTAATTAAAATTCATGTCATAGTATAAGACAGACTACCCCCTTTTTTCTATGACTGAATATACATTTTATGTATGTTTGTATGGTCAATATATGCTCCTCCATACAAGAGATCCTCAATTATCAAGTGGTAAACACAATGTGATGGTTTTGTTAAAGAAGATATTTGGAAGTTTTGCCTCATTTTATGCAAATTTGTGGTCAGGTCCGCACTTCCATTGTTGAAACAATTGTTTGAACCATCCTGAAAATTATATCATCCATATTAGATATTTGTACCTATACATAGATTGCTTGATACAGTAGTTATGATTAATTCAATTAATACTCCCAAATTAACCACTTGTGTGAAGTGCCTCCAAAGATGTTAGATGTTTTTTAAGTCCCTGTTTAGCTACGCTTATTTTGTTTATTTGTCTAGATATAACTTCTTAAAACCTCACTTTTTTCTAGGTACAACTATACTTTACACAACTTATTTTCAGGCCTATTAGTCTCTTTGGTAGTGTTTACAAAATTTTTGCTAGGTTTTGGAAAATAGGTTGACATAGGTGTTAGAAAAGGTAATTTCCAGCTCTCAAAATGTTTTTGTGGGGTTCGAGGGAAACCTAGTTCAGCACCTCTTGTGGTGCTTGGGCACTGGGTTCAAACTCTACCACCCAGCACTTTTTTGGGGTGGCATTGGAGATGAACACAAATTCCATTTGATAAATTATGATAGTGTGTGTACTCCTATTCAAAATGGGTGGGTTGGGGATTAGAAGACTTTTGTTTTTTATCAAGCCTTGGTTGGAAAGTGGTTGTGGCCTTATGTGAGGAAAGGGGTTGACAACAAATATGGTATTGTTTAGGATGAATAGTGTTATGATGTTGTGCAAGGCTCCTATTGAAAAACATAAGAAATGGACAGAACAATTTGCTCATTCTTTACTAGAGGTGATGGTGCCAGAATTCATTTTTGGAAGGACCACTGGATTGGTAACAATAAGTTCAAGGACGAGTTGTACAGACTTGCTAGAGGCAGAGATGCTCTTGTAATAGAAAATATGGAAAGGCGTTAATGGAAAACTTCATTGGAATCTCGATTATTATAGAAGTTTAGGATTGGGAGGTAGAATTGTTGGAGTACTTTTTAATTGTGTTGTATGTAGTTAATGTTGTCCAAGAGGGAGATGATAGAATGGTGTGGCTTTTGTCAACTAAGTATGGATTCCAAGTTAAAAGCTTTTATAGGGTACTAAGATCTGGAGGTGAGGGGGTTGCCTCATTCCATGGAGGAGAGCATTTGGAAGGTTAGAGCTCCACTTAAAGTTACTTTCTACACTTGGATTGCAGTGTTAGGGAAAATCCTAATGACAGATAATTTGAAAAAAATGGGTGGTAATAATTGTGGATTGGTATTGTATGTGTAAATCCAATGGGGAGTACGTGGATCATCTTCAATGATATTGTTCGTCATCGGAATGGTCATTTGTTGGCTGCCCCCACATTGCGTGATATGGTGTTTGTGGAGGGAGTGGAACAAGTAGAGTTTCAAAGATACAGAGAAAACTATGCCTGATCTCAAATTATTTTTCTTTAAAACTTTGTTGGATTGGATGTTTGTTCTTGATTTGATAGATATATGTAATTTGCGTGACTGATTGTATGGTCCCCAGTTGTATACTCCCTATATACTTGGGCGACTCTTTTTTTATATCAATAAATTTTTAATTACTTATATATAAAAATAAAAAAAATCATCACTGATATTGTTCTGTCCCTTTGGAGTTGTGGGATCTACTCTTATGATGTCTAATTCAGTTACAGCTATGTTGGCCTCTTGGAAGGTGAATTTGGGCAAAACTCAATAGTGGTGAAATTTGAATGGTAGCTTCATTATGCCTAATCTGGTGTTACTTTTGAGTGAAGGGAGTCACCGGTGCCACCTATCAAGTTTGCTTTTCTCAAGACTTTGGATGAGTAGACATAAAATTCCATTCAATTCTCCACTTTTCGTTTCATGGACTTCTCAAATGATTATTGTTCAGATTTTAATTTATTTGTTCTGCAAATTTGTTATTGTTTTCTTTTTTGCTCTTTCTTTGTATACACCCCATGAATTAGAATAGCGCTTCTTTTTGTGATTTCTTAATAAAAATTTATTACTTATATGTAAAAAGGTGAAAAAGTACACAAAACCACCATGTGATTTCTCCATAAATCATGGAATCCCCCCTGAAGTTTTCAGTATAACATGTAACCTCCTGGTAGCTCAAGCCAATCTATTAACAGAAAAGATGACCCTGAAAGATAATGTACTCTTTTCATTTATCTTCTAGGGCTTGTATATTTGTGGTCATACTCTGAAAACCATTGACAATGAAACTGAATAACCACTCATGTTACTTTTTTTTTTTTTTTTTTTTTGAGAAAGCACTCATGTTACTTGTTATGGATAGATATATCTGTTTTTTTATTACTCATTCATACTTATGCATGCATTTCCCTTTTTTTTGGTAGCTCCATGCTGCCTCCATCCAGAAACCTTGGTCTGTCAATATTAAAAGTATTTTTTTACCTTTATTTTATTTTTTTGCGCAAGACTATTATTTGAATGGTTCAAGTGTTTAGCAATTCTGTATCCTTTATCTTCTTTTCCTAACTAGGTTTAAATGTGAACTTGGGTTTAAGTTCAGTTTGATTTTATTTCTTATCATCTACTTAAATTTTTAATTGAAGGTACCAAAAGGAAATCCATATCATAGTGCAACTTCAGGAGAAATGGCCATCTATCGTGCAAACAGCCTTATTCTTAGAAAGGTAAGTAATATCATAATTTATTATCAAGTGTTACTAATCATGGTGCTGACTAAGGGCACTTGCCATTGTACCACGGTGTTAACTTTATGTGTAAACTCTAGTAGATGTGAAATGTGAGTAGTTCAGTTGTTGGTAAAAAGGACTGCCTGAAAAATAATGCAACATAATCTACACAAATCTAGAGTGCTTGTAGATTTTGAACCTCTCTCTCTCTCTCTCTCTCTGTGTTTGAATTATGGGGGGTTCTTTTTGTCTGTCTACCAGGTTGGTGTCCAAGTTGCCGATCCTGTAGTACAGGTTTTCAATGGGCAAGAGGTAGAAGTGTGGCCTCGTATTACATGGAAGCCAAAATGGGGTCTTACATTTGCAGAAATCAAAAGAAAAGTTTGTGGAAGTAGCACCATTTCTCAGAGGTCAACCATGGTCATTAAGGGCCGTAATGTCTTTCTTGAGGATCTCTCCTTGGATGGAGCTCTGCTCATTGATGCTGTTGATGATGCAGAGGTAAGTTAAGACAAATCTGATAGCAAAGATGAATTAGAAAATTGCGAATAGACACAGCTTGCCCATGTGGCGAAATTTGATGTTCTCTTTATTTTTTCTTTCCTTGATGGGTTTCTGGTTGCATGCTACTTTTCTTTCACCTTGTGAACATACATCTGTTTTACATGTTCCAAGTTATACCCTTCAAAAAGTCTCTTTATTATCATGAGTGTAGCAAATATAGCCTAATTAGTGTTATTTTCCTAAATTTGTAATTAGTGCTCTTTCTAAACACGCACACACATGCACACATGCACACACACATATATGGTATATATATATATATATATATATATATTTATATATATATATATATATATTAGGCCTAAATGCAAAAACACCCCTTGGGGTTTGATTTATTAGCAAAAACATCCCCCAAGATTTCAATTTTTTCTTATAACTCCCTAAGGTTACCATATCTGCCAAATTGATCCCTAGGACCAATTTCCATTAGCTCTAATGGATGGAAAAATTACGTGATCATCATGTGATTAGTGACATGAATCAGTTGGTGGATCTTCTTAATGTAGTCATGTCATTTTTTCATCCATAAAAACTAATGGAAGTTAGTCTTAGGGGTCAATTTGTTGGATATGGAAACCTTAGGGAGTTATACTGAAGAATTAAAACTGAGGTGTTTTTGCAACCGACTCAAACCCAAGGGGATGTTTTTTGCATTTTAACCCTGTTTTCCTTAATCAAAAACATCATCTCAGAAACTATCTGTATATATCCTTTTCATTACTGTTTACCACCTGTTCATTTTGTTTATTTTCCACTGTTGGTGTCACTTGTGTTGGTTATTTAAATTTGTTTTATTTTGTTAACTGTGTCAATCTTTTTTTCGGGGGTATTTGAAATGATTACGTCTTAGACCTCTGATTATGCAATTTTTATTTGATGATTTTACCTTTTTAAACAGGTAAAAGTACGAGGTTCTGTACAGAACAAAGGTTGGACGCTTGAAAATATTGATTATAAAGATGCTTTGGTGCCGGAGGAACTAAGGATCAGGGGTTTCAAAATCAACAAAATAGAGCAGCTGGAAAAGAATTTCTCTGAGTCAGGAAGCTTCACCTTGGAACCCTGAAGGTTAACCAGAGAATTTTATCATATCATGTATTCCTGCCTCTAGCCAAAAATAACTTCCTTTATGATAATCTTTCTTTTATGACTTAATTAATAGCTAAAGCTTGATGTGAAAATTCTTTTGGCAAATAATGAGATCTGAGCTCTCTGTCAAAAAATTTTGTAGGATTTTTTTTTACATATCTTTGTATTTTTTTTCTTGTTCAAGACAGAGTAATAAAAAAAATGATTGTCCCTCATATATGAATAAAAAGGTTTGTGCTGAGTTCTGTAAACACATTGGTATTTAATTAATACTGTGAATGCAAGTGCCAGTCAAGTTTGTAAACACGTTAGCATTTAATTAATACTGTGATTGCAAGCTTCTCTCTCTCTCTCTCTCTCTCTGTGCATTTGCAAGGAAAAATTTGTGTTATATTTTTCAAGAAGTAACATAAATTTCCAATGACTATTTTTTTTTTTTTTTTGTTATAGCTTATTTCCAACAATGGAAATAAAATTTACTTTATTTAAGTTGTTCCTCTAAATTGTACTTGCACAATTTGTGTGATAAATGGAGCTTACTGATGTTTCGCTGGATGATGCTCTCTTGGATAATGTACAAGTGTGCTTCTGGTAAAATTAAGTTAAAATATCTTAAGTGCGGTACATTAGGTCCTTAATTAAACTTATACACCTGATTACACAAACCAATAAAATACCCCAAAAAAAAAATGTTATCATTTTTTATTACTTCAATACAATTATATGTTTGAGTTTAATTGATAAACTAAATATATTACATCTAATTGCCCATTTCGTATAATTCCATAAATAGGTATGCCTTGAAGTTCCCAAAACAAAGTTAGCATTTTTCAGCTTTCAAATAGAAACAAAATTGGTATGAAATACCCCATAATGCCACCATTTATGGATGATATATATTTGTTGCAAGGAGAATGGAGAGGGGAAGGAAAGTAAAAGAAAGGAAGTAAGGATTAGGAAGTCATGGTGATATTCCTTTGTATTCTCATTTGAGATTCCCAAATGCCCCAAAAAAAATATATAATTTTTTTTGGGGGGGGAAGGGGAGTTTGTGAATGAAAATTTTTCTTCATCTAATTATCTGGAATTACAAGAAAAATTAATGATTTTTTATGCGAGTCAAATAATATAAAATGTTTTCTAGTTCATTTTTCAGTGTTACAAGTTACAATAGAACACAAGAAAACAAGTTAGTTCTTTAAAAAAAATGTTTAGAAAATGTATTTCGTTGAAACAACCGGAATGTAAGTATAAAATTTGGATGCTAACTATGATCTGTTGCATGGTCGAATCCCCTGAACAAAATACACAAAAGGCTTCACAAATTTCTGACCATATATATTTGAAATTCTTGTCAAGTGCAGCTTCTCGGATTTTGCTATGGGGAAATTCTGCGGCAATTACCTTAGCTAATTGCTAACTTTTTCCAGTGTCCAAGTTTTGACTCACAAGTCACAACTAAAGTGTCTGGCTTCTTATCTTCACTGCGATAATGGCTCTTCATGCTAGTGAAAGGCTGCAATCTACAGTTACAGACCACCATTATCAATTTGCTTCTTCTTCTTCTTTGTTCTTCTTTTCCTTCTTTGTTTGACTTTATTTATTAGAATGAACCGAAACTCTTGTTTCTTAAAGGAATACAAATTCTTCGTAGCACATTTTGTGTTTCACTTTATATTCCACTAATCACAACTTGTCATGTGTTTATTTTTTTTCATTTTAAATTCTTCTTAAAGATATTTTCCAAAAGAAATAAATAAAAGAATAGCATATATAGAAACAAAACAAAATTAAGAACTGCCCATGCTTGGAGGTTTAAGAACCTGACAAAGGATCAAATAGACAGGAACCAATATCGACAAATATTAAGGTGCTGACTAGAAGTATCGATCTCATTTTGAAATAACAAGGCCGTGGGGGATAGAGATTATTACTTTTCATCGTTTACTAAAAATTGAGATATCTTTAGTTGATGAGTAAGTGTTTTTTTTTTTTTTTTTTACAAAATAGAATTTTACTCTAACCTAATCTAAGTTTATAAGTGTGTGAATCTCCCTCCTGGAGACTTGAACCCCGGCCCTTGCCCCCCACACCTCACAAGCACTAATACTTGTGGAGTGACCATCGCACCAAGAGTCTGCGGTGGTATGAGTAAGTGTTATTATGTCCTTCAGAATTACAATTGAGGTGATACTCTAAGGGTCCGTTTGGATACAGCTTATTTTGCTGAAAACTGAAAACACTGTAGTAAAATAATTTTTAAATGTGTGAATAATGCCGTGAGACCCTTTTTTAATATTTTTTTTCTGAATAAAGTGGTTGCGGGTCCCATGAATAGTGCGTGAATAGTGCATGAACAGTAACTTTGTGTGCGTGAGCAATAACTTTGTCTCCTACCCAGAAACGCGTGCATCAAAAAAAAAAAAAAAAAACGAAAACGCTAAACGCAGACGCACTAGCATTTTCAGCCGGATCCAAACAGTCACTAAATTAATAAAAGAAGTCATTTATTACGAAAATCTAATTTATTTTCATATAACCTTTTAAATATTTGTAAAAGTTTTATATTAGTGTGTTTGACATCAGCTTATAAGTTTAGCTTTTATTTTTTATGTACAGCTTTTTAAAACCTTAATTTTTCTCGCTTTTTTTCACTTTTTCAAATTTTTTCAAGATATAAGTATACTTTAGCATACTTTCGGCAAAATGCTCAATAAGTTGTTTCCAAATAGACACCTAGGTGACTAGTTTTCATTAGCTTAAATTGTTGGGAATTAAAGTGGGAATCAATGAAAAACGGAAAATTAGGGTAAACTAAGACATGATCACATGAGTTCATCCTATTCCTTAAGAGGATATTTGACCCTTCTTGGTTGTATATGTTAGATTATTTCTTTTACTATTTAATTTAGTAACATGTATTATTTAAAGTATAATTTTGTAGGATTTACAAAATAATAATAACTAATTTGAGATATCAATGAATTAAATAATTTTATATTTTATTTTATTTGAGAGAATATATGTTTTCATTTATTTCCCCATATGTTCAAACAAATCAATAAAACATAGTTTAATTGACATGTTTTTTTTTTCAACATGTATAATTGACATTAAGATCTAATCATCCAAATCATTGAAAATTTATTAGTGAATAAATTTAAAAAAATTCATATAAAACATGAAAATGTCAATATTTATCTAAAGCATAAAAAATTATTTTAAAAAATTAATTTGAAAATTGTGTTGTTAACTGTCAAACGCTTGAAACATTAAAAAAATTCAGTTAAAAATCTATGTTGCAAAAACTATTCTACTTAATACTCTACAATTCAAGATCTAGACTTTTTACAACAACAGCAAATGGGTTGAATTTGAAACTACCACCAGCTTACAAGTTACACAAAACTATAGCTCTTTCTCATAAGTTGAAGGATAATATCAAATCATATACCTACCACAACTTTCCAATAAAAATTTCCTCTAACAAATCTTGACGGACCCATGATTTGGAACCAGTCTGATACGCAAACTCTGTGTTTAATGTTTATACCTGCCAATAGAAATCTATATTGTCCAATTGAATCCTATTAAGATAGACAAAAGTGAAAATTCGTGGAAAATTTAGTAAAAGACCTGTGTACGTGTTCAAATTCAAAACCTTATCTATAATATTCTCCACAAACTCTAAATTTCCCATCCTATAAAAAGTAGAACATTAGATAAAAACTCGTAGGCATATAATTTTCTAGAACCTAAAAAGGGAATAAATCAACAAATATCTGATCAAAAGTCTATTTTAGCAAACTCCCATTAAGTTTCTTGCTAGCTTCCTTGAGAGTCCGTACCATTTTGTACGAAATAGTACAATAAAAAAGGACTTTGCTAGTCTTGAGAAATTGGCCTATATATACCCCATTAACCTTAAGCACCATTTGCAACTTAACAATTAAACACCATATTCTCTCATTCATATATATCCTACATGGTTACTTTGTCAGCATGTCTCTCATCAAAACCAACGATTTGCAAAGGATATTTGAGAAGCTTGACAAGAATGGAGATGGCCTAGTGAGTCTCGAGGAGCTAAATTGGCTTCTTGAAAAAATAGGAGTCCAAATAAGCCTAGACGAGCTCGAATCACTAGTGGGAAAATCAAGCCTCGACTTGAATGAGTTCTTCTCATTTTATGGTTCCATATCATCAAAGCAAAACAATACTAGTAGAAGCACTAGCAACGAAGTTGTGGTAGTAGAAGAAGAAGAGGAAGAGAACGAAGAGAGCGACCTTGTTAAGGCATTCGAAGTGTTTGATTTGAATGGTGATGGGTTCATTTCTTGTGATGAGCTTCAAAAGGTGTTGTCAAGGCTTGGGCTTTGGGATGAGAATAGTGGCAAGGATTGTAGAGTTATGATTCACGTTTATGACACCAACTTGGATGGGCAGCTTGATTTTGAGGAATTCAAGAACATGATGTTTCTTACTATTTCTTGATTCACATTCATTTTTGTGGAATTTTTCTACCATAGCTATAGCTATTTCCGCGTAAAGAAAAAGGCGAATTTGATTGTGATGTTCAACTTAGAAATATTAATTGGTCCAATTTGCTATTTTCATTTTTACTTTATACTATATTAATTACCATTTTTTTTTATGAGTTAGCGTGATCATTATTGTTACTACATGAATCATGATCTGTACCATTTCAATTATACAGATACCACCTGTCTAAGTCTAAATGAAAAGTGCATTATTGTTAATAATCATGCATGATTTAGAGCTTCCCTTGTTGGACAAATGTAAACCACTTAATTAAACAGTTAAAACTAATGAAAAGTCAAGTTAATGCTGCAAATTAAGAACCAAGGAATGTTCTAGTATTCTCCATTTTGTCAATTTGCTACAAGCATATTACCCCATCCATACGCCACTTTTCCCATCTTCTTCAGGTGCCAAGTCCATAATCAAAGTCTTACACAAGTCTTTTGGCCCCAGTCAACTATGAAATAATGAAACTCCATTTGGTCTTCTTTTTTATTTTTTGAGAGAGAGAGAAAATAGGAGCCCATAGTTGATTCTTTTTAATTTGCAACCTGCATGAGATCATGGAAAGAACTAAGAAGTTTTGCGCATGACATGAGTAAGCATTAGCATCCACATGCAATGCAATTTCAACTCACAAACAAGATTATTTAGCTGCTTCATATATATTCTATTACCTATCTCTTTTCACATCCAGTTTTCATGTGCTACCCAATATCATTGAGTAAATGCTTGGCAACAAACTTACAATTCGTCTATTAGCATATGCTATATAGTAAAGTATATACCTTCTTTCTTTCTTTCTTTTTCATTCATCATAAAGTATATATGTATATTCCCAAATAAGTAATGATTAGCATTGTGCACCCAAAAAAAAATTGTAGAACTCAGCAAGTGTACGTACTAGAAGGGTCTCAACTTTGCTATGTGACAATATAGCCAGATGAAATAACAACCACAAAATTCGCACCAGATTTGTTGTCCACAATCCACATATCTGAAAAGCAACTTTGATTCCGTCCTTTTTTTCTTCTTTTTTTGGAAGAATGAAATAGATTATTAGAAGAAACAAATTTTAAGTCTTTGGCCAACATAAAAAAACAGAGGAATAATGAATACTCCAATTACAGTAGATGACCCTATTAACTAACAAATTCTTAACTTTGTTAATTCCATTCCATCCTAGTTTTTGGGAAATATTTTATACCTTTCGTAATTAACAATCTTGTTCTTATATAAAATAAAATAAAAAAGACAATCCATCAAAAATAAATAAATAAGACAATCTTGTTGGTGGTCTTCCAAACTACTTCTATTTCTTTTTTCTTTTTTTTTTAGGTTTTATTTAATTAGAGAAGTTATTGACAAGAAAATTTTTATGAAGGTGAATTTTGAAAAGATTGCTAATTTAATTTAGTCAAAAACAATAAATACAATAATTAAGAAGACATACGCTTCCAGGAAAACTCACAAGAGTTTCACCTATTCCCTATGACTTTGGTAAAGTCTTTCACAGGATCAGCTCGCCCTGCAACAATATTTTTCAGCCCATTGCTTTGAATTCTATGGGACAGATTTTTCTTTTTTATTTTCTTGTAATTCTAATATATTTTTCTGAGCCACTTCCACTTCCACTAGTTTTAATTCAAATAGTGTTTTTAATTATAGCACTAATAAAAGTCAGCTACAGGGGAAACTATAGGTAAAACTGTAAAAGTGGTTACAGATGTTGGTAGAAATGGATGGTTTGAAAAATTTTCCTTTTTCTTTCATTTATAATAGATACATAGAATTTAAATATTTGTTTCATGATAATTACTCTTTTCATAAATTAAGGTATCATTGAATTATTTTCTAGTGTAGGTGGTTTCGAACTCATTGATTTGAAGTTATAACCTCCATTTCAAGATGATTTTATCATCTGACTATATAAGTTTGTTTTTAGTATTAGTGGGGTACAAATACAAGTTCCTTATTCGATAACATTGGAAAATTCTTTTTACATATAAAGTATCTTCAACTCTGCATTTCATAGTGGACCATTTGATTTGATAGAAAAATTATGTAAGACTTGTACGCCAATTCCTATAGACTATAGTGTGTTGCTGCGAAATTCCCGTTGATTAATCCAAGGTGCAAAATCGTGTTTTGGTTTAAGTCTTTGTCATTTTTAATGTATAAAGTCAATTTGTTGATTTACTTGATGAAAAAATTAAAAGGGGATAAGTACATATAATTTAATTATGTTTTAATACCTACCGAATTGGTTGCAACATTTCAACCAGGCATTATTCAAGTCATGTGTCTTGAATAATTTGTATGAAGATTTGGTTTTTTTTTTTTATGGAATAATTTGTATAAAGATAATTACATATAATTTTGACATTTATATTAATTCAAAATTGCGCAATGGTGTAATAGACATCATTTCTCATTGTTGAATATAAATATATATATATATTTATATATATAAAAGATGGGCAATATAAAAATTCTTGTCTCTAGAGAGGCTATTTGCACCCCAACTCATCATTGGGATGTGTGACTTAACCAAGACTTGATTCTCCCTTACCTCAGCTCATGCCACTCAACTTAAGAGTTCTTTTAGCCTTTTGAGTCCCCACACATATGACTATAATAATAATAATTTGTGTTAGAAAAATCGTTTGTTTTATACATGTATGTAATAACGGATATAAGATATTGGAGGAAACTAAACAAATTGTCCCAAATGATGCCAATCTATTTAGTTTCCTTCAATCCTCATATACAACATTGACATTATCAATTTGCTTATCACTCATTCAATGAGGCTTGGAAAGTTGATACATACGAATGTAATGTTGAACATGAGATATTGGAGGAAACTAAACAGATTGTCCCAAATGATGCCAATCTATTTAGTTTCCTTCAATCCTCATATACGACCTTGACATTATCAATTTGCTTATTCACTCATTCAATGAGGTTTGGAAAGTTGATACATACGAATGTAATGTTGGACATGAGATATTGGAGGAAACTAAATGGAATGCAGTGAACAATGCTAATCCATTCAGTTGCCTCCAATTCTCCCATACAACATTGACACTTACAATTCTTTACTCACTCTAAGAGATCAAGGTAAAACTAGTAGAGCAAATATTTGCTTTATTGATTGTACAAGCTGGTGCTCAAGCTGCTATTTATGGACCATCCAACACGCAATTCACAAGAGTAAAGGAGAGTTCATGCAGTCTACATGAACTGCATGACTTTCATGTTAAGTGTTAACAAACAATTATAAGTCTCTCTATACAATTTAAAGACAGGAAGTTCAAATCTTCATAAATAGCATGACCTACAATCGTACAAGTAGTTAGGCTTTCTCTCTCAATTAGGAAACATCAAAACAGAAACTATTAGATAAAAAAAAAATTAAAAAAAAAAAAAAAATTGAAGTCATAAACAACGCCATGTATTCATTCAGTTGTGGAGGAAATTTTATGCATAAAAAATATTATTTTCACATACAAAGAAGAATGATAAAAATATAATTCAGTTTTAGCTTTCCTTCATCCTTTTAGGCCACATGATTATAATAAAGCAGACAAATTTAAACACAATAATAATAATAATTGTAAGGACCAGATTCAGATCCTTAGCCCAAAAGATAGATGAACTAAGACCCAAAAGGCTCAATACAATGAATTTGTAAAAAGTGGGTTGGAAAAACTGGGCTTTAATGAATTAAACAACAATTAAAGTATGCTTTGATAATAAGAAAATGAAAATAGACTAATTTAAACTAAAGAAACTCGTCTTCGGCACAGTCCGAGGAGATCAGTTCTTGTATATTGATGTTCAGACTTGATTACAAGTTCAGTTCTTGATGGTTACAGTGTTTTCTCTCTTGACTTCTCCCCCCACTCTCCATGGAAGGTCTCTTACATTATATAGTCCATTTTAGACGATTTTGGCCCTCCACTTGTTGGTCATCTAAGCCTCTACTTGAGTGCTTGTCCCATTGGACACCCTCACAGGCCCTCTGTGAGTTGGGGCAACCAAGGCAGCACTGTTCAAGAATCTTCTCCACATAAATGCGGCCAGAAAGTTAGCTGCAGAGCATTCAATACGGTGGCAACAACTTTCTCCTAGATATTTCCTAGCTCCCGATCTTCCCGTACGTTCATAATGCAGGTCTTTATCTATAAAGCCTCTAGGGACGTCACCCTGGATGACAGGAGGCACCTTTTGATATTTGTTGCGCTTAGCCGATGGGATATTCCTCCTCGGACAACCTCTCACAACCTCTGCAGTCATAGTTTACTCGTAAAGTTCCAAGTATTACGTCTTTCTTACTATTGACCTATTCTCGAGTCACAAAGCTTCCTCGGACAAAGCTCAAGGCCCAACATACATTTGGGCCTGCGTCCCCACAATAATAATAATATATAATGATATTGTTTTTATTGTCCTTTCAATTTGAATAAGAGAACAAATAACAAAATACTTAAAAATAAAAGTTAAATAACACCTAAATTTTTAAGTTTAAACAATCCAAAAATTACAAATTTTATCATCACTACAAAACAACAACAACAAAAAATACTAGATACAGTCTCTATGCTGTTACATATAAATTAAGGGAGGATGAGCCTGGTTGTGGGTTAATTAGACTTGGCCCAGCTTTTTAACGAATCGGGTACAGGTTGACCCATTTAGAATTGACTGGAGCATACTAAGCTTTTTTTTTAAATTTGGTGGGCCAACATTGGGCTAACAAGTTCAGGCCCAAAATATTTTGGGTTAAATTAGGACTCGCCATGTTCGGGTCATTCCGGCTCAAATTGGTTCTTATTAAACTAAAACCCTATTGGAAAACTATAAACCCTAAACACTCGCAGAACACAAAGAACCAAATACCACTAACGGTAATTTTCCTCATATTTGATCATTTTTTGCTTTTGCTTTTTTTGTTTTCTCTAATTCTCTTGCTTCTGTTACATAGTTCTTAAAATTCTAAATTAAATTTCTAAACTTTATTTAATTTTGATTTTAATTCTGGAATTAGCTGTGGCTGGGTCTTCAAAAACCCTAGCCTTTTGCTTTTGTAATTGTTCTTGATTATGCTAAATGTTTTATTTTATTTTTTGAAAATTCAATCAGGAAGATCTGAAGCTTGGGCTGAATTTGTGAAATTCAAGGTTTGCGGAAGCCATGGCTCGTGTCCGAAATGTAAGTGAAAGTATTGTTATGTTTGGTTTTTGATTTTTACTATACACTGTTTGGTTGCTGAGAAAATGAAAGAAAGGAAAAGAAATGAATTGTGGGTTTTATTTGTTTTTCATTGGGAGGTGGGAAAATTTTGTAGTGTGAGAAGCTAAGTCAAATCCAATGGGCTGTAGCTCAATTGGCACCTCCTCCTTTTGTTTTAGGAGTTTTGTTTACTTGATTTTTTCTGTTTCTGATGTGTTTCTCTTGTTTTATTTTCTGAGGAACCAAATGGGGTTCTAGTTATTGAGCCAAAAAAGAAGAGTTTGCATGATTTTGTTTTGTTTGATTTAAACAGAAGAAGAAGAAGGTGTTTATGAAACCAGTTGTGAAGAAGAATCAACCTAGTGTGGATCATATCACAGGCAATAAGATTCCTAAGAGCTTTGTGTTTTCGAGAGGGAAGTTGCCTGGTCCTCTTAGGCAACTTCAAATGGACTTGAGAAAGTTGATGCTTCCCCATACTGCTCTCAATCTTAAGGTAAAAATTATTTATTATCTGCTTTTCCTCCCTCTGTGTGTTTGTCTCCTAAAGTGCCTTTTTGTTGTAACATGAGATTGATGGAAATACACATAATGTGTTGGTGGGTTTGTGTGTCCTTGTCTCCTAAAATATTTTTTGTGGTAATATGGGATTGATGGAAGTATGCCTAATGTGAGGACGATTTTTAAGGGTGTAAAATAATTATACTACACAAAAGCGGTTGAAACATTTTTGCCACCACCACACACCCTTAGTGCAATGGTCACTCCACAAGTATAAGTGCTTGTGGGGTGCGGGGGGTAAGGGCCGGGGTTCAAGTCTCACACACATATACACTAATTAGGCTAGAGTAAATTTCTATCTTGTATCAAAAAAGAAACATTTTTGCCACAATCTTAGAATTCTTGTTTAGAGAAGATTTCTTCACTTCTTTTTAAGACTTGTGTATTAGGAGTTGGAAAGAAGTGGTTTGTAGCATATGAATGGCGTTTTCATCATAATATGTATTAAGGAGTTTAGAAAGGAATTTAATTCTGCCTGGTAGATCATGTATTTAATTGGGTATATCTTAATTCTTGCAAACTGTGATTTCCCCTGTATTTATTTTTGATAAATGTGATTCCCACTGTGATGTGTTCAGTTTCAGCAATAGGCTAACTTTAGATTGGAAGTGAATTCTCCACTGCCTATGTGCCGCATTCATCTATATCAGTCCTAATATTTTGCTATAATTTTTTTTTTTTTGGTAATCCTAATTTATTATGCCAAAACTTTTGAATTAATTGTTTATTTATTTAATATTGCAGGAGAAGAAACGGAATAATCTCAAAGACTTCTTGAATGTTGCTGGGCCTATGGGTGTAACACATTTCCTCATATTGTCAAAAACTGCAACTGCACCCTTCCTGAGGGTTGGAAGGACTCCACAAGGCCCAACTCTTACATTTAAAATAAATGAATACTCATTGGCAGTTGATATTGCACAATCTCAATTGCGTCCTAGATGTCCTCAAGATCTTTTCAAAAATCCTCCTCTGGTAATTTTATATTCTCCACTTATACGCAAAAAGAAAAATCACTCAAATTCACAAACAGACAAAAATTCATGACTATTTGGTTTCTAAAATGTTAGAGAAAGGAAAGAAAATGCTAAAACGGGTCTCTTTCTATGCAATTTTCATCTCTCTTTTTTCTCCAATGACCAGTAGTCTTGTGCATCATTACTAGCCTTTAGTATGTTACATAACAAGTTAATCATAATATCTCAGTGCAGGAGAACTGATTTGTAACTCCTTGAATGGTTGGCACATGCATCTCCATATGTCTTTACGCCCTTATCTTTTATAAGCTAATGTTAGTTAATTAATGATTATCTCAAAAGTGGAAAGTGCTGCAGCTATACAGTTGCATAATTTGACTTAAGGAAAATTATTAGATACTTCTGGAATACCATAAATGCGTAGTCCCTCCTCTCACATGAATGGTGGGTCCCACCATGAATTTAATCAGTGGGACCCACCGTTCATGTGAGATGAGGGAATACGTATTTATGGTACTCCGGGAGTACACAATAATTTCCCCTTGACTTAAACATATGGTGAAATTTTTACTCCTGTTTGTTTAACTTCTGCCCATGTTAATCTCTGATTATATCATTGGCAGATTGTTCTTTCCGGTTTTGGTACTGGTGATCAACATCTAAAGCTCACAACCATAATGTTTCAGAACATCTTCCCTGCTATTGATATAAACACTGTGAGTTTTCAAACAAATTTCAGGTTGGTGCCAGTGACAGCAATACTTATGATCTTATATCCCCCTCTTAATGTTCTTTTAATGTGCGTTTTCAGGTCAAACTTTCTTCTTGCCAGAGAATTGTATTGCTTAATTACAACAAAGATACAAAGCTTATTGATTTTCGGCATTATTCCATAAGATTACAGCCTGTGGGCGTCTCCCGTAGAATCAGAAAAATTGTGCAGAACCATCAAGTTCCTGATTTGAGGAATCTTCAAGACATGAGCGACTTTGTCACAAAGTAAGGATTCTTTCTTATTAATTTTGTATTTTTTGAAGTCAAGGAAAATTATGTTAGCATGGAGAATTGGAATGAGAATTTAAAGTAGAATTTGTTGTCTTTGTGTTTCCTGAGGTCTGCAGGTTGTTCATTAAGAAAGTGTAAAAGTATAGCCTTACCTTGAAAAAGTAAGGCTTTAAAAATTTGTACATAAGTTGGCAGTGAAAATAAGAAACTCATAACCAACAACCAACTATATCAATAAGCTCTTGCTCAGATGATACTCCCTCCTCCCACAAGAGTGTGCTCATAAATTACTAGTCAGAGAGAGAGAGACTCAACCAAGTACAAATTGAGAAGGAAAAAGTACACATCCTTGTAATACCATGTGTATTTGGATTGATTAATCTTGGTCATTTGTTCTGGTTTTATATTTTTTTTCCCTGTGACTTTTGAAGGGCTGGGTATGGATCAGAAAGTGAAGCAGATGATGAAGCAGCGACTGTGACTTTGGCTAATGATCTTGGTAGAATTAACAAGGCTTCGACAAAAAGTGCTGTCAAGCTTCAAGAGATTGGACCCAGAATGACTCTTCAACTCATCAAGATTGAGGAAGGATTATGTTCTGGTGGAGTCATCTTCAGCGAATATGGTATATATCTCGCATATAACATGTTACTTTTTCCTCTAGCAATGAGATTATATTTGGCTGTATTACCTGATAACATATTGGTAATACAACATCTCTTAACTTTGAAGTAATCAACTAAGGATACCATGGATGATTGACTACAAGGATGCCATAAGACGTCCCTATGCTGATCTACCATGACCTACTTTGTCCATTCCTCCAAAAAATTTCTACACCGCTTGATTTCTTCTCATTCTTTATGCAAACAAAACCCGCTTTCCTTGAGACCTTCATAAACAATTTAATTACATCCTCTAAACAGAAGTTCCTGCTTCCAAGCCCTACATCCTTCTTATACATACATATATATATATATATATATATATTTATAGGGTTTATGGTTTTACTAATGTGTGCCCTTAGGACATACATTAGTAAACCATTTTAGAAAACCTTTTATGGAAAAATGAAAAAGTTATCAACTTTTTTAACAGCTTTTTCAATTCTCCATAAAATGTTTTCAAAAATGGATGACTAATATGTGACTGGATATATATTTATATTTATATATATATATATATATATATATATATATATATATCAATGGATGCTTTGCATGCTACCATTAGAAATTTGCATATTACAGTTACCTAGCTCTGAGCCATGTTTAAATGAGATAAATCACAATTTTGCTCAGGTTTTATACTGATGATGCCGGTTAATCTTCTTTAACTTGGTTGTAACCTGCCTTCAATGGACCTTTTGACATTCTGTGATTTGTCCTGCCTTCTATATTATATTATCAATCTTTCATTACATACTTTTGATCCATGGTCTAGGCTTCCCAGATTTAATTTTCCCTTAAGTGCATTTCTTACTTTCCAGTTATGGAGTCCCGTCTCTTCTCCAATTCACATATGTTCTTCCCTTTTAAACTTATGTCTTCCTATACAATCAGCAGGTCTTGTGATAATCCGCACCTTATGATTTTTATTGGATACTTGGTTCTTCATTTTATTCTGTTTCCTTTAATTATTTTTGTACATCTCTCTTTTACTAAATATCATCCCTTTTACTAAATATCATCCCTTTCTTGTTTCACCTTCAATATCATTCATTTAGTACTTTATATTATAAATCACTCTTCCTTTATTTGTTATTCATGATCCTTGCTCTTCGCAGGAATTGACAGATCACTATTAAACTTTTTTTCACAAACTTATTTATTCTCCCCCTGTTATTTTCAGGAAATGGTGATGTCAAGAAGAAGCAGTACAAGGAAGACACAGATGAAAATGAGGAAGACATGGATGAAGATCAAGAAGATATTGAAGAAGATCCGGAAGGTGAAGCAGAAGACTAGCTACTGGCCAAGTTGGGAACTGAAGTGGATAGCAGTCTTTTTGATATTCGATACCTCACTTGCTCATCCATCAAGGGAAATTATAAGGTGCCGATAATCACAAACCCTGCTGATCTCTCTCTCTGCTCAGTAGAGAGAGAGGGAGAGGTCTCCTTATTAAGGGTTTGGGTGGCACTGTTGCCCACAGTCTTAAATATTATGTTCTTGTATTGTTGTAAATGGGAAAAAAAAAACATTAATTGAGTTCAAGAAAAGAATCTTTGGGTCTGAATAGGCTTGGGTGTATTCTATGTCTATTTAGAATATATTGGGAACAGTATGCTGAAGGCATGGGCATTGCCATGCATAATCAATGACTTTTAATTTTATTATTTGATAAGTGCATAATCAAGGACTTCGTGAAAACATTCAAAAACCTTTTTTTGATAAGGGCTCCATTAGTCTTCTGCTGCCGCTTTTCTAGCTATGAATGAATATTTAAGAAAATGTTGGCATGCTTAATTGTATAACTAATTTTTGCACCAAGCGATGAGGTTTGACTTGTAAATAATTAATAATAACACTAATGCACTAGATCCCATTTGAACTCCGCAGTTAAGAGTGTTTTGGTGAGAGTAGTACTAGGATTGGTGACTTTTTGGGAAGTCCTTGTGTTGCACCCCTTTCTTTTTGGTGGGTTTCCGACTTCCAGTTAGCTCAACTGGTAAAGTTTTTTATGGTTGAATAAGGGATCTGGGATTCAATTCCCGCTTATACCAAAAACCAATTGATGTTTTGGTCTAATAATAAAGAGCTATCATTAGGAGCGAACGTCATAGGTTGAAACTCTCTGACTTGTAAACAACAACAACAACAACAACAACAACAACAATAATAATAATAATAATAAGGATACTTGTCTTATCTTTGCCACATTAGACTAAGAACTATAGATCGGTGAAATTTCAACCAGAAATAAAAGAGTAACTCTACAAAATAAACACAACAATTTTCACAATAATTGTGTTGATAAGTTTTTACTTGTTTTTATCTGGGTCTACAATTGGCATCACCTTTGTCACTTCAAAATTTGTAAAATATTTTGTTAAACTTATTGGAAATAAATAATAATAATAATTTAGCATGGCCCACAAAAATGGGTCTAAATAGAAGAAAATTTGGTCAGAAAGTCTATAAACATTAAAATATATATATAAATATATATATATATATATATATATATATTTAACACTTCCTAATATGACATATTGTTTAGATGAAAACCAGCTTGCCACATCAACATGTGTGTAAACAATATTATCAATTTTTTTGTGTATTGCCCCAGACTACTTGTCTGGTTTCTCACCAAAAAATAAATAAATAAATAAATGTGTATTGGAGATTTGGAAATTTGCTTATTGGAGCAAGAAACCTATTGGAAATTTGGAATAGAAAATTTTGCCATAGCCTTCCATTTATAGTTGCTCATACTTCAATAGTCCAAAATCTAACGCTTCTTTCAAAATCAAGAGTCACAAAGAAGTCATCCTAAACTAAAAGAGTAATGTTAAAAATGCCAAAGCTATAACTATTTTACAAATTTTTTTTTTTTTTGAAGTAATGTTAAAAATGCCAAAGCCACTAACTATTTTACAATTTTTTTTTTTAAATTGTTGATGTGCTAGGTGGTTATTGGTAAATAAAAATGTAATGTCAAATGAAACCGGTAAGAATTTGTTACATTAACAGTTTGTAAAAATGTTATAAAATAGTTTGTCTATAGCATTACTCATGATACATTCACAATAAATCCTAAGTATTTTATAATTTTTTTTTTTTTGAAGTAATGTTAAAAATGCCAAAACCACTAACTATTTTACAATTTTTTTTTTTTAAATTGTTGATGTGCTAGGTGGTTATTGGTAAATAAAAATGTAATGTCAAATGAAACCAGTAAGAATTTGTTATATCAACAGTTTGTAAAAATATTATAAAATAGTTTGTCTATAGCATTACTCATGATACATTCACAATAAATCCTAAGACTTTTTTGACTTACCAACAAGTTATTATTGGTTCTAATTTGGACCTACTATTGAAATTAATTTTTTACCCACTAGTAATAATTTTCCATCTAAGAATATGTTTTGAAAATGTTATGGACACAACATTTTTCTAAGTAAAATTAACAATAAATCTAAGGGCATATTAATTTCATATTCAATTAATGTATAAAATTATTATGACTAGTGATAGACATATGTGAATGTAATTTCTTCTCAAAAAAAAATATGAATATAAATTTCTTTTTTGAGAGAGTTTCGACCTATGGCGTCTGCTCCTAATGATAGCTCTTTATCATCAGACTAAAACAACAAGCAATTTTTGGTGTAAGCAGGGATTGAAGTCCAGATCTCTTATACAACTGTAGGGACTGGGTCTGAGCACTTCTATTGTTGGAAAAGTGGATTCAGGCCCAACTAGCCCTAAACAATAAATTTGTAGATGATGGGTTTAAGAGCTAGGCCTTAGTGAGGGTAGCAGCGAATAAACATGGTCATGGGTCAAGTGGATAGCAGGAAAACGAGTCTTTAGTGTCAGAATCCTTCCTGGACGTTGGTCCGAGGAGCTTTCTTGTTCTTATTATTTCCTCCGTGCTTAAATACAGAGGTTACAAAGATGATACAGGGTGCTACAGTAGTTTCTACTTCCAATCTCCCATCCTTTCTCTAGAGGACCTCCTTACGTTTTATATCTTCTTTAGGTTGATCTTGGCCCTCCATTTGTTGATCGTGCAGGTCAATACTTGAGTGCTTGTCCTATCAACCGCCGTCCCAAACCTTCTGTGAGTTGCAGCGACCAAAGCGGCACTGTTCAGGAGTCATTCCCTCATTAATGCGGCCAGAACGTTAGTTGGGAGCATTTAATGTGGAGGTGATAGCTCCTCCCTAAATTGCTTTCCCAGGCTCCCATGCCCAACCCACGTTGCTTGTCCTCTTTCTTGGGGAGTTCTACGATACCACCCTTGATGGCACACTGCCCTTCCTTTCTATGATCTCGGTACGCCGAGGACATGATTGTCCTCGGCGTTGCTCCTTGATAGTTAGGACTTCCTCCGTTAGTCCTCAGACGTTTCTTCTTCCTCGGCGTAGGCCTTGGGCCTAGTATAAAGTTGGGCCGGGGTAGCCAGATTTATTGACCCCACAAAAACCATGAGAGGATTTGAGTCATAGATTATATTTATTGTAAATACTAGAAGGTGTCAATTGAGTTATAAGATTTTTTTTGTTATGTAATTGTGATGTTATTCTCATTGTAAATTAACAACTTGCCAAGATGTAAAATTGGATAATTTCATCTATACTCTATAGTATAGTTGTCAAATTAAAGAGGTAGCAGTGAAATGAAAAGTTAGAATCAGTTGTGAGTTCTTGTTAGCTCAACTAGTAAAATTTTTTATAATTGAATAAAAAATTTGGAATTCAATATCCGCTAACATTAAAAATCAATTGGTGTCTTGATTTAATAATAAAAAGTTATTATTAAAAACGGATACAATAAATTAGAACTCTCTAAAAAAAATAGTTACAATCAATTGTAAAAATATTTTAGTTAGCCCTACAAATTCCAATAGAGAAGGAATTAAAAAAAAATAAAAATGATTAATACGATACTTCTTCCCCTAGTCCTATACTGATGGATCAGTAATTGATTACACACTTCACCCCGACCGAGAAACGAATCGATACCTTTCCGACACCGAAGGCTTCTAAAGCGTGCACAAGAACTTAAACATGGTCCCCTTGTCTCTTCTTATTTATAGATAAGGAAGGTCCCCCACGTGGTCCCACGTGAGCACCGATACTTCTTCACTGACTCTGAAAGAGTTCCCAGTCCCCTACGTTCACTGATTTGAAAATAAATCCAAATACAGCAACTTCTTCGTCAATCCCATTTTTGTCTTTTTTTCCTTAAATTCTCTCTCTCTCTCTCTCTCAATTCTCATCTCATTGACTCATAGTATATTTATGATATATCTGTTCTTTTTTTTTTTTTCCCCACAGTTTCTCGAGAAACAAACAGAGTGAGAGAGAAGTTGAATCATGACGACGACGACGAGGCTTAACGATGTGGTTAAAACCCCGGCTTTCGTCAAAATTACAGTGATTGCCCTTCTCTCCCTCTCCCTCTTCTTCCTCTTCAACCCTTTCTCTTCCTCCTACAATCCTTCTCTCATCTTTTCCTCTCTCCCTCTTCTCCTCTCCAATACGACACCGTCTTCTCCACCCCCTCTTCCGACTACGCTTCACGAAACGACGACAACGTCATCTCCTCCGCCTCCGCCGTCTCCGTCGCCGCCTCCTCCTCCGCCGCCGAAGCCGCCGAAGATGGACATGTTGATAAGGATGGGGATAGTAGACGAGAATGGCGCGATGTCGACGGATTTCGAGGTCGGCGAGATCGACGAGGGTTTTGATGACGAGGAGTTAGAATATGAGAGAGACAAAGAGAAAGAGAAAGAAAAGGAGAAAGATAGGAATGGTGGTAAGAGGGTTAAGGTTGAGAAGTTTAAGGTGTGCGAGGATAAAAGTCTGAGCAACTATGTGCCGTGTTTGGACAATGTGGAGGAGATTAAGCGCTTGAATTTGAGTGAGAGTGTTGAAATATACGAGCGGCATTGTCCTCCTCAGCCCTTGGATTGCGTGGTGCCGAGGCCTGAGGGTTACCAAGTTAGGATACCTTGGCCTCAGAGCCGAAACCAGGTTACTTTCATTTCCACTAATCAAATATGCCTGCTTTTCTGGTTATTTTATTATATTGTTTTATAAATTGTGATTACTATTCATAATTCATTATGATTATTGTTGTTTTAGTTAGTTGTTTGAGTGATTTAAGGTAGAATTGTTTGTGAGAATTCAGAAATGATGGATTATGTGTTTAAAGTCTAGATGATATATGTGCCCGTTTGGTTAGGCGTTTTCAAATTGCACTTTTTCAAATTATGAGCTTTTTTGAACTTCATTATAGAATTTGCCTCTAGATAATATGAGATTGATTGATTTACAAAAGTAATTTATTCTTGAGAAGCTAGAGATAAAACCGAATTGATGATATTTAGATGGAAAAAAAAAAGTTTATGTTAGGGACTTTTGGCGGCAAGGAAAACCAATTACTCAGCTGTTACATCTTACAAGAACTGATTTGTCTCCAATTAAGTGTTCATTCTATTTAAAACATTTTCCATAGTTATTCAGTCTGTTGTACATCACTGTTTCATCTTGTTCAGACCTTTGGGGGACTTTTATTTTTTCACTAACTATGAGATAGAATTGCAGGTGTGGTTGACTAATGTTCCCCGTACAAGTCTGTTTGAAGCTAAAGGTAGTCAAAAATGGATATTGATAAAAAACAATATGTACATTTTTCCAGGAGGTGGAAGGGCGATTAGTCACTTGGATCGGATTTCTAAGGTCGGTCTGTTCTGTAATTCTCATTACATATTAGTATGCATGTGCATGACATTGATTGCCGTCTCTTTAATTGAATGCACAGATGATTCCCGACATTGGTTTTGGCCAAAAGACCCGAGTAGCATTGGACATTGGTAGTGGAGTAGCAGATTTTGGTGCCCTTTTGATGCAACATAATGTGACCACTCTGTCAATAGCGCCAAAAGACGAATTTGCAAACCAGATTCAGTTTGCTCTAGAACGTGGTGTGCCTGCCATGGTAGCTACATTTGCTACGCGTCGTCTGTTGTATCCTAGCCAGGCTTTTGACTTCATCCATTGTTCAGAATGTGGAGTTAATTGGGCCCAAAATGGTACACTCCCTTTTCTTCCTTGTATATATAGCATTAAAGACATTTTTGGCTTCTAATATTTGATCAGTAGCTCTTTTCTGATTTTCTTTATCAAGATGCTCTAGGTCTATTTCCAGCCTGTTGATAAATTAAAAGCTTATTTTTTTGTGAGTATTGGAACATATCTGAAGTGACTCTCAGCCAAGGGCCTTGTAGCTCAGTGGCATTACCTGGTCTCCTTTATAAGGAGAACCAGGGTTCAAATCCCGCTCCCCAAGTTGTTGTGTGTGTACACACACACACACACATATATATGCAGTGATTCTCGGCAACACAATTTTTTTTTCACGATTTTCTCTTCAAAACAAATAAATGAAAAGGGAGTAAAAATAAAAAGGGATTGTAAATGTATTTGATACTGTTTCGCTGAATCTGTTGACATTGATATTCCATTTTCATTGGCTTGGATGCAGATGGAATTATGCTTCTTGAAGCCAACAGGATGCTAAGGGCAGGAGGATATTTTATTTGGGCAGCAGAGGCTGTTTATAAACGTGAAGAAAACCTACGAGAACAATGGAGAGGTAGCTCACAATGAATGTTCTTCTAGGTTTTTTGTCTTATTCAGCACTTGTTAGTTATTAGTTTGTTGCTGTGCAGTCTCGTAATCTTTGTTTCATTTTATCATCTTCTCCCCCCCTTCCCCCCCCCCCCCCCCCCACCAAACCAAAAATTTTCCTCTTCTGGTGATAATTTTCCTATTTATCTTACAGATTCATGTTTGGGCTTATTTATTTACACTTTCAGGAATGGAGAACTTGGCTACTCGCATTTGTTGGGAACTAGTAAAGAAGGAGGGATATCTTGCTGTATGGCGAAAACCTTTGAATAACAGCTGCTATCTTAATCGTGCTGGTGAAGTGCAACCTCCATTGTGTGATTCTGACGATGATCCAGACAAAGTTTGGTATGATCTTCACACCCTTGACTTCACTTTGAGTGAATGTATGGATTTCAAATATGTCAATTTAAATTAAATATACAGACAAATAGTGTAAATGTGCTCTTTAGCGCATGACCCTTGATGCTGCGATAGTCTTTCCGAAATTGATCTTTTAAAGGTTAATATTTCAGTTCTGGCTATAAATATTGAAATTATAACCAAACATTGCCTTTTATTTAGAATGGTTTCCACATTTTGCCTTAGGGATAAAATGATTTTAGCCTGTCTTTTGTTGAGTTGAGTCTTATAGAATGAAACGTTCATTCTTTGTCATCTTTTCTATGTTTAAGCTTGAATTAATTATTTAAGAGAGAGGAATTCTGTAGGGTGTGACTGCATTTACTGCGTGAAGCAACTTAAGGAAAATAATAGGAATGTAGTGATAATCTGGCTATTAAAATAAATAAAGGAGAAACAAAGTATTCCAAATCTTCATTAAGATTCTCATATAACTTTTGTAAAGGCGAGAATTTTGGCTGGAACCAAGAAGTTTTCTTTGTACTTCAATATCACTGTTCTGTGAGAAAAGATAGGGAAATATGTTTTGTATTAAATTTCTGCATGTTAATTTAACAACAATTTCTGGTAGTTGTTAATTTGGTTGCTTTATTGGACATACGTTATGCTTTTCATTTTCAACATCCCACAAGACCTCAATAAGGCTTAACAAGCTATGAAGGAGAGGACTGTCAAAATAAATAATATGTAACAACTTTTATACTTTTTGCAGGTATGTTAATTTGAGAACATGCATCACTCGATTACCAGAGAATGGATATGGAGCTAATGTTACTACATGGCCTTCACGCCTTCATTATCCACCAGACAGGCTCCAGAGCATAGAGATGGATGCCTACATATCCAGAAAGGAAATCTTCAAGGCGGAGTCAAAGTATTGGAATGAGATAATCACTGGTTATGTTGGTGCTTTTCACTGGAGAGACTTCAAATTAAGAAATGTGTTAGACATGAGAGCTGGATATGGAGGGTACATCATTCTAACAACTCTTGATATCTTTGCCATATTCTTGCATAGTAATTGGATGTTTTATAAACCCTCTCCATTTTCAGTATTCCTTTTAACCTTAAAGAAAATGGAAATCATTTTACTGTGGCAGGTTTGCAGCTGCACTGCATGACCTTGAGATTAATTGCTGGGTTATGAATGTTGTTCCAGTTAGTGGCCCCAATACCTTGCCTGTCATATATGACCGTGGACTTATTGGAGTTAGGCATGATTGGTATGTACTAATCACCTTCAAGTATCTCTTTTGAAAATTGCTGCTGCTTTCGTACTTGCCCTTGGTAGTTTCATAGCCTCTTTTCAAACTCCATACAGCAGTTTATCAAGAGCCATTTGTTTGTTACTTAAATACAAAGGAAAGAATGGCCATCTTGGTCCAACCTAAATTGTGAAAATAATGACGTTTTCTATGGTAACAAATAAAATCTCTCACAAACAATTGACCTGGATTGCTGGAAAGCACTTATCAAAGTAAACTGTGTATAAAAAATGAGAAACTGTAAGACTATCTTGTTGTAGTATTAGAGGAAGCAAGACATCAGTAGGACTAAAAATTTTGGATGCTGATAACGTTTTCAAACTGTAATTTTTCACTTTAATTGTTCACAGTTTCCTACATGTGATTGATATTTATAAAAGATATATCAGTGGATGCTTTTAGAAGTTGTGATAAATGACAAACTTTCCACATTGCTTCTTCTTGTTACTAAAAACTTGAACTTAAGTTGTAATGCTTGAAATTCTTATTCTAGGTGCGAACCATTTGACACTTATCCTAGAACATATGACCTGTTGCATGCAAATGGTCTCTTCTCTGTTGAAAAAAAGAGGTATGAATTTTGCTCTCTCACATTTCCGTTTATTTTGTTTGTGGATGCAAACCTCATTTTATACTCAGTACGTACTAACTATTCGCCAAATGTTATATGTGTCAGGCAAAGATGTGATTTCTCAACCATCATGCTTGAGATGGATCGGATGCTAAGACCAGATGGGCGTGTCTATATACGTGACACAATATCTGTTATTGGTGAAGTAAATGAAATTGCATCTGCCCTGGGATGGGTGCCTGCACTACGCGAAACTGGCGAGGGACCCCATTCAAGCTGGAGGATCTTAATATGTGATAAACGTATGTGACCTGCTTCATAGTGTGAAACCAGTAGTGAGTTCTTAATATCTTTCTTGCCCTCATTGTGATTCGTCCTCACTGTGAAAGGAGTCTCCCTGAAAGCTCACCAAGATTGAAAGCACTGCGACTAACTATACCACAGATTCTTTCTCCAATGTAACCAATGTTACATCAGATTGGTCATGAATAGCAGATTAGCGTGATGGCCCATAATTCACAATATGATATTTTGAATAATTATGATTTTAAAAGAAAAAGAAAATTTTTTGTTTTTATGATGTACCATATTGATTGATAGGTTTTATAAGATCTGTTGCGTACTTCTAATAAAAGCTGTCTCTAAGTTACTTCTTTGTTTCTGTTTGTCCAGAAGAAAGGAAGAAGAAAAACAAAAAACAAAGAAGGAAAAAGCATATAAACTAGGGGACAGTGGCATCTAAACCCAGGTAGAAGCAGGGCTGGTTGGACATGAGATTGTCCACTTAACTGGGCAGGGTCTCTGCAAAGCTTTCTTGGTTACCAGCTGCCTTCTTCATTGAATGCTATTATTTTTTGTTTCACCTCGATGAATGCCGTGAATTTCCCCTGATTGTCTTGTATATTATGGCCACTTCCCAACACATAGTACTTTGTTAGAGATGGAACTGAAAAAAAGAAAGAAAAAAGAAAGAGAGACTTGCTTGAAATCAATTTTGGTAAAATCTTTTGGAACGCCCAAAGCCTTTGCTGCCGAGCACACTTCTCATTCTTAAAAGAGACTTGATTATTAGAGCTGTAACACAAACAGATTAGCTCTGATGTACAAGAGAATTTGTTTGGTCTCTGATAAACTCGCCTATGACCTGTGAAAAATTGCTTGGAGAAGAGCTTCATAAGTTTATTTTCAACCTACACATAAGGAAAGACACTTCAAACTTGTTGCAAGGCAGGTCTTAATGGATATTTACACTAAGAGAGCTGAGGATTGGTTACTAAGTGATTTGGGAGGCCATATCAGTATCATGGAGACTAGCTATTGGTTCTCTTTTTTTCTTTTCTTTTTTTAGCTTGCCAAATAAACCATCAAAGAGAGGCATCCTTCAACTCCTTTATTAGGGGATAACAGCATAGAATTAGATCTCTATTGTCTCTGCCTTTTGCAATGAGGGCAAAGGGGACTAGATGTCTCTCGTGACTAAAAAGTTTCCAAAATGCATTCCCTAGATGGTTAGGACGGAAAAAGATGAATACCAACATTTCATTAGGTAAGATTAAGGCTTAACTATACCCAGATTCTTTTTTTCTTTTTTTTTTTTGGGACGGGGGGGGGGGGTGGGGAATCCATATACAAACTAACCAGCAGCTACAGAGATGGATCTGTTGTAACACTCATCTGATCAGTCCAAATTTTACAATAGCATTACATTAGAAGGAGGTTAAGAAAAAGGCATGAAATCTTCTTGTCCGCACAAACCAGACTTCTAGCACTCCAACGAATTTTTTATAGATTTGCTGCAATGAATTCACTAGAAACTGGAATTTGGATCTCTTTGGTTTCAAACAATTCTCACAATACTCTGTTTGGGATCACAAGAAGAATAGGTGTATCAAGTTACTTTCGATTTGGCTCAATAGAACGAAGTCATCAAGATCTGAATATAGTTAGAGTATGGCAACTCCAATGAATAAAAAATTCGTGCAATCTTAATTTTTTAATAGAAGCACAAAGCTGATTCATTTGAGATTGTGGAACTTGTTGGCATGGGTTTTGTGTGTTTCAAACACTTTGCTTTTTGTTGCTTGTCACACATTGGTTAGGAATGAGCCTATTGTTTACCTTAAGAGATATCTTAAGATAGTGGGCTTAGTATTGGACTTGGACTTACGTATATCACACACGTGACCGCGTAATTGGCATGACCGTTTGATTGGCCTGTTGGAGCGCATAATGACTATTGGACACACCTCTCAATTCTCTTCTTCTTCCACATATTTTTTTGCACTTGTGTTTCGAATTTCGATTCAAGGAAAGGCATTTTAAATAGTTGTTCTTAAATCTTCATCTTTGGAAGTGTGTCAATTGTGAAGGCTGACACTATAACCTACTCTTGAGGGGTTATTCTACCAAGAGAATCAATCGCACCAAGCTTTACTTTGAGTGGCACAAATTATCCTTTAAGAACAATGTTTCTGTATTATTCTATAATTTTGTGAGATCTTTCTAACTTTCTCTTTTAATTTCCGCCATTGCTAATTTTATATGGTTTGTAGTATTGAATCAAAACTAGTTTTTCACTCAAATATTTCCAACAAAACTCCATCCAGTTGGGTTGGGCTTGTTTTTACTTTTTAGCTCTTCCATAAAAGGCTATTCTTGAAAATTCAAGGTACAGCTAGGGCTGTCCACGGTTTGGGTTGGACCGGGTTTGGGCTCAACCTGCATCCGACTCGACCTGATCGGGTGGAGCCATCATCAACCTGCCGCCGACCGGAAGGAGAATCGGATCGGACCGGTCGGAGCTTCGACGGATGTCAGGCGGATCGGGTCAAGGCTAAAAATCTGAAAAATAGCAATAATCCAGCGAGAAAAGATGAATAACGACAGAAATCCAGCGAGAAAAGATGAAAAACGGCGAACATCCGGCGAGAAAACATTGCAAAATGGCCTAAATCCGGCAAGATCTCGCCAAATCTAGCTAGATCTCGGCCATTTTAGGCAAGAACTAGCGAAATATCACCAGATTTAGCTAGATCTTCTCGAAAAAATCCCAGATTCACTGGAAAATCAAAGCCTGGGTCGGTCGGTTCGAGTTTCTCGGATTTGAGAGGTGGAGATCCGATACCCGAACCGCCGATCTCGATTTTTGGAGAATAAAATCCGTCGCCGACCCGCCGGAGCAATCGGTTCGGTCGGCGGCGGATCGGGTCCAGTCGGCGGCAGCGGGTGGGTCGGTCTAGCGGGTCCTTGGACAACCCTAGGTACAGCTTCCAAAAAAAAAATCATAACCAGTATTTTTGAAACAATATTTGGTAGTATAACTAGAACAACAGTTTTCAGTATTTAAACAACATTACAATTATTTCCACACACTTTTTCACCCATACGTATTTCCAAAAAATACAAACAACGTTACTAGAACAACATTACCAAACACTCCCTAAATCTTAGCCAAGAACCTTGTAATTCAACTGGTTAGCACTCTTAGGGGTGTTTGGTACATGCACTTAAAAACTGAAAACATGTGTTTAAAAATATGTGTAAAAATACGTGTGGGTGAAAAAGCGTGTGAAAATACATGTAATGTTGTTTAAAAACTGAAAACATTTGTTTAAGTGGGTGTACCAAACGAGAACTTAGTATCTTCAGCAAGATTCAAATCTCCTCTTATTACCACCGAGCGCGTTGGTCAACTGGTAAGGGGTTGTCCTAGCTTAACCAAGGTCTCGTGTTCGAGCCTTGGGCATGCAGCTGCGTTAAAACTCGGTTGGGAGAGCTTTGCCGCCCTTGTGGTCCTACCCGGCTCGAATCCGGATTTAGTCGGAGCCCTTGTGGTTCCGGATACCGGGTGGTTTAACCAAAAAAAAAAAAATCTCCTCTTATTTATCAGGAAAGGAAAAAAAATGTAAAAAAGAAAAAGAAAAAGAAAATGGTAACAACTAAACGGTAGTGCTCTAATCCTGGGCCAGGAACCCAATAAAAAAGCAGCAGTGGGACGCACTCTCTGGTCAGAGCAGAAACCAGGCTATCTTCCACGCTTCCCCAAAATCTACTGGATATGTTTGAAGTATGTTAAAATTTTCCCGAGCCAGAAGATTTGAAAAGCTTCGTAAAGCACCCAGCTACAACAGCTCCAATTTCCTTTTTCATGTTCAACCAAAGTACGCTCCCCTCATCCTTCAATTATTATTACTAAGTTCCTTTTGATTGTTATTTTGCAGGAATCTGACCATTGTAATGAAGATAGGTGCAAATATTCACAAACTGGGTGGATGTCTGATGGATCTCAGAAAGCAGCTAATGGCCATCCAGGCATTATATCTAGTGGATATATAAACGAATCAGATCATTATACTAAATCCGGGAAGTGTCAGCAAGCTTTTTTGAATGTTTTAATTTCAGACAAGTTCACTTATTGGAAAATTGGGATTTTTTAAAGATAAACCATGGACAAATTAGAAACATCATCACTTAAGCAAACGTTGAACACAAAAACCACACACAAACGTTGAACACAAAAAACCACAGATTGATGAAGCCTCATGGAAAACAATATAACCACACACCAACAGATCAGAGAGCATGAGAAGTTGGACACAATTTACCTGTGAATGCAGAGACCCACAGTGGAAGCAACGATGTCCCAAACAGAGAGAAGGTGAGCTCGAGCGAAGGAAGAACAGAGGGGATCTTTTCAGAGAGTTCCGCGTAATGGGTTTGTTTGTACCGTGTGTGCTCTATTTTGATGGTTTTATGGTTAGTGGGTAGGTGCAATTCATTGAAGAGGATTTAGATGGAGCATTGAAGAGCTTTGAAGACATTCTGCCACGATAGTTGAGAGAAAAGAAGAAAGTTGAAGAGAATGAATATAGCCGTTAAACAGAGCGCACCGTTTTGATCAAATGATAACTGTGCTTGTGCAATGAACAGTACACACACCGTTTTCATCAGGATCGTTGAGTGCACCGTTTTTCACAGTACACTCACACGCCATGAACAGTACATGCACAAGCCATGAACAATACACGCACACGCCTTGGAGTTTAATGAAATGATGTCTCTTTTGCGTTTCAGCTCTTTTCAATTCATTCCTGAATTTTGCTGGCTTTGAAGGTGTCCATGAACAGTACTTCAACACGCGTTTGGAGTTTAATGAAACGATGCGTTAGCGCTTGCGTTTCAGCTCTTTTCATTCCTACGTTTCCTCAGCGTTTATTTTGTCTACTGTGTAGCGTGGGTCCCAGCAAATAATAAATGCAAATGTGAAACACAGCACAAAACGTGGATCCAAACCCCACCTTAGTCTACAAAAATAGGGCAACTCAAGCATAATATAGGGATTTCATTGTATTTGGCTCAAGAAGGGGACTATCATTTTACAAAACTTTGGAGGCCACTGTCGTTTCCTAAAACATCAAGGGAGGTTAGCATAATTTTCCCTTTCATATATCATTCAAGAGAAAACATTCATGTCATTTCATAGATGAGATGTACTAAAAGTCAAACACATTTTGCTAATGGTTAGTTTCAGAGTTACACTAATGATTCACAAAAAAAGACTTGCAACAAGATGAGAGTTGAAGCAAAGCAACTCTTTCAACAAAGCTAGACATATTTTAGATTTAGGTGCCAAAAACCATTAGAATGCCTTTCCAGCCTAACAAAAAGATTTTAGTTTATCACAATAAAGATTTCACTAGACAATGAATTATGATCAAGAACTCATATCCCAAGTCTGGAGAATAATCATTGCTTCAGATCAGCATACCAAGAAAACCCAGTACTTGCCTATGACTTCATCAAAGAATCCTTGTGGGCCGCAGTATTAACCTGTTTGGAGAGATAAGCTTCATAGATTTCCACTATTAGCCGAGGATCCTTCTCCACCAGCTCCACATACTCTTCCCGTTTAGTAAGCTTATCCATGTTGTCTGTGATCACTGACAAAGCTGCATCAAGCATAAGCCTGGCATTGTGCTGGTGTGCTATGGCATAACTCAGCATTGAATTCTCCCAGTTCAGTTTCGACACCAAGAACTTCTCACAATAAGCCTTGAGATGCTTTACCTGGTATTTTTCAGCCAATACTAAAAGGTCATAAGCCATTTGCTCATCAAGGCATGCTTCAGCAGTGTACATATAGTTGACAAAGGCGCGTAAGGCATCATACGATACATCACCAATCTTGATGGTACCACTCCGGCTTTCTTCCATCTCATTCTCAAGCATTGCTTTGAACACTGGGGAACGGCTTACCTGATAAAATAAGAAAATGTTCAAAGAAGTTAAAGCCTTGAAATATCTGTCCTAGTAGGAAATAGCACAGCCGAAATATATACACTGCATTAACATATAGGATTGGAACAAGTGCAAATACTATATGAACATGTTCAAAAATAGGTATTAGGATTCTCTCCCTTTGAAATGAATCCATTTCATGGTTTAGATTAGATATTACAAATCTAAAGGTGTATGCAAGAAATAAAAGGAAAAAGTTATTTCCAAACTGATTCGGACAAAAATTCATCCAAACCACCACGGTAGGACTGATAAAGCCATTCACATGCAAGTACTTCTAGTCACATAGATTCTTCTTTAGACTCTTAGAGAGTCATGTGACTTGTTTAAATACTATACATGGATGGTTTTATGAGCCGCCACATGATGAGTTGGAGAAAATTCCTCCAACCCCATATAGAGGAAAATTGTGTCCGAAATAAAATCTCCATTTGTTTCAATGGAAAACCTTATGTGAAGATAGTTCTCCATGCTTTCCAGTGTTTTGTAGCATCATAAAAAATGAGTCAAAGGAAAACTATCTTTGGTTTAAAAAAAAGTATGGCTTATTTCTAAATTTTTTGGAAAACAACTATATTTTATGGCAAGCTAAATAAGGAAAGTTTCAAACTCATTTAAGGTAGGTTTGCTACAATCAAATAAAAATGAAATAGTTTTATAGAAAGTAATTTTTGGAAAATGACTCATTTTCTTGAAAACATTAACCAAACAAACAGAGCATGAATGATCAACCATGAAGTAGACTTTCCCCATTTCACTTGAAATGTGAGAGCACCCTGTACATTAATTGTTTGATCAAATATAATCACCTCACTGCAGCAAACAATATATGCCTATATATATGCTCCCATTTTACATGTAACCAAAGATTAAATCACTAAACACACTAATCAAACTTGATTATTTCACACAAAACTCCATAATCACAGTAATCATTCACAGTCTAGTACAGTAAAGTTCCAATTTTTACAAATTACAGTTACAAAAAATCAAAAACTGTTACTGACCAGTACGGCCTTATGGGCCGGGACGGGGATGGAGGGCCCAGAAGAGGAGCCATCGTCGGAGGAAGCAACGAGAACGACGTCGGTGAAGCAAGGCCCATTGGGCCTAGAGAGGTGTTGGGGATCGAAGGGAGACCAGAACCTGAGAAAAGCGACTTTGGCTTTCAAGTCTTCGATCTCTCTCTTGCGATCTTCCTCGGTCTCGTTGGCCTCTTCGTAGCACTCTTTGCACGTGCCAGAGTCACGTGTCTCGTACGACGCTTGGCACGACAGGCACTTCATCGTCGTCGTGATCATCGTCTCCGTTTGACACTCGCTTGAGACCGAGACTGAGGTTGAGGATGATTCTGACTCTGATTCGCTCTCCGATGAATACAGTCTCGCCACTCTGTGATGCCGGCACCGTTGCATCCTTTTAAGGAAAAAGAAAAAGCAAGCAGGTTTAAGTAATAAAGACCCAATTTTGTTTTTATTTTATACAAAATGGTGACTCCCTGTTTATATAGCTGTCATTTTTTCATTTTCTCTCAATTAAATAATCAATCCTCGTATTTAATATTCCCTATCCTACAAATGTTTTTTTTTTTCTACTTTACTTTTTCGTAAAATACTTTTTTTAAGTCTGATCCATTAAAGAAAAATAAAAATAAACCTTTACTTGCTAGGAATCTTGGCAATACCTTTGCAACTTTACAATAGTTTTTTTTTAAAAAAAATTTAGAATTGATTACTATCTAATAGTATTGTTAGGGGATTTAAATGATAGCTCAATAATGTCTGGTATCGAATCTCATTTCTTACTCTCCAATTTCTACCTACTAAAAAGAAGATCAATACTAGAGAATAGAGACAACAACATTTTTTACTTTCTTTTGGTTGATGTATAGATTTTGCATAACCAATCTAGACTCTAAGAGCATCCACAGTCGAAAATTCCATCCTATTCTATTTTACCATCTCAAAAAGCTACTTTATCAATTATACAATACCATTTTACAATACACCCACCATCCCAACTTTTATTTTACCATATTACACATTAAAATAATATAAAATAAAATAAAAAGAATATAAAAATATTTCTCACTCTCTGATCTCTATTTCTCTTAACTCTCTCTATTTCTCTCTGATCTCAGTCACACCACCCACCTCCGCTGAGCAAAATCCATAGCAAAATCCAGTCAAAATCAAAATCAAAATCCATAGCAAAATCCAGCTAAAATCCATAGCAAAATCAAAATCCAAACCAGTCACAAACCCATACAACTCGTCGTCGCTGCACCACCTGATCCACGCCCACATCAGTCACAAACCCACCACCGCCAGAAACCCACACAACTTGCCGATCTCCACCGCTAGAAACCCAAACCACTCGCCGATCTCCACCGCCGAAACCACAAAAAATACCCAGAGCAACTAGAGGAGAATCCGATTTGACAGTGACTTGGACACCGGCAAGGTGATAGTGCCAGAGATATCTTTGATGGGTTGCAACACGATCTCCGATACCGTTGATGGCTTCTCAACTGTGGCTTCTCCGGTACCGTTGATGGCTACTTAGATTTGGGTTTTTGGGTTTTGGGATTGCTGTGAAAGATTTGGGTGTTTTGAGCACCACTGCAGATTTTGCTCACTTGAGCCATTTTTTTCTCTCTCTCTCTCAAACTGAAGCTTTCTCTCTCTTAAACTCTCAATTTCTCAAATGGGTTTTGGTTTTGGTGCAATGGGTGTTTGTTGAATAGGACTGACTATGTGAGGGGAGAGTTCACCAAACCAAAAAGCTTTGCTACTAGAAAATTTGAGAATGTACTTTGTTTTTGTTTTGTGCTATGAGTGCTTGTATGTTGCGCTTGAAATGTTGTAGAAAGAGAGAGATGAAGAAAGAGAGAGACCTTCTCAGACCGTGAAAGAGAAGACAGAGGAGAGAGAGAATAAAAATTATTAAAAAACTAATACAATAGTGCTACAGTGCCATCCTACATTTAGGATGGTACTGTAGCAGTATTGTAAATTTTTTTACAATTCTTCCCATTTGGCCTTCCAGCTGCTGAGCACATTTTGGGCCTAAATGCCAAATGTACCTTACATTTGGCATTTGGCCTTCCAGCTGCAAATGCTCTAAGCATTTACAAAAAAGAGAGAAATGGTTAAAGAACCCCCTAGAGTAAGTCACAGGAAGAGTGTATTATGCCTAAGTTAGCAAAGAGTTTAGTTATATTTTGTACGAGTGAACTCCATTTATTTATTTTGTATACCTTTTGTGTCATGTAGAGTGCTCTTTTATAAAACTTAAATGAAGCCTTTGATTAAATTCCCCATTAGGAGTTTTTCTCTAATCTTTTCACTAATTAAGTGTATCCCTTATCGGAATTGACTTTAGGCAAGATTCCATTATATCCACTACTTCCTTCTAAGTCTAGGGTGGCTAGTTCTTTTCTCATGAAATGACCCTTCATTCCCTAGCTAGACTAGTTCAGCTTTGGTTTGTTGTTGGGAATAAAATCAATTTGGGGATAAGTTTTAATTGCATTGTTGGATTTTGTGTCTGTAGGGACTTGGAAGACTTTGATCTTGTTTGGGAATAAGTTTTTATTGCTTCTTAGTATGAGTTTGGATACAGCTGAAATCCAACTACGTTTGTGTTTGCATTTCAAACAATGGGTCCTGTGCACTATTTATGGGATTCGTAAGTACGAAATTTAGCAAAATCAACTTTAAAACTAGGTCCCACGCACTAATTACACATTTAAAAATTATTTTGCTACGGTGTTTTTAGTTTTCAATTTTCAACAACAAACGATATCCAAACAGACCCTTAATAAATTTTCACCTCCATACGATTGCTCACTAAACCTTGTCCATCCATCTGGGCGAGCTTCTCTTCCATCTTAGTGACTTAAAAATATTGTTGCCACTCGGGTACGCTATGTCCATTATCTTGGATGAGTGTCCCCTTTGTCTTAGGTACTTAGGGGACCTTTGACTTCAATGACTTGATTGCTTAAAGGGTTTGTCTACCCTTAATCCCTTAATGTTACAGGCTCAAGGGATCACTTGTCGTTTAGCATGTGTACCCATGTGAAGGACCTAGGAGATTTTTGCCTTTTAATAATTATTGTCCTTCAATATGTTCATTCTTTATTTGAACACATTAGTGACCTCTTCTTTAGGGACATAGGATAATTTTTTAATCATTCACTAGGTCTTTGGTCCTTCGTTTGGACAGTCATGTTCTTGTCTTTAGAGACTTTATTCCCTTTTGCTATGTTTTTGGTCCTTATGGGCCAATCCATTTAGAGGTTAGTACCTTCAATGGGCTTGTCCTTCATCTTGGATTATTGTCTCCCTCATCATCATTGACTTTGGGAGATTTTTTGCGTTTCTATAAGGTTGTGGCTTCAAGCCACCATGAGATTATGTAGCTTTGGGCCTCCTTGAGGCTTTGTACCTCTTAACACAGTCATCATTCATGTACATTGTTATACACTTACACTCAACACTTTTACATTTATTACTTTTTGAATAATCAAATTACATGTTTAAATTTTATGTATTTAGATTAATTTCTCGAGTTGATTGTTATTAGCTATAAATTGATTATTTTTGTTTCTTTATTTATTTTTATTATATTTTGTATAACAACTACATTTTAGTACAATTGTTTATTATTTTTTTATTAATGCCGATCAAGTTTTATAAGATTAATTTTTCTTTCAATCATGACTTTTAATACTGTCCTCCCTAAAGTAAATCATGACACCACCATTGAAAAGGTGAAATTGTTGTGATTGTAAATTGTTAAGGGATATGATTGATTCAAGGGATTCACCTCCAAGAAGAATAGAAATGGGAAACATAGGAAGAGTTGAGAGGATCATTTATCCGCTCTCATAATAACTTAAATATATTTCTCAAAAAAAAAAAAAAAAACTTAAATATATAAGAAACCTAGTATTTATTGTTGGAAATATTTTAGTTAATGCACAAACTCTTCAACCAAAAAACAAGTTTAATCCAAGTACAGAGTAATAAATAGCAACAAGAATAGAATCTCAAATATGTTGTCTTTAAATGTTGATTCATGCTACTCGAAGTAGAACTCAATGTGAATAGTTCTCAAGCAGAACAATCCCTTAAATTAGACTATAGGATATACTTTTGTGTTGGACGTACTTCTACACGCAAAGATTCAATACAACCTTCTATAAAAACTTTCCTTTACGGCCTGTTTGGTTGAACATGTGGAAAAGTAGGAGGATAAAAAATGGGGAAGTGATAGAAAATTGGGAGGATATAAGAGATTTAGTTTTCTCTCATATGTGTTTAGTTAGGAGGATGGAAAATGAAGTTGGTATAAATTTACAATTATGTCCCTATTAAATACAGCAAAAAGTAATACATTTTTTAATAAAAAAAATTGTGTATAGACACTTCAATTTTATTTATTTTTTTAAAAATACCACAAGCCAAAGGATCCAAAACAGATGAGAGGAAAAAATAAATGTAAGAAATGGATAAAAGCAAAGACGAAAAAGACAAATAGCAGAACCAAAAAAAAAAAACCAAAATCAAAACCAGCGAACAATGATAGTAGAAGAAACAGACAAAAAAAAAAAAAAAGAAAAAGACAAAAAAAAAAAAAAATTGTTGATTGCTGGTTGTTGAGAGAAGGAAAATATTTTCCAAAACACACTTTCCCATTTTCTCTCAATTTTGGAGAGTTTAATTTTTGGTGGGCCCGCAGGAAAAATAGTTAGGCCCTACCAATTTTCTCCCCTCCCCCTCCCCCCTCCCAACCAAATACCCCTTTCACCCATTTTCTCTCATATTTTTCACTCTCTTTTTTTCATCTTCCCCAAAATCATCCCAACCAAATATACCCTTAATCTATTAAGAGAATATTCTAAGATCAGGAGAAATAGGTGGCAAAGAGCAAGAACACTTTGAGGAATATGAACATTGATTGAGTGGTCTAATTTTTTTTGAGAAACGAGTGGTCTAATTGAGAAAGCAATAATAGAACCAGTGAAAAAGTTTTTTGATGGTGTGTTAAATAGGTCACTAACTTAGTCAAATATTTGTAAAGTAATAAATTAGCTTACAAAGGAAGCTGAGCACCAATAAGCCAAAATCAATGGTTACAAAGGGCTATAAAAAGCTCAAAAATTATGGAAATAGAGAAAAATTGAAGTCCCAAAGTAAAATTGAGTTTCGAATTAACATGCATGAGAAGAAACGAGGTACGCATGTGTGATATAAATAAGACTTATACCTATCCAAGCCCCAATATCTTTAGATATAAAGGGAGGTCCACTATATTTTATTATCAAAAGTAGGACTACACCCATAACCAATGTGAGACTCACAACAATGAGTGTTTGAAACACACCCACACCAAAATTTATACAATGCAATCATCAAAAAAATGATAAAGATTTACTTTTTAACTAATTAAGAGCACTCTCATTAAGTTCAACAAAAAAACATTTTAGAAAAAATATAACTGAACTCACTTAAATCTCTCTTGCATCAAGTTCAACAATTTGTCTAAAAAATTACAAATCAACAATGTCTCAATACACTTATTGAGACACTGTTCATCAACAGCCAAATTTATAATTATTGCTTTCTCTCTCTCTCTCTCTCACACACACACACGCAGAGCAAGCAACAAGGTACTCTCTCATGCCATAGGAAGGAAGGAGATTGAAGTTTGTGAAGCTCAGAGAGGAATTGCGAGCTCGGAGCTATGACATCGATCAAAGCAGAACTAAAACGTTTAGGTTGAAACACTAAAAAATTTAAAAGCTGAGTTGATTTGGGTTGACGTTAATTGGTGGTGGTTGACAAAGCTTGACATCAATTGATGGTGGCAAGATCGTTGATGTTTGAGCTGGACTGAAATTGGGGAAGAACGGGGAGGAAAATAAATGTTATATCAAGAGAGAATAAGTAAATATGTAAATGAAATGAGAGGTAAAGCATTGAGGTTGAAGTAAATGTATTTGAAAAATTGTTGGCTAAAATATAAAAAAAGTTAGTATTTTGTAGATTAATTTGGTTAAAAGTTAAAACATCTTTTAAGTCAAGCGTGAATGCTAATAGCCTCGTATTATTTCTAACTAAACAACTATTTCTAAATTCTAACTCTCTTTCTTGAATTAGTCTTGCACGAGCCCTTAGTTTATTCCCATGCTTTTTTTTGCTCAAAAAATAAAGTTTTAGTGTCCGTTTGACATGATTAATTTTGTCGACTTAGTTTACTACTATTCATGGGTCCCATTGCACTTTTTGGCACTATTTATGGGTCCCACTATACTATTTCAACTAACTTTTACCTTTATCTATAATATTTTCAATAAAAAAATTTCAGTTTCAGTAAAATAAGTGAATTCCAAATAGACTCTTAATTTATTCTCATGCTTTTTTTGCTCAAAAAAAAAAAAAAAAGGTTTATTCTCATGTTTTTGCCTTGCACACGTGCATGTGTTTTTATTGATGGCTGTCTATTGGGCTGAGTACAGCTTTGATTCATTACAAGAAAACTAAAAAAAAACCAACATGCCTCATCCATTTCTCCATAAAGCTGGCAAAACAAAACTCAAAAAAAACAAAAAGAGAAGGTTAAAAAAAAAACATATACTGCTAGCAAATATAGCTTTTTGGTTATAATAAAGTGAGAAAATAAATGTACTCTCAGGTCTCATCGCATGCCTGGCATGAACAGGGAGGGACACACAGATCCATAATTTTCCAATATATATACCTACTGCTATCTTTTCTTTTAGGTAACCTATTCCTATTCATCAAAAAAACCATTTACCCTGCACTATCAAAGACCAAAATATACATTCCTAGGCTCCATTGTTGTTTCCCATTGGGGTTTTGAATTCTGATATCTGACAAGTGATTCAGGCGGGGTTGAATCTTTGACCCTTCACAAAAATGACAAATCCCATAACTTCCGGGTCAACCCGCACCCGGGTCCGACCCAATAACTCAAAACAATTAAATTGGCAATTTAAAAAAACAAAAACCAAATGTAATATTAAAAAACTATTTTTTAAAAAAAGCTTTTAAAAATTAATTAATTAAAGGCTCTGTGTTTTTTAGTTTCACTGTACCAAGATTTTACACCATCATTCACAAACCCACAACTTCCGGGTC